>JAODUO010000928.1:0-155000 GCA_025642075.2 Ridgeia piscesae | reverse complement strand
TGCGTGAGCGTATGTGTGCACACCGCCAGGCAGTTGTCATTATAGAGCATTGGTTATAAATAGTCACTCCCAAAGGGTCACCTTACTACATTACCGTGATTCAGATAAATATAATTATTGATTACAAATTGCTTTGCTGAGTAAAACTACTACAAAACAGCGCCAACTCTTCAGTATCTAATTTCATAATATGTTTAGGGTGTGCATGAATTACCCCTGTGGTGACTATTTTTGATGGTTGTATAAACTAGGCTAAGCGAAGTTCTAAATCCTATAAATAAGTTCCAGCAGTTTTCAGTTCCCAATATTCACTGCCGCCGGAACGAGATTTATCCTGCAAACAAAATAAGACAAAAAAACTACACTGGGGTAATCCTATTGTCAGTACACTTCCACAAATACTGGCGGGCCCACAAACCTCCCTGGTGCCGCCATTTGTATTCGCTGAAGTAGTCTCATATAATTCTTGGCCAGTTATAATTATGCAATTTCAATGAAGACATGATTAGTAGACCCAAAGGAAAAGAGTTCGACAATTCTAGGCACGGTGAAACCAGATATAACGTGGAATTTGTTTGTTTAATCTAGCAATCATTAAGTCGCATTGCCGCAGTACAAACGTGTCAACAAGCCAGCGCGTGCCTAGCGCCCGCTCAAAAATGGGCAATCAACCAGCGTCGTTCTACGCGAGTGGCGGGAAAGCAATCTGACACCCCTGACACGTGTAATGGGCCGTTCCACATTTGGATGCTCGGCAGAGGCGGCTGGCCATAAAAACTTCGGTAGTGAGTCGGAGTAGGGTGGAAAGAGTGCTTGAGTACAGCGCGTGCGGCGATCCCAGTCACCGACGGATTTATTTGTCGTCTGCGTCGTAGATGGAGATGGTCGAAGATTCGCCGCTGAGCTGAAAGACTGGATTAATCCTACGGCAGTCGGGTAAGTTTTGCTTCGGTGTATTGCTTTGACTCAATCCGTATCGTGAGGTTTTCTGTATACTGATTTCCAGCGATTTTAGGTTCCAATATTATATTATGGTTATGAATATTAATCGTGCGGAATATGTGGTAAAACAACCAATATTATTCATTTATTGTTTCCAGTGCACCTGGCTGTATCAACTAATAACATATAGTTGTTATAAGAATAGTAACAACAGAATGGAACAAGTTATCTGTAAGTATTCTAGCAGACTGGATATAGTTAATATTATTTAAAATAAATTGTGCGTTTAAATTTTAAACAAACACAAAAAAACAAAGGATATCTGATAATACCAACAGTTATTGAATTTATGAAGGTGTGTTAAACTAATGTCTAAACGTCTTCATTCTCATGCTTTCTAAATAATTGTTGAGTTGAAAAATGGGACAGTAAATTCATTCAACGTCTGCAAAGAACATGAAGAGTACAAATTGCAATATGTATATATGTATGCATTTGCACGATAATATCATAATAATGTAATATTAGATCTTACTTGTCCAATGGAAACATTTAAAATACTAAACACTAAGTCATAAAATATTTTAAATTAACAATACTTTAAAGAAGGATAAGGTAATCCAGTGTAATTTATTCTTAGTTTTAGAAAATGTGAAAAGTCAAAAATAAACAGATTATATCTCACAAAATATATTATTGTAATTATCAGAGAAATATAAATAATAAGAACGCAGCCAGCTAACAACGAAAAATGTTGTGCCTTTTTTGACATTTCCTGCTTTTAATGAAATGTGTAATTTTTGATTTCCTGATTGATTAGTTACACTTACTCCAGTTACAACTTAGTATTAACACATTCATGAGATCAACAGAATGTAAGCTCTATTATTCATTTTTATCAGGAATATCGCCTTCTGAGACTTCGCCATAAGAATGAGTCTATTACTAGTATTAGTTTTTAGTATTGAACACTTATCATAATGTTTATGTCTAGGTATGATATGGTTCTGTGTAGGTCGGGACTAAGTCCTTGTGTTACTTTTTTACCTTAGTTTTAAATGTAATATCCACGTAAGTGGCAGAACAGTAAAGCCATGGCTCATAAAAGGAACCTATAATGTCTATTACAGGTCGTAAATGGGCAGATCTTGGCAAAGAATATGTAGCTAATGTACCTATTCCAGAGATGGTGCAGATGTTTGCATTTGCATCTAGCAATGTTTTACATATCACGTCTACCAACTGCCAGTTGCATGGGCCATGATGACATCACTTAAAGCCTGCAATGTCTGACATTGTTTGTATGCAAATTTTAATGGATTTATTGTATGTAAACTAGGGGGTTCTCAAGTGTCAGTCAGAAGGGGTGATTTGGTCTTGCCCTAGGGCAGAGAAATGGCAGGGGAAATGCTCTCAAACAGCCTTGTTTGATTGACAATGTAAATAGCGTAATGGTAGACTGACACAAAATTACAACATTGTAAATCAAGTCATTTTATTTGTTTTATGTAAATGCGCATAATTTCTATGGTATCAAATATTCTAAATTATGATGAATAGTTGAAGTTTGTGTTTTAAAATGAAATAATACTTTTTCCCACCAATCTGATAGACAGCTAATTAGATCAATTTAGAATTTAAATATTGTTGATATATTTGGATAAGTGTTGATAATGCCAGCATGAACAATGACAATTTCAATTATGTGATTGATTATTCAAGGACAAAAGGTCACTAGACAAAATGTCACAGCACAAAATGTCACCCACCCAGTGTAAAGGTTGACAAAATGTCACTGCACAAAATGTTGCCTTGTCTTATAATTAAATGTGACCTTTGTAATTACATTGTTATCGTGCATGATTTGCCCTGCTGAGTTCGCCTGTGTTTTACTAATTATGTTGAATAAAATTAGTAGGTAATATGTCAAAATATAATAATTAAATTTGAAAATACCAGGTAACAACATTACACCTGGTGTATGACCACGGATGATCATTTGAGGGGTGGAGTTGGGGCCCATATCACTTACCTTGTTCTACCACTCTTGACATGACAGTTCCTAAAACCCCTGATGAAATGGAAAATGGTGACACTGTGTCCACTTTTAATTACATTTGGTGTCATTCTTAATTGTGTATGGACACTGTCATGGTCCACTATCATGACCAAGACCACTGTCATGACCATGACATTGGTACGATTCCCACAGTGTGTAATTCTAAAAGCAATCTACCTGGTTGATGATCAGATATACATGGCACCCCTGTGTAATGGAATTTGTTGATCCTAATCACCCCTGTCAGATATTATTCCTGACTCTGTCAGACCATCACCGTCCCACCCCATCTATTTGTTTAATCAGGGTAACAGGACTCTTACCAGACCCACCCCAATTCTTCGGGTGGGAACAGACTGTCCTGCAGGAGTTAACCCTACCCTTTAATTCCCACCACATGTCTACTGTTGATATAGTTACCTACCCCCCATCAGTGTCATCCCAGCACTGGTGTGCTTCCCATTAAGCGTAACTCAGCTCTGGCCTGATTAATTTCAGCATACTTTTACTGTTTATCTTAATCAACAGTCCATATCTGAGCGTAATTAAGGTGATGTTATCAGCCCAGATTTTATGGCGTCTGACTTACATAGGGCTTCACCCCCTTCTGGACACACTTAGAGGACTCCTGTGTTTGTTAGTGCTGGATTATCTTATCCCTGTGGAGTATTATCCAGGAGGGCAGAGCCGGAGCAGCAGGCTAGCCAGAAGGCTGCAGTATTTACAGGCGTTATCTAATCTGAGAATGACTCTAAATGCATGTCTGGTCAGGGCACTCTGCTGTGTTTACGCTGGTCAGCATTTCCAGGATGTCATCTTTGTCTAAACTTACAACATCTCATGCTGACATGTGTGAGGAGCTCAGTTAGATATATCAAAGTAACTTACATACTTAGAAGGTCCTGCACTGTCCATCGCATGAGGCAGTCAGTGCCTCCAACTGGACCAAAGGCACAGTTGTTTGCATTGTCTGGCAACTAAATTCATAAATTTGATGTTTGATATTAGACCTGTACATTATATCTATTTTTTGCCATTGCTGTCTTACATTAAGATTACTGCTTTTTGTGTGCATATGTGGCTTTGCAGTTTATAGACATTGTTTATAATTTACTATGACATTTGTACAGTACCGGCAAGAATTCATGGGAACAGCAAGAAAAATTGAAATTGTTCATGTTTCATATTGAAATATTTACAAAACTATTAGTTTATTGTTAACAGTATAGTCAGGAATGGTGGCTGTATCATCACATCAAGAAATAATTTACCAACATGCAAATGGAAATTTATAAAGTTGCTCAGAACATGAACAATTTCAGCGTCTGTTTTTCGTGCTGTTCCCATGACTTTGCCAATACCATGTAACTATTACTGTTACTTGATTTTATCATCCCTGTCGTGTATGTTTTATCAAATCGATTTTTCATTTTTTTTAAATTCACAGTAATGGCTATCATTCTTTCCTCACCCAGTTTCTGCTCTGTACATCTTTGTAATGTCCTGCCCATCTCAGCCTGCTCTTAATTACCTTCATCAGGTTTGTGTAAACTTAATACCAATGTATATACTAAAATGAAACAAAATCAAACAGTGTTCAAACTGTAGTTTCTCTCCACTGCCTTATATAAACACATCATCCACTACAGGTGAAGTCTTAACAAAACATCCATCAACTTAAAACTGATGTGTATTGAGCTTACCCTCAAGTGGTGTGCTATTTAGAGACAATAAAATGTTATATCCCCACTTGAGCAGTAGCCTGCAGCCATAAGCACTCTGATCGTAAATGACAGGTGATCTTGAATGATGGCAGGATGTCACCAGAACTTGAATAGCCACTGAGAAAAGGACATCCTGCCAGAAAAGGTGAATGACGTAGGATGCAACCCCTTTTTGAACTGACAAAATTACTTGAGCAGGACACCCCATATGGATAAAATCCTCTGACATAAACACTCAATTTGTAAACAGATTTAATCAATTACAGGGCTGCAGAATTGGCTAGATAATATTTCTTTAAATGCAGAACTTTATTATATTGTACGTTATTAACCAGACGCGTTCCTGTTCACAACTTCACAAATGATTCCTAATGCTTCAGCATGTTGTGGTAATACACCCCCAAAACAATATATCCACCATTATTTTAGGCTAGGTATGATAAGGATTAAATATCAACATAAATCAAGCAGTATTGAATTAATTTCCACTTTAATATTTAATTATGACAACAAATGGTGTCGTTAGATTTACACCTGCAAAAAATCCACTGTATCACTTTATCAGGACATTTGCCTTCTAAGTTTTATAACCACCCTACCAACCAGCAAGGGTTCCTGCCTATTCACTGAGCCGGAAACAGACTTCAGAAGATGAATGACCTGCTAAATCTAATAACTACCTGTTAACGTGGCTCAAACACCTATGTCCACCCTTTCAATCAGACTTTTCACATAGGTGCGGGAAATTTCCTGTGTGTCTCCAGACGGAAAACCTCTGTGGTGGACACCTCACTTCTTTTATAACCCTCTGGCAGAGGGGTAATTAATTTCCCAGCTCCCTCCAGGGCAGTTAAAGGGTTCGTGCCAAGACTAGAGGGGAGAAGGGTAGTATTGGATACAGTCCAGTATTAGTAATGTACTGGGTAGGGTGTATTACATTTTGTTTAAAATCTAATCCAGTGGTAGGGCAAATCTCACAAGGATCTGGCACTTCATATCTCGTGGAATCTTGCCAAATAGAGCAGGAACGGGGAGGGAGAGGGAGAGGGAGGAGGGAAATACACACTGTAAAAGCTTAATTTTGTTATGAAGTATGAACCACAAAGAACGGGCATGACTTTCCTCATCATTTTAAAAGGCCATAAAAATGTTTTTCACCCTCGTTTCCTTATCCGTTCATTTACCCTACCCATTCCGTTCCATCATCCATCTTATAATTACCCCTTCCACTTACTAACCCATTCTGTTACCTACCCCTTCGTTTTACTAATCCATTTTCTTCTATTCCGCCTTTCTTCCGTTTCCTCACTCATTCATTTCCTCACCCTGTCCCTGCCTTTCCTACAAATACACACTTTTTCCTTATCCTTGTTTTAATCTCACTATCACTTAAACGAGCCTACCATTTCCCCACTCTGTCTTGTCTCCCATAATCTTTCCTTCGCACCTTTCTCCCATAACTGTTCTTTTTCTCCCTTCCTATCCCAAGTAATTGCATGCAACATTTAATTTTACTCATTCACATTAATTTTGTTTTATACCGAAACTAGATTGTATAAATTGCCACTGCATAGTACTAAATTATATAATTTATGGCTGCAGTTTCTGTTGTCCTATTTAACGTTTATTGTGACACAACTTGCTATTTAGTACTATTTATAAAAGATCGGTTTACTAGAGTTATAACACTGATCATCAGCTGCAAAACATTTATATGAATGCTAATGTAATTTTTTTGAAATCTACAAATGCAAGTCATCAAGTGGGCCTTATTTGTTCAGGAGAAAAATCAACAAAGGTGTACAAGAACAAACCCTCATTAATAAATGCCTGATTGTAGTGGGACTTGTCTCATTACTATGACAGTGTGTATTTACGTTGAAACACCGTAATAAATATTGCTGTGAAAATACAGTTGTTTGTTCAGCATGGCCACACAGGTAGATGCTTTGACAGATAAACATCTGCTTGAGGCACAGAAAGAGCTGGTGCATAATGTCCTGATCAATTTTCTCATTTTCGTCACCAACGCATGACTACTTGTGTTGACAACCGAACAATGACACGTGGGACAGCACAGAAAACCACTATGTTCCATTGTGCCTCCAGTATTGGCCAGTAATAAATATTTCATGTTCAGCGTGTTAAAATCAGATATCTGCACAGCGCCACGTGCCAGGTATCACGGTTTGATTGGCAGGAGTATAATCTGACGTGAGATCTCACTCAGACAGGAACTTGTCTTTCAGAATCTGCTACAGAATATTGTAAATCATTAATTTGTAATTAATCTGATATGCATGTATATGTATACAAGCCTCGATACTTACATGACATCTTGAGAAGTGTGTCTGCACAGACCTGTACAATTCCCAGTAATTGTATATAATATATATGTACACCTGTATATATTTTAAGATTATAATCGAGCTATTTAAGTGATGTTTATAGAAAAAAATATTGTAAACAACAAATATATATAATTATGATAATTATATGCATTGCTATTGATTTTTTTATTATTAATTTTCAACCCATTGCAGTTAGGTACATTTTTATTACACTCCTTTCCATTATCCAAACAACTAAAACTAAGAGGCCCCAATGGGTATAGCTGAATGTTACAGTGCACCCCTCCTTCAGTTTTTATACAGTTGTTCATGGTTGGCTGTGATTCTCCCACCGGTAAAGTCTACGAAACATTAGCAGTCAGATATCTAAGATCTGACATGAACACACCATAGGTACCAGACTACCTGGTCCTGTTCAAGTTAGAGAAGGTGGAACTAAGCAGGTTTTGAACTATAACCTTGGGAGTCCCCTGGTTCATGACTCATTGTTTCACCTATGGACTCCTTAAATGTCCCTTGTCAGAGCAAGGGACTGTAGTGGTCGACTGTAGTGGTCTTTAACCATTTTCACAGTATATTCTGGACTAGAGAACAACATTCATCAGGGATCTGATTCTACTTTACTGCGGAGGGGGCAAATACTACCAATTATTATAAACCATAAATTATTATGAATCATTTTTCAAATAGCATACACTTAAATGTTTCATTCAACCTCCTAAGTGTGTCTATTATTCCAGACATCCATTGTTTACTTTATGGATACTCCATTATGAAGACACCACCAGACATCTCTATTGTACAGAGGCACTTCACAAGTGCCCCCAGACAGTTGTTTATTCTACGATTCAACTTAGCTGAAATTGTATATTGTGTATCCCGCCAGTCTAATGACCACAATTGTCATGTGTTCATCAGCTCAAACCTGGCAAAACTGAGTGGCCAAGCCCTGCATGTGCACAAACAAAACTTTCAGGCAAACTACCAGCTTAGGAGAATGGCCACTTGACCGAGGGATAGGTGCATATTGACCAAGCCTTGTAACTGCAGTAAGTGCTTTGTTCCACATGGCCGAAGACGTTGTTCCACATGGCCGAATACGGGATGAGATGTTTGGAGTACAGAGAGGGGAGCATCCTTGTTGGCATTCAACAGGGTTGTGCTTTGTGTGGTAATTGCATCAATCCCAGGCATCCAGGCATGCTGGTGTTGGTATTGTTGGACTGTCAGACGCCTTGAGGCAGTCACAGTTGCTACTCCACCCACACAGCTAGTGATGACAGCCGTTTGTGGAGTGGGTTTTGGTGCAGGCCTATCTGAGGCTATCATTGTCAATACAATACCTGGATGTCCATGATATGTCTTATTGTCATTGTAAAACACCACTCTGACCTGTTGATATATATATATATATATATATATATATATATATATATATATATTTATAAATATATATCATATATATATATATATATATATATATATATATATATATATATATATAATACACACATATAGTATACAATATATATATATATATATATATATATATATATAATATACACAATATACAAGTGTGTTTGATATGTTTTCCTCGAACGTCACCTCTATATATGTATATATGGAAGAAATAGCGAACAATATAATATTAAAAACATTTTATCGCATCAAGGCAATAACATATTAAATTTTATATCCATGTTGGATATTGTACAACATGTGATAAAAAAACTTGAAGTTTGTCAGAACCATAGGGTATGTAACTTTTTAGTTCCCTGCTTAAAATCTTTCTTATTTGAACTCGATCTTTCACAGAGTCAATTATATTAGTACGATGTGCAGAATTTTTATTTCTGAAATATTACAAACATGATTTATCTAGGTAGTAAAAATAGTTTAAATATTTCAAAATTAATATTAAAATGTTTGGTCCAGCTTGGTTATGACCGCATGACGACATCAGAAAATAGTAGTGGGCACAATTCAACACATGTGATTAAGAACAGACCTGTGGACAATATTGCACAACACACATAGCACAGATGTGTAATAATGTATTAAATTTAAATACATGTTATAACAATGTAATACTGCATGGGAGGTGTCACCAAAGGGATGGCCATGGCCGAAGGGGATGGGGTGGTGACACGCTAAGTGGTCACTCAGTGACACCTTGGGAATGGTGACACATGCTGTTTGAACTCGACCAATGATGTGACACAGCCCCAGGTATTGAGTTGTCAGGGGCCTAAGGCAGGGACACATGGTCTCAGGACCCAGGTAGAGATGACCAGGGGCTGGACACATGACATGTAGAATCTGTTGCTGTTGTTCCAGTGATTACTTGTGTTGCACCCGACTAACTGATGGTGTATATTTGTTATACTTTTAATGCAATAACGTATGCATGATTATGCAAAAGGGAACCAGCTTCTATCATCCATGTTTTCTGTGCTTTTAAGGTTACCTGGGTATATTAGGTATATTTTGTTGTTACAAAATAGTAACACGCAATCCAAAATAAAATAGCACTATTAACATGACACCACTAAACACACACAGCCTAAGCTTTAAATATAATGAGCCTGAATTGCGATCTGAGAACTGTCTGACAACAGTAGATTGCTATCACACACAATTGATGTCTGATTGTGCTTAATTGTAATCTTTTTTTGCAGTTTACCTCGAGGGCAAACTCCAGTGTCAACGGCCAGCAGGAATGCATTGATGAGCACTACTGAGACAGTCATTACAGAATCAGGTAGTCTGTCTACAGGATGCAGCATGTGGCTAGACATTCTGCACCTTTCACCTCTAACCTGGTGAAGAGTAGGTGGACTCTCACTTCAACCTGTGGACAGCTGACAATGTTCACAAGATGACAATGTCTCCGAACGAGTTTCTTCTTGGTACTGTCACCATCCTTGCATTATTGTCACTGCGTCACGCACAGGAGACAAAGTTCATTGCGTATCAACTGACAGAGGAGCAGCGGCCGTCGACGCTGGTTGGCGATATCGTCAAGGATGCGCAGCTTCGTACATTCTACGATGCAGAAACCATCGCCTCATTTCATTTTCACCTGCTCACAAGAACAGACACACAGTTAGGCAGCTACTTTCTGATAGAGGAAACAACAGGATTATTGCGGACGTCAGAGGTCATCGACCGCGACCGGATCTGCTCGAAGCATTCCGAGTGTGTCGTTAAACTGGATGTTGCGATTAAACCAGTGCGATATTTTCAGGTGATCAAGGTGACAGTGAACATAGTGGATATCAATGATAACCGGCCGATATTTAACGATGAGAGTGTCTCACTTGCGGTGTCAGAGAGTGTGTTAGTTGGTGCCTCATATCCACTTCCACATGCCATAGATGCAGACAGCACCGTTTTTGGGGTTCAACGCTACACACTGAGACCAGACGGCAGTGATGATCATTTCAAACTGCAGGGGACGAATGACACCAAAGGTTCGGGTGACCTACGACTGGTGTTGAAAAAGAGGCTGGATCGCGAAACACAGGCGTTTCATTTGTTGACAGTTGTTGCATTCGATGGCGGGAATCCTGCGAAGTCTGGGAGGTTGAACATCCAGATACGAGTGCTGGATTCGAACGATAATAACCCGAGGTTCACAAATGAGACATACGAGGTGAATATTTATGAGAACCTCCCCATCGACACTGTCATAACGAAAGTGAAAGCAGTGGATGCTGATTCTGGTGCGAACGCGCTTGTTACATACAGATTTTCCCGGAGTACCACAGTTGCATACAACAACCTTTTCCACCTCGATAATACCACCGGGGTCATCCGGGTGAAGTCGCTGATTGATCGAGAGGTCAAGGACACGTACACATTAGATGTCGTGGCTGAAGACAAGGGGGTCGACCCACTGGCTGCCTATGCAAGGGTCATCGTACATGTCCGCGATATCAATGACCATGCCCCTGAGATCACGGTCAACGCCCTGACGTCTTCTGGACATGCCCAGGTTCCTGAAGATGCCCCTGTTGGGACTTTCGTCGCGCATATTGCTGTCTCTGACCCAGATGATGGCGTCAACGGAGAGTTTCTATGCTCACTTCAGAGCACTCACTTTGACCTGCAGAGTCTGTACACTGGCGAATACAAGGTGGTCACATCACAGACGTTTGACATGAAAGTACAATCAGAGTACCACTTGAACCTCGTGTGCACGGACACAGGTTCACTGCCCCAGGTGGGCACTAAGCACATTGCAGTCACTGTCCTTGACGTGAATGACCACTGTCCCGAGTTCTCGCAGGATATATACCTGGCCACCGTGTGGGAGAACAAGGAACTACAAAGTCATGTGACTCAAATAGACGCCAGCGACGCCGACGAAGGGGCAAATGGAATGGTAAGATTTATGTTGCATCCCAGAGGTCACAAGGGCGACCTGCTGGTGATCAATGCAACGTCTGGTGTCATTCAGACAAACCATGTATTCGATCATGAGCATGAGCAGACTTATGAGTTTCTAATTGTCGCGTCGGATTTCGGCGATCCCGCCTGCTCATCCACTGCTACTCTCAGTCTATCCGTCGCTGACATCAACGATGAACGTCCAATGTTTGCGAAGAATAGATATGAATTTGGCACTTTTGAAAACCAGCCATTGGGCACAGAGATTGGGACGGTGGTGGCATTTGACAAAGACTCTGCACCATTCAACAAAATCACGTACTCCTTTGAGGAAAACGTAGGAACATCTGACGTGTTCCGTGTGGACCCAGACACTGGGAGGATAACCTCCAGCGCCCTTCTGGACACAGAAGTGCGTTCATCGTACAGCCTGGTGTTGTTGGCAGCAAACCCAGACTCGGAACCAACCATGGCTGCTTCGACATACATTCTCATACGTGTTGTCGACAGAAATGACAACGCGCCCATCATTGATTTCCCTCTGATGCAGAACCACACTTTTGAGATAGACAGTGTTGTGGACGTTGGCCACATAATCACAACCATCAGGGCACATGATCCTGACATGGGGCTGAATGCTGTGCTGCGGTATGCCATAGCTGATGGAAATGAGGAAGAGACATTCACCATAAATCCACACACGGGTGTCCTGAGTTCCGACAAAGACCTGACAGACTTTGGTGACTGGCTGTTCAGTCTGACAGTTCTTGTGCAAGACAGCGGAAGCCCACAACTTTCAAACAGTGTCGATGTCAATATTTTTATCAATGGTCCATTGACGCGGTCCTCCATTCACTCGGGATCATCATCGGATAATGACAACTTGGTCCTTGTGGTGTGCATCACTGTCGTGACGCTGCTCTTCGTCATAATCGCCCTAGTTGTGATCGTGATTCTGAGGCGGCGATGGCGACTGCTCCACCTGGTGAGCAAACACAACTACAACTGTCGCATCGAGGCGTCGAGAGCCCTGGCGGCAAATGTGGACAGATCACCAAAGGTCAGCAGTGAAATTGAGACACCGAGACAGAACAATCGCAGTGGAAGCCACAGCACTGGGGATAATGCAGGATTCTCGGCAGCCCCAAAACTATCTGGACACCTGAGTCAGAGGTCATTTGAGGTAAGTTGTTATACGTTTTAGGAACCTGTATATTTTAATCCTATTCAGTTTGAGGAAACCACAGGAATCGATACTCACTAATGGACTTGTCTGATACTTTCTTTTCCGTCTCAAGGATGTTGAGTGTAGTTCCATATTTCTTCGCCTGTTTCTTTAATCGTCGGCCAGATCTTCTCTAGCAGTTTGGGTTTGCTTGGTTTTTGGTTTTGTATGTGAGTTCTGTTATAAGGAATTTCTTCTTCCTTTTGGAGCGTCTATCCAAACCATGTGCACATTTTGTAAATATATATGTATATATATACAGCGCCTCCGAATGGATATTTCCAGATTTATGGCGCTATATAAATGTTCTTCTTATCTTACCTTATATTCACGTATTCTGTAGACAAAACTAAAAACAATTTAATGTCATTAATTGTAAACAGAAGTATAAATTTACCTTTGTTGTACATATTTATTTATAAGTGAGGCAATTAAAGTAGGTTAATGTATCATAATTCATATTACTTCACTGAACTTTGTGATTTTGGTCACCAATATCAAACTACCTGACTCCAGCCTTCTGGCAATTTCTGGGGTACATATGAAGTTGAATTGTAAGTGTAACGTTTGATACAATTATTGTGAGGTTTTTTTTTGGACTGGTATTTATTATGAAACCTAACATTTTGTGCATAGTAATTATGTAAACACAATTAAATTCTGATTAATTAAGAAGCACCATTAAAACAGCCACTGTACAGTTGCACTTATGCTGCTGGAACATTTCACTAATCATTCATTTGCTGTATAAAGTTACTATTTAGAAAGCCTTGTGAATAATTCATTTTCCCTACAGCTACAAACTCTGTATTCTGTATGGTATCAAAATGCATTTAGACACCTATTTAGTACGTCAACATTGTGACAATGTCTTTAATCCACCCCATCATCACCTGTGAATTGAAATGTTCCCCGGAACAACACAATGCCTTTGAAGGTGACATATTAACATACATTAATATGCGACTAAGATGGTGCGATTACGGGAATCACATTTTCCACTCATCACAGCCAATGATAACATCACAATGACTCGTCACCTTTGATTTATCCCCTTGAAGTGGCTGGGGGAAGACATGGGGCTTTGTCCTTCAGGCTATCAACTAGGTGTGTGACAAAGAAGAGACACTTAGAAACATGTAAAGGAGCAATCAGGTGATTTAAGTACCTAAATGGGCCGCAGCTTAGCGATGCTAATGTCCTGCAGTCTTGTAAATGGTAATGTCATTTTCAAACTGCGTTTTCGTGCATTTATTTAAACCGCCTGGACCACTTAGCAGTAGTGTTTAAAGGTGATGGATGGTGATGATTATTGGCCGATTTACATACAGTATTTAACTATTTTAAGGCAAATAGATGAACATTGTAAAACTTGACTATTTTGTGTCACTGTCATTTATTTATTTTATGTATAGAAAACAAGTGATCTAAATGGTTGCAATAATACATTTTTCTATTGAGAAAGCTGGCTAAAATGCCATAAAATTATAACACAGTGTCGCAATACCCGTTGATCAGAAATGCTGTGAAAGATCAGATTATGTAGCAATTTTTTATGAGACAGAGTGCTTTGTTTTAGTTCCTACTTTTTCACATTGTCATTTAAAATACAATTTCTCATGATAATATACCACAAATTTGCGATTAATCAGATTTAAGAGAATTTCAAGATGCATTTTACTTGTAACATTTATAAACTAATACGAAACAGTGCTTGAAGTGTGGCTGGTTATTACCCACCCACATAATGATATTCCATAAATTAATCCAGGTAATGAACTGGGGGTGCTGCTTACAGGGGGTGGGAATTTTGTGTTACCATGGCAACACACAGTACACAGTGGAAACTTTCTTATACTGTTGCTGTGATTAAAGGTGTCTATGGGTTAGCCAGTGTATATCAACATATATCAGTTAATTTATTGGCTGACAGTGAGCTTGCTAAGTAAAAATAACTGTCTATTTGGAAAATAAATCGTTGCTTGGAATAAAATAAAACTTCCATACCAGCCTTTATGCAGGATCAAAATATGGCCCGTCCAGATATTTTGTGATTGTCACGTGCATATTAGCTCGCATACATCTAAGGTAGTTGAGATGTTTATTGTGTACTGAAGTCAAACAAGAAACACACTGTGTGACATCCATTTTCAAAGCATACCCCTGGGTAATTGACAGTATACATGATTTGTGAAAACCTTTCATGCTGGACCTTTTTTTACTAATCTACTTTTTTACCCATTGCTACCTGGTGTGTGTTACTTGTCCAACAGGTGGGCTGGACAGGTAACTGCACAAAGTTATGCTGTGATACATTCATATGCAGCACAGTAGCAATTAGCTGATAACTTTCAAAAATATCTAAACAAATCATGACTTAAGTTTTCACTACCTGTGATTATTCACTGATGTCTTTCAGTAGCTAACACCGGAGACAATTAACCACCAGAGGCAGCTAGAGTGAGCAACCTGCTTGAGCAGTGCTGAGGCAGGTAACAAGTGGCCATTGACGCTGTTGGTTTAAACAAGTCATTAAGTTGTTAGAGCAGTCAACCTATTAAATAATTGATCAAACATGTTCCCACAACAGATGTGTCTGCATCTGTTGTGCCTATGAACACACACCAGCAGTCCAGGGACTTCAAAGAGTCCTGTTTAGTCGTGACCAGACTAATTAATCATTGTTTTATCCCATCCATTCGCCGTTTTATCAATACAGTTTTTGAAATTATTTATAATCTATCAAAACATATGGCAACAATTGTAAGAAATTTGTTATCAGTACAGTTTTTGAAATTATTTATTATCTATCAAAACATATGACAATAATTGTAACAGGTGTGATTTTTACATGAAAATTATTGATTTGTCTTTAAAAGAACTGCCTATGTGTTTAACAAATGACTTCATGTGTGTGTTGATATGCCCGTACAGCAGGCCATGGATTCATTGGGGCTTTGTTACACACAGGCATCAGACTACCAATGCTCAGAAATTAAACAATAATTCATGATTAACGTATTAGTGCCTCATACTAGAAATTATGCATTAATAATCAATAAAAATCAATGCAAACAGACCATGCCTTCAAGTTTGATAAATGTGTTCATATTTTTTAAGCACGAATGACATGAAAGAAACTAATGTAATGGGAATATCTCTCCGTCCCATTCAGCTCAGCAGCCACTTATAGCGCAGGTAATGTGGCCTGTAGAAAGGTAAAAGTGTTAGATTTTATCACTGTTCCTGCAGCTGGTTTGCAAAAGCGATGATCAAAGGAAGCCCCTTGTCCTATTGTGCTATCCCAACCAGCGAAAGTCTGCCCTAGGGCTATGGGCTGGCTCCTA
The DNA here is from genome assembly GCA_025642075.2 of Ridgeia piscesae. Taxonomy (NCBI): domain Eukaryota; kingdom Metazoa; phylum Annelida; class Polychaeta; order Sabellida; family Siboglinidae; genus Ridgeia; species Ridgeia piscesae. The sequence goes on along the minus strand of JAODUO010000928.1, from coordinate 138,960 downwards.
GGGATCTTTACACTTTCTCCCCATTTAAATTACCCTAATTAGCTCATTAGTGATTCTTCACCTTCCCACTGTGTCTGGGTTATCATTTGATGGGCTCTAATGAAGGCACAATTTTCTGGGTGGTTAGTCCCTTGGCCTCTAGTAGAAGTCTCCCTTGTAATCATACATTATGTCATCCTTAGCCCCTTCATTATTACCCCTATGAGGGTGATAGGGTGGGTATTGCCTGGGGATACTGTAGGATAGAAGTTTGACTTTGTGGGTGTCCTATCAGATGCCATGAGTTCAGGAATCCCCTTAAAATTTCTGCTGAGAGTTCAAGGAATTTATTTTGAAAAAAGTGTTTTTTATCTATTAACTGTATAATAATTATGGTATATTTTAATTGTAATATGCAATGACTACCTATTTAATGTATTTACTATTTCATAAACTATTAATTGCATTAAAATAAACCTGTAGTCTTTTAATCTTAGTCTAATATTATATTAATAAATTTCTTATGGTTCAATCAATTTTATTTGTAATATAAGTGCTTATTAAGATAACAATTTATGATTGCAGGACATTTAGTTGCAAATACTTTAAAAAGCGTAACATTAAAATAATTATGGAATATATTGTTTATTGCTCCAATATGTGGTTATGTTGTAAGAAATTAACTTATTTTGGAGCATATCCAAAGTAAGTTAATTTCTTACAACATATTCCAAAAAATGTCAATAATATTTTTTACTATTCAAAAAGTTGTTACAATATATAGATCTATTTACATTTCAGTATTCCTTCATATCATTTCTAAACGACAGACTTGTTAGGTACTAGGCATTTAAGCAGCTATTCCTCAAGGGATTTGTTCCTCTCATATGACAGCTAAAGTCTCCACAGTTCCTCTTTAGCCTATTGTCGACACCTTGTTCAACACCTTACAGGTGTACACTAATTTCTAATTTTCTTGATGTCTTTCTTCCTTGGAGACACATTGGTGTTAACACATCTTGCCTATGATTCAACTCCACATTAACTCTTGCCTAATGACATAAGTCCCCATACTAGTCTGTCACCTGTGCCCTACCCCAAGGGCGACACCCCCAGGAGGCTCACCTGTGCTACAGGTGTAAACCTGTGACATCAGGAATGAGAATGGGGTAAGCCAGTTGGAATAATGATCCTAATTGTACACATCTGATCCACGTCCCATCAGTTCTGTGATGCCAATAATCACAGATATGAACAGACATTGATAATGTCTGTGCACATTAAACTTTGATTATGCAGTGAAAACACCAATAAAACATTTATGACTACCCCATTTTTTATTAATTAAAATTAACATTTGCATTTTATTTTTTATTCTAAATTATGTTTGCAGAGCTACATTTTGTTAAAGAATGTATTGATAAATTTGCATAAAATGAACAGTTAAAGGCAAGACCAAAAAATTAAATGCAGGTTTGTGGTGCAATTATTGATAATAGTAAATAACTTCTATGGCATTATAATCCGAGCTCAGTGTCGCAAGTGATCTAAGGTTTAGATTAACAAACACATACAATGCTGCTAGTGTCAGTCCCAGGGAGTGGCATTTAATACCACTGCACTAGAAAAAACTGTTAGATGTATCTGCACCTTGCACTGTAGAAACACCCAAAAGAACGTAGGTTTTTCAAACATAATGTCAACAATTGGCATTAAATGTAAACTGTTTTAGTTTTTATATAGTGATGTGTTTATATGACCCCATATGTTATCCCATTCTTTCTTACTGTCACCATGGAAACTGTGTGGAGGACTACATGTGTTTAGTCTTACTGTCGGTACAACCATAGTACTACACCAGCTCCACATCTCAACAGAAGTATTGTAGCACTTGAACAGATACATTCTTCTGGAACGTTGGTGTATCTTGCCTTATGCTGTCATGGTCTGCAACTCTGCACTATCAGTCTGCAGGTAACATCAAACAGCCACCACAGCCAGAATGAAACAGTTCTATAATCTGATGTCCAGCCTGCAATCTCAGTCTTGAATGGAACTTTCTCTGGTTGAGTTCTTTCTTTCAGGTTTCCTTTTCATGGACTGCCTTCTATTAGGCTGCCTTTTACTACTTTCTATTTGGCTGCCTTCTGGGAGGCTTCTGTCTACCAGACTGCCTCCTGTTGGGCTGCCTCTGCCTTTCTCTGTTCACCTGCCTTCTGTTGGGCTGCCTTTGCATTTCTCTGTTAGCCTGCCTTCTGTTGGGCTGCCTTTGCCTTTCTCTGTTAGCCTGCCTTCTGTTGAGCTGCCTTCAGCAAGGCTGCCTTCAGACTGAACAATCAGATGAAATACGTTAGTCCCACCACTGTATATTTTCACAGTATTAGTGGATGTATATCACATGACATATTTAAAAATTAAAAAATTCAAGTCAGAAGTAAGCAACAGTATACATAGTAGTTCACAATGGAATACAGCATGACTTTTATGACCCCCAGGGATGGGTCATGCCCCTCAATAAATGTTGCTTATTTACCATCCAACAGTATGATGAATTGCTGTAGGACTAATGAGTTAAATCAGCACAGGAGAGAAGCCAGTGTTCCAGAACTAAGTATCACCAGCCAGTTGTACCGCCCCCATTAGTAAATATTCCGCCCCTGGGGCAAGTTGCTCTAACTGTTCTCAGTTGATGTTGTGAGGTGTGAGTTTACTGTTGCTTGCCAAGGCTGCTTTCAACCAACTACAATCTATCAGCATTTATCAATCAGCCATTCAGGAGGTACCTTGGAAGTAGACAGACGGACGTTATCCCAAAAGGTGACAATGAAGCAGATTGTACAGGCTTGTGGTGTGGACTTTGGTGGGGTAATTAACAGTTTCAGGGTTGGGGGGTTTATAAATCCTATAAATCAACACAGATTCCAAATTGTGAAGGGTATCTAATTGTTGTATACTGAGCTGATAAAAGGTAATGTTTCAGCTCCCCAAATCATGTATGTTGTACTAAAACTATGTACCACAAAACAACGGAGTGGTCACAACTCATAAATAATGTCGTATACCTCGTAGGTAGATGTGTTGGATATTGATTGTGTGAACCACCAATGCACTCAGCAAACACAGATAAGGCGAACTCTATTGAAAAATAAACCATGTCCACTTAACCCAACTACATTTGACCGACTGTACATTTTTAATTTTACTTTGTTAAATTTGTTGTAAATCAAACCTCACAAGCACCGAGTGGGCTTAAATTTTTTGTTTTTCTTTCAGAATCCTTCACCAAATAGTACCTTCCAGAACGCCCTTGCAAGTCACCCTGCTACACCACCACCTCTACCCCCTCATGCACGACGCAGTCTCTCACCACACAGACACTGCGAACCCCACCCTCCACCAAGTGCTGCCATCTGCCAGCAGAGTGGTGCATATTCCAAGGCACAACTTAACGGACTCGAGGATCCTCGACGTCGCTTGTTATACAGCCTGCCACAAGAGGGCAGTGTGACACCGCTCACCGAAATGCAGCTACAGGTGAGAATTTGATTGGTCTCTATAATGCTCCATAATTTAATAATAATAAAAAACATTTATTTATAATTATAAAATATACATTTTATCTTCCCAAGGGTCGTGATTGTTAATGAAACTGTACATAGAACATAATGTAGACATACTAAATAAGGTGGACCCTAAATAATTTAATAATTTACCTAATAAATTGCGTAATGCAGTTAAAATATAGTGAATAAATATTACAATGTTAAAATTAGAATTGTACAAATGATAAAAACAGGATAAATAGTAAATATAATTAAAAAAATTGGTAAAATATATCAATGCATTATGCGTCACTTGTCTAATTTAACACATTCTGCAGATATGCCTTCTTAAACACACGCGCGGCCCACGCACGCACAGTTGGAGTTTCTTCTGGATTCAAGCTATTCCATATTTGTGCGCCATTAACAGCAATAGAGTTTTTATTTATAATAATCAGACATGAACTAACAGTAAAAAATTATGGACACAACATAAAAGATTTTGCTGTTAAAGAAAGCAACAAGACAAAAATATCAGAAAGGAAGTAGGACATATTTCATCAAGACATAAATTATTTTCAACATCTCAACAGATAAATGATTTCAGAAATTCTAAACTGTAACTTTCTAGTACTTCTCAGCTGGTCCTTTTCAACATTAGAAAATGTTTTTTTAAAAACTTCACACTAAATTTGGACATGAAAGAACCGGATTTGCGATGGGCTAACCCAGTCAAGGAAATGGCTTTAATCAATGATGGATGGACATACACTGTGGTACCTGTAAGTGTGGTACAGGTGTGGTTTTCATGTGACAGACCACTACACTACACGACAAGCATATTGGTTGACACTTCAGAATCACCAAACTACTAGATTGGCTCTTCATAGTGGGAGGGTCGATTCCTCTTCGCTGAGTGGAAATTAATTGCTGATGGAGGATGAAAGACCCCCAGCAAAAGATACCCTACGGTGGAATAGCAACCCTAATTTACATATGTAATGCGATGATGAATCGTAGCCCACGGCGCTGTTTAACTCGTAGCAGTCTCTGTGAATATAACTTGTCATCGAATGAGTGATGATTATCCTAAGTGCCAACTCAAAAGACGTGTGTGAGTGAAAGACGGAGGAGGAGTGACTACACGGCTCAGAGGTGTAACTTGGGAGAGGAGGAAATCATCGTTGAATTCACATATCACCTGGCTTGGAAACCATATCCCTTCTCCGTCGTCTTTTCGTGATGCCCACAATCACTTGGTTGATGATTGTGGCATTTTGACAAGGCAGTGTTCACACTGATTTAAAACTGAAAGTCCACAGAGTAGACAAAAGAAAAGGATTCCACCTTCTAGAAGGTTTGAGGAATGACTTCACATCACAGTAGCAGGACATTTATTCCTACAATGTTTTTGTTACCTATCAACTACCCGTCTATTTCTGCCCAATCCACAATGGGTTTTACCCGTTCAAATGACGGGTGGACAGGTTTCTACATAAATCTCTGCTTTCCTTGCTGTCTACTCCTCATTATAAATTTCACTTAAAAAATTGTAACATTGTTTTTTCCTTTTCACCAGGTACACAATAAGGTCCAGTTGGCCGAGCCTGACCACAACTCTGACCGCGGGTCACTCACAGACAGTGGGCGAGGTCCAAGCGAGGAGGGTGAGGGGCATCACATAACCTTTGACCCTGATATCCCTCGCCGGATTTCACCCAAAAAGGTCGTCACATTCTGCTTGCCAGATGCGGAACTTGAACCGTTCTCGCGACCCGAAATTCCCCGGACTTGTGTTGCCGAACGGCGACTTCTTAAAAGCGATGGTGTGCCATATTCGGAACCCTACTGCATGCTGGGATACAAGCAGAATTTGCCCGTTGTGGATCCAGGCAGCCCCTGCAGTAGTCTACAGTGCATCGGTGACATGATTGGCCAGAACTTTCAACGCTGCATTGATGCAAATGAACACGTGAATGTGCCAACGATTTGTTGTGTTGCTGATAGGTATAGCACAGAGGTGAGACAAACAGAGGATGACATGTTCAAAAAAGACGACGATTGCTCGACAGACTGTCTGTCAGATGATGACACAACGACGTCAGGAAGCTACGTGGTGGACCTGAATGACGTGGCAGAGGTAGTCGGCATGTATGGGCATGACACCATGGTATAGGACGGTACCAGGAGGATGTCATATACATGTAGTTGTATTGCTGGCATTTAACCGTGTTTACTTTTAATCTTCATATTGGTTTAACTAATCGACTAATGAATTAATTTCATGGAACTGACACATACATATTTAACAACAGTTTAAATAATGTTTTCTAAAAATGAATTATTTCTTGCCGTTTTATGACATTCTAATACTAATTATGGTTTATGATGTGATGACATGATTTGCTGGAAATGTGAACATGTTTGACTATTCACAGACTGTTTTTATATTGGCTATTAAAACCATATTTTACTCAGGTATGCTACTTTTTATATACATATTCATTTAAATTTGATATTCTATCCAACGTGTACAAGTTATACAAGTATAAACATGTGATTGATGTTTATCAAGGACACATTAAAATGTTTTGTAAAGGTACTCACTACAAATGCCAGGTACTTGTAATGACGGTGAGACCGTAATGACAAGCCAGAGGTGTACAGAGGTGAATTATTTATTGCTCATGACAACAGTGTACATAGGAGACATTGATGAATTTTGAATGTTTTGAATATATTATTTATTGTTATCACGTGATGATTATTTTATGAAAAATGTACAGTTTTGTTTAATTTGTGTAACAGCTATCAGTAGGAATAATAAATAGCAACATGTTTATAAATCAGTGTGTTTATGTCACTAATAGATTTGCAAACAATTGAAAGGAAGACATGTGCTGTAGCAAAACAGTATAAATAGATCAAAAGTGCAGCATTATTGGTGTCTATGGAGAGGTCCCATAAGGTAATTATTAGCAGGATGTTCATTGGGTCAGTCCTAATTTGACCAGGAGCACGGGAATGAACCAACTTCAAAGTAATAATTTGCGTGTTTACAAATTGAAACCTTGTTTACAATGTAAACATTCCGCCGTGCAACGTTTAAATCACAAACACGTTTGGGCTTATTTACCACAGTTTCACCTTCAACATATTTATACAAGTTTTAAGAACAGTACACAAATAAATGACAGTAACATACGGGGAACAGACATGCACCTTTAAGAATTCCCTCCGGTCTGTGTCCGTTGCACGTCTAGCCCACGGCTATATTAATTAGTGCACCAGGTAAACAAGTAGACTGCACTAACGTTCATTATGAATACCTTGTCAACAACATCAGTCATCAGTATAGGTCTCCTGGTCACTTAGTCTGAGCTATGTCCAACACCTGTCCAAGATGCAACTATTCCCATGCCCCATAAATCACATTACAAACATGTCTCACAAACAGAAGCAGTATCACACAGGGGTAAACTCAATTTACGAGTTGTGTGACTGAAATTCACTTATCAGTCATGTAACCTTGTTTGTATATGGTGCCATTCAATTTGACACTGATTTCCAGAATTTTACAGTCTGCCATAAACTAGTTTTGTTCCATCGATTAGATAAATCTTCAAATATATTGAAGTCTTTGTTATTATTATTAATATTATGTTTATGATTTATATTTATCAAAATTGATAAATATCTTTACATAAAATGGATAATTTATGGATACATTTACATGCTTTGCTTTGGGTAACAGTCAAATATATGTTTTATTGTTACTGTTTTATTTATTATGAAAAATAATTTATAATTATTATTCATATGGCCTTATCGATAAGAAATGTGGTGATTAAATATGTGGTTTTTGTCCATCTTCCACCAAGCTAACCTGCTACCTGTAATTCTATCAAGAGACCACATTTATGTTTCCCATCAGTTAATATAATTTTTTTTTAAAGAAAATGAGTCCATCCAAAATGATAATACATCATGAAACCCAATGGTATTCAGATGGAATAATCCTCGAACGTTGAAATATACAAAAAAATACAAAAACATTTTTTGAGAGGTAAATAATTTATTAATGATGTGCTGAATAAGTTTCTTCAAAATCACACGTCAGCTCTTTCGATTATGTTACAAATATGCTTTACTTCAAAACTGGCCGTTTTCACAAAATATTAATGTGTTTACTGTTGTTTTGAAAATATCATTAAAGTACCTATACACATTATATCATCATTAGTTTTGAAAAGAATCATTAATATATGTTGGTAGTATGAGCAAGAGTGTAATATATTGCTCATGTTGTATACATAATTTATGTATACATTTTCTTTCAAACTTTGCCCACGAGGAATTCTGAACTTTAACACGTAAGGATATCTAACTGTGGTCTGACCCCTAGAGAGCTCCTAGACCGCCTCTTTGCTACCACATCTCTTTCCCCATACAACTGTGTATATTGGTTTCATCCATATCCCCACTGACCCATCAGCCTAATTCTAACTGACCACAACTCTCCTTGATGGCAACTTGACCCCTTCTGACCTCTACAGTACAGGAGGCAAATATGGCCATCACGTGGACATAGTTATATACAGTACAGAGTTCTTTGAAGTCATACATTTTGATGAGACCATTACCTCTTCATTGGAATACCAATGGCTACCAATACTGGTGGGCAGCAAGCTGTCCACTCCCTTGGGACGACAAAATGTTCTGTAATAAAACAGCCATAATAATACAAATTGGCCCTGCTAAATAATGCATGCTTTCCTGATACCATTGCGCCATCTGTTGCCAGCATACATGCGTGTGTGTGCGACGTAATCATTAGAAATAAACGGGAATAGTATCACTTCATTTGTTCATTAGTCGCATGCAGACAGTAGGTTAAATTGAATGGTTGAGGCGAAACAAATTGGATAAAAAAATACTTTGTTAGTTATAATCCTTGATAATTTTGTGTGCTTGCAGTGCTACGCATGCGTGAATGCACACATGCATATACATTCACAAATACACTGTTTCACACACACACACACACACACACACAAACACACAAACACACACACGTAAACGCACGCACACACGTACACGCACGCACACACGTACGCACACCACACACACACGTACACACACACAAATACACACACAGACACACACGTACACACACACACACATACACACGTACACACACACATGCACACTCACACACACACACGCACACGTACACACACTCCTGTAAGTAATGAAACTGAAGAAAAAATTCCAACCTGTGGGAACACAGGGGAAGTTGACAACCATAAAAATGCCACCCTGATCCCTATGGGCCCTCCAGCAGGGCAGCATTGAAACCCACTCCCTTTCACACTTTTAATTTGAGGTTGTCAGCTGGTGTTGATAACGAAGTGTGAGGCCAAAGGGGAAGCACAAGTCTGTAATGAGGGGTTTGTGGGGTGGCTGGCTGACATTGATTGCTCCCCTTGGGATAGGAAGGAAATACCCCAACACGAAATGAACATACTGACATCTATATTTTAAAATGCTAACTTAGGGGGATGGTGTAAATGAATCACCTGCCAGGTGCTGATGCCCATTCACCTATTTCTCCATCTATTCTTGTCCTTAGATTATAGGGGTTTCATCTACCAATTGACAGTGTATTAAAAAACACCCAAAGATGTCTGTTTAGCATTTTTACAGTTGGTCAGTTTTATTTTTCTCCAGGTGCTGTTGCTGTGGTGTTGTGCTCAGTGTAGAAGGGTTGTATTGCCAGGTGTATGCAGTGTAGTTCAGGTTAATTCCGTAACTTAAAACATGTTTATAAAAATTCTGAACTTCATGTTTATATAAGATTATTTCCATAAAATATTTACCATATATTAGCTTTTAAAAATACCCGTTGTGTGATTATGATATATAATTCACACAGGATTGTTATTAGAATATTTTATCTTACCAATTTTTTCTAAAAGTTCAAACCTATAAATCTTGAGGTCAGAAAACGTGTTCCCTGCCATGCCACAAGTGCCATAGGAAACTGAGACGAGTCCATCCATCTGTTTACAGTGGAAAGTGAAACAGATATGTTCCTCTATCTGCTGTGAGTGTGCTGGACTTCAGACTAGTCCTGCTGTGATCCAGTGTTAATTACAGTTTACACACTCAACACACCCGGGCATTCTTGTAGTAATTGAGTTGGCTGCAATGTTAGTGTTGGTCGGCTCCAGCATCTGTCATCTCCAAGTCTGCTTTCTGTTACACGGGCAACTGGCAGACCCACAGACCAGCAGTGGTAATATGTATCCAAGGTCTACTCCATAGCAGCCTTTACAATCGTCGCTCTCGCTCTCGCTCTCGCTCTCGCTCTCGCTCTGCTCGCTCTCCTCTCCTCTCCTCTCCTCTCCTCTCCTCTCCTCTCCTCTCCTCTCCTCTCCTCTCCTCTCCTCTCCTCTCCTCTCCTCTCCTCTCCTCTCCTATCCTATCCTCTCCCTCCCCTCTCCTCTCCCTCCCTCCCTCCCTCCCCTCCCCCTCCCTCCCTCCCTCCCTCTCTCATTCCCTCCCTCCCACCCTCACTACTCCCCCCCACCTCCCTCCCTCACTCGCACCGCTCTCTTTCCCTATGTTATGTCTGTCTCTGTCTCTTCTTCTCTGTCTCTCTCTCTCTCTCTTCTCTTCCTCTCCTCCTCTCTCCCTCCCTCCTCCTCCCTAATCCCTCTCTCTCCCCTCCCTCTCACCTCCATACTCCTCCCTCCTCCCTCCTCCTCTCCTCCTCTCCCTCCTCCCTCCCTCCCTCCTCCCTCCTCCCTCTCCTCTCTTCCTCTCTCTCTTCTCTCTCTCTCTCTCTCTCTCTCTCTCTCTCTCTCTCTCTCTCTCTCTCTCTCTCTCTGTCTCTGCCTTCTCTCTCTGTCTCTTCCTTTCTTCTCTTCTCTTCTCTTCTCCTCTCTTCCTCTCTTCTCTCTCTCTCTCTCTCTCTGTCTCTGTCTCTCTCTCTTCTCTGATTCTCTCTATCCCCCACTTCTCCCTCCCTTCTTAAATCTTCTCTCCCCTCTCACTCCATTTCTTCTTCAGTTCTCCCCCCTTTCCTCTCTGTCTGCCCTTCTACACCTTTCTACACCTTTCTACACCTTTCTACACCTTTCTACACCTTCCCTCTCTCTTTCTTTCTCTCTCTCTCTCTCTCTCTCTCTCTCACTCCTCTCTCACTCTCTCTCTCTCTCTCTCTCCAAATCTTCTTTTTATATCTTTACAGCTATCACCACTCGAGTATCCACCTTTTCAGCTCATTGTTCTGTCAATTTTAAATTAATATTTCCCACGTAGAATATTCAGTTTTTTCTTCCATACACATATAAATCCACACTGTGCAGACAAAGTCACCATCACACCTATCAACACAATTTCACCTAACATAACATAAGAAAAACATCCCTGTAGACTAAATTTCACTTGACGAAACTCTGCCGAATAAAAACCTCTGAAAAGGAACACAGGAAAAACACATTTAACAAAAAAGTTTCCAAGTCAGTAATACACAGGAATGAAGTGCCACGCTGACAGCAGACATGGGAGTGGTGGTCTGTGCAGTGTGCAACTGACAATGTGTTCCCTGCCTGTCATCCCCTCATCCCACCTCTGTCTCCCAGTGTCAAAGAAGGGATAAATCTCTCCCAGGCTCTGCTCTGCCAGAAGTGTAATCTCCTGTCTAAATTACCAACAAATTGTCCTGTACTTACTGCCCCGGTGCAGTGGTCTACATTAGGTTGCGAAAAAATGATGCAAACGTTAAACTGACAGCAGCATTGCTTGTAAATCACTTGGTGGGACAAGGTGGGGTTTCACATTAGTAGTTAGTGTTATGTAGTTAACATTGCATGTCAATTATGTAGAATACATGGCTATGGACATCCAGTAAAACCTGACAGCATTTGAGGACTTAAAAATGAAGCTGATGTTTGCATGCTTGTGTGTGTGTATGACAGTTGTGATAAGCCAAAGGCTCCCTTGTCCATATTCCACCAGGGGTTCAGTCTGTGGAAGATGAGCTTGCAAAATGGTCTTACATCTGTGATGGCAGTGAGGGTGGAGGTGCCTGGTGGTCACTGCCAGGGTGTGTGTCATCCTCAGTGACTCTTATAACCTAACTAAATAGACATGTACTAAGTCACCTGACTCACAGGGAGAGGCCCCAAAGAGAATGTTTTTAAGGAAAATGTTTTAACCACATCGTCATTACTTTTTGGCTAATTAAAAAAAAAGGAAATTTTTTTAAATTTTAAAATACATTGTATAACAAATTTGGCATTATGTTTTTGCATAAGGTATTTCAGTTAAAGTAACTGTTATATAGAATAATAGATTACCTTTGAATAATTGTGTTGGCTGTGTTTATTTTCCACACCTTCTTCATAGCTAAAATATTACAATATTACCTCTACTATTACCTCTCTATAGTTTTGAATGACTTTGTTGTTATGTAGTTGACTTCATTATCAATGATACCTGTGCTGTGATTGATATGCTAGAAGTATAAGTGGCCATATGAACCAGAATTGGAACCTGATTGCTTAGCTATTTTCTTGCGATGTTGTTGATAACTGACATCAAAGTAGCATCAAATTGATTCCATAATTTGATAGCCTGGGTACAATTACAGCTGTTCCCATTATCATAGAGGTCCTGGTAAAACTACAACTTTCCACAAATAATATTTGTCTGATACTACAAAAAAACACTTACACACACATGCAAGCATACATATATGCACATGCACGCACAGACATACAAACACACACACATACACACATGCACGCACACACACAAACATACACACACAACACCACACACACACAAAACACACCCACCCACATGCACACACACATGCACGCCCCCCCCCCACCCCCATGCCCCTGCCCCCGCACCCCCACACCCCACACACACACACACACACACACACATACACAATTAATATGATGGTTGGACATATCATTCGTACAGTAAACAACAACTTAAACGTAAATGATGGAACTTTGCAACAGACCGTACATGACAATAACATGTTGGACAACTAACTCCCCAAAACCTGCCTGCATCCCTCCAATAGTGGGAGACAATGTAAAAGGGAACACCCCTCACACACAGAACTCCAAAACAAATCACTGCTGAAGTCACCAGCAGACAATGCTCATCCAACAGAGCAAGAAACTCCTTCCTCTCCTTGAGGTCGTTTCTTATCAAAGCCATCCGCCCCAGGCCATGTGCTTCTATTTACTGCCTGGTATCCCTGCTGAGTCTCCTAGCAGGAAGAAAGGGAGGGAGGGAATTAATGACCCATGGGATATGCTTAATGATGGCTAATAGAGGGTATCTTTCACCACCCAACCACTATCCTGATCTCGCTGCTGATAGACTGGGTTTACTTGGGTTTCATATCTTCCTCCATCTGTAGGGGATTATACCCAAGGTACACTGGGAAAACCTTAAGTGCCCTGTCAAATGTAACCCTGTATTTAATGGCATTGCTACAGCAGCCACTTACCCTGGACAGTGAGATGAGAAGGAGCTAGACATTAATAACAATTACATTAAGTGCATACATATTTTATGGGATTGTGTTGACAGGTTATTACAAATTCCCAATACTCATTAAAGGTGTGTTATTATTGTGCACTTGATGTCACCCTGTAGGTGTGTTTTAGTTTGTTTTTATTGCTGTTTAGTGGTGGGTTTGTTCTTAAGTAGGTTGTCATAACAATATGGGGAGATTAGAGTGATAATTCGAAACAGGTTAATAATATCTTATATGTACAATAATCACTATAAGATGACAAAATAATTAGAAAATGAAACATTGTTGGGTGAAATCGGTTCTGCTACATTGAACATGCATGCATAAGCATGTGCACACACACACATACAAACACACAGACACACACAGACACACAAACATACACATACATACAAACACACATAGACACACACACACGCTCGCATGCACGCATGCATGCACACACGCACGCACACACACACATACACACACACACACTGGACAGAGTTACAATTATCTACACTCTATATTTACTTAATTAAAACAGTTACAGTGATATTTTAATTCAGAAGGCAACTAGAGCAAGATCAACTCAGTGGGAATATACATATCTATAGGCACATCTGCAGAACATCAACACTGAAAGGGTGTCATTATTATAAGCCTTGAGGCCAGCATCAATACACTCACTCTCACTATCAGTGATAATTCTATCAGACTTTTACCCACAAGCATCAAAGGTCACAGGTCACCCAGGAGGGTTTCCGTCAGCCGCCCTGTCAGAAAGGATAGAAATAGGTTTGATATAAACAGTGGTCACTGTATTATTATGAAATTAAGGTCCCCCTCCTAATTATATATACCTTGGTTTAGATTCCGGGAAATTGTGACTCTGTAAGCAGGAGTACATTTCTCACTTTATCAAGCCTTCACTGGAACATACCCTTTTGTATTCACAGCAGAAAACTACATATTTGACTTCTTAATTGGCACATGTTTTATAATTGTGATCTTTGCCATTTAATTAGATACATTGAAACACAAATGTTGCCAGGTATGTAGTATATAAATATTATGTATTTAATACTATGTTTTAAGTAAGACAGTACATGTGGTATATGAATACTATGTATTAAATACTATGTTTTAAGTAAGATAGTATGTGTGGTATATGAATACTATGTATTTAATACTATGTTTTAATTAAAATAGAACATGTACATAGTTAATCATGCCTGCTGCCATATATTTTATTTTTGTATTTTATGTTATTTGATCAATTATACAGGTACTAAGTCAGGTACATGCTACACACTTGTAAAATGTGCATTAAATACTATGTTTTAATTAAGATAGTACGTGTAGTATATAAATATTATGTATTTAATACTATGTTTTAATTAAGATAGTACGTGTAGTATATAAATATTATGTATTAAATACTATGTTTTAAGTAAGATAGTACATGTGGCATATGAATACTATGTATTTAATACTATGTTTTAATTAAGATAGAACATGTACATAGTTAATCATGCCTGCTGCCATATATTTTATTTTTGCATTTTATGTTATTTGATCAATTATACAGGTACTAAGTCAGGTACATGCTACACACTTGTAAAATGTGCATGTTTAAATTGATAGTAACAACTGAATCTAAATGTTGTTATGAGTAAATACATCAGGATATCCAGATAACTGATCAAAAATATATAAATTGTGTAACATTGTATGCTTGGGGAAAGATCTGTACATGTAATCTAGTTTTTAGGAAAAACAAATAATCCTACCATTACCTTATAAGTGCGTGTTTGTAGAAAATAATTCACTTGTGAAATATATTAATTAAAATTAATTATCAAAGACAAGACAAATTGCTTTTCATTTAACATATATATCCTTTAGTCTATAGAAAATAATACACAATAATGTGAAAAATAAAAAAATTCATTTACAGAGTCAAGACAGATACTTTAACATTTTAACATCGGCATAATTAAAAAGCAAAATGGCTAACCAGACATTAGACTAACATTTTACAAGTATATTTTAATACATCAAGGCTATTTTCTAGAACACTAGATCAAACTTCAAAGAGCCTTGTGTTTTAATTATTCATAAAAGGGGACCCAGCTCAGTAATTACACAGAGGCAGAGCCTAGGGGCATTTGTCCTACAAATAGGTGGTTTGATAAATATATTGATACAAATAGTATTATATATTTTACTCTCCCATTTTAAGAAATCTCTAGATTTGCATCATCATCGTCAGTGGTCGGTCAAAACGAGGATGACGTCTTCCAAAGGTCGGTCTTGTGTTCTGAGGTGACTCAAGAGCCCGATTCTTGATCTGCAGATCTTGTTGCAGTGTGGGCAGGAGGTGCCAGATGGAAGAGAGACGTGGAGACGTGACCCACCTTCCTCTCCTTTCTCCTCTGTCATTTCTCCACCTCGTGAAGTAGATGGTTTGTCTCAAATTTGGCCATTGCCTGGTTTATGCTACGGCACCAAAGTGGCCGGTCCGCAGCCAGAAGTTCCCAGGTGTTGATGTCAATTTGGCCTGTCTTCACGTAATGTTTAACAGTGTGTTCGAATCATCTTCCCAGGCTGCAGGGGATGTCTAACAGAATCTATATAACCATTCCATTTTATTGTATATAGGCACTATGCCACTATGTGACTCAAACATTAAACACATTCCTATTTGACAAGAAATGTACATTGCATTTTGAAAACGACAAATAAAGCTTTATTATTACATTATTATTTATAAGGCTTTATTAAGTGAAACTTGTTATAGGAAAGTATGGAATATTACAGAATGCCATAACATGATATTCTAAAGAAAATATCTGCTAAATTCTAGAGGAGCAAGATGTTTATTTACTAATTAATACATACTAGGCATTTTAGAGAATTTATCAATTCAGACGATTCTATGAAAACAATCTCAAATATTCATATGTTTGAGGTTTTTGAGGAGTATTGGAAGGAGGTTTAAGGAAGTCACAAAGAGGGTACAGTTTTTAGGGAGCCTCAGTGGGGTAGTTGAAGATGTTTGGGGTGTTTTACAGAGGAGACATTAGGACCTCACAAGGGTTAAGATGGGGATTTAGAGAGCCCCACCAGGGTACAGGTTGATTAACATACAGAGCCTTGAGATGGTTCAGGTTTTAGGGAGCCTCATAGGGTGCAGGTGGAGGGTTTAGGGAGCTTTGGGAGGGTGCATGTGGAGGTTTTAGGGTGCCTTGAAAGGGTGCAGGTGGAGGTTTTAGGGTGCCTTGAGAGGGTGCAAGTGGAGGGTTTAGGGTGCCTTGAAATGGTGCAGGTGGAGGGTTTAGGGCACCTTGAGAGAGTGAATTTGGAGGTTTTAGGGTGCCTTGAAAGGGTGCAGTTGGAGGTTTTAGGGAGTCTTGAGAGGATGCAGGTGGAGGTTTTAGGGTGCCTTGATAGGGTGCAGATGGAGGTTTTAGGGTGCCTTGAAAGGGTGCGGATTGAGGTTTTAGGACTTAGAGGGTAATTTAAGACAATGCATGTGGAGGTTAAAAAGGAAGGCTTTAGAGGGTAAAGGTGGAGGTTTTAACCTTTTAACATGGATATTTAAAGGAAGCATTAATGGCTACCCAGGTGATTTTAGACAACCTTTTAGAAGTATATTTTAAACCTTGAAGGGTATTTTTGGGAACCTTTAGATCAGGAGGTTTTGGGAAAGCCTTGTGAGGGTGCAGGTGATTCTAGGAAGGGGACCAGTCGGGTAATTTCAGGGGGGTCTGGGAGGGTAGGGGATTTGGGCCTTGAGAGGTAGGTGGTTTTAAATTATTGATGAAAGGTGGGGGTTTTAGGAAGCCTTAGATCTCCCATTTTAAAGGAAGCCTCCAGAGGGTGCATGATCATCATCGGGTGGTTCCCTCAAGAGAGGAGGGGGAAGTTTCCTAAGGGGGTCGGGGTCATGTAGTTGTGAGGGGGAGTTTTCAGGGAGCCTTGAGATCAGGGATTTAGCAGATCTTGGGGTGCAGTGGGGGCCTGGGGGGTCCCAGGTGGAAGGGAGCCTTGAAGATGCATGGAGGTCTTACCTTGAGAGAGTGCATACCGTTTAGGGACCTCAGAAGTAGGTGGAGTTTTAAACCCCCTTGCCGGATGCACGGAGAGTCAAAGTGGAGGTTTTAGGAGCCAGAATTTCCCCAGGTATGATGTCTTTGGGGGCCTTTGAGGGTCAGGTGGGGGTTTTTTAACAGTGGGGGGGTTTTAAAGGCTTGAGGGTGCAGGGGATGTTTTAGAGAACCCTTATAAGTCAGGTGGATTTTATTGAAAGGCCTTGGAGTATGGGGAGGTAAACTTGGGAACCTTGATAGAGTGCATGGAAGTTTCATTGCAGTCTTAAAGAACGAAAAGGTGGAGGTTTAGGGATTAGAGGTAGGTATTTTAAAGCCTTGATTAAGTGAAAGGTTGTTTTGGGAAAAGTTAAGGGTATATTTTGGGAAGCCTTAACAGGGGGATTTTAAAGCCAAATATTCTAAATTCTGAGAGGGGCAAGATGTTTATTTCTAATTTAGATGCAGGTGAGTTTGGGGAAAGTTTTGAAGGTCAGGGGGATTTATGAAAACATTGAGAGAGTTGCATGTTTGAGGTTTTTGGGAGCCTTAGAAGGAGGTTTTAGGGAGCCTTGAGAGGGTGCGGGTTTTTAGGGAGCCTTGAGTGAGGTGGGTTGGAGGTTTAGGGAGCCTTGAGAGAGGGGGGACTTAAAGGACCTTGCAAGAGTTAAGGTGGGGTTTAGAGAGCCTTGACCAGGGTGCAGGTGGATGTTTTAGGGAGGCTTGAGAGGTTCAGGTTTTAGGGAGCCTTAGGGTGCAGGTGGAGGTTTTAGGGTGCCTTAAAGAGGGTGCAGGTGGAGGTTTTAGGGTGCCTTGAGAGGGTGCAAGTGGAGGTTTAGGGTGTCTTAAAGATTGTGCAGGTGGGGGGTTTGGGTGAGTCTTGAGAGGGTGCAGTTGGAGGTTTTGGGGAAGCCTTGAAAAAGGTGCAGTTGGAGGTTTTAGGGAGTCTTGAGAGGATGCAGGTGGAGGTTTTAGGAAGCCTTGATAGGGTGCAGGTGGAGGTTTTAGGAAGCCTTGAGAGGGTGCAGGTGGAGGTTTAGGGAGCCTTGAGAGGTGCAGGTGGAAGTTTCAGGGAGGTCTTGAGAGGGTGCAGGTGGAGGTTTCAGGAAGCCTTGAGAGGGTGCAGGTGGAGGTTTTAGGGAGCCTTGAGAGAGTGCAGGTGGAGGTTTTAGGAAGCTTGAGAGGGTGCAGGTTTTAGGAAGCCTTGAGAGAGTGCAGGTGGAGGTTTTAGGAAGCCTTGAGAGGGTGCAGGTGGAGGTTTAGGAAGCCTTGAGAGGGTGCAGGTGGAAAGGTTTCAGGGAGTCTTGAGAGGGTGCAGGTGGAGGTTTCAGGGAGCCTTGAGAGGGTGCAGGTGGAGGTTTCAGGGAGCCTTGGGTAGGGAAGCCTTGAGAGAGTGCAAGGTGGAGGTCTTAGGGAGCCTTGAGAGGGTGCAGTTGGAGGTTTTAGGGAGGCTTGAGAGGGTGCAGCTTTTAGGAAGCCTTGAGAGAGTGCAAGTGGAGGTCTTAGGAAGCCTTGAGAGGGTGCAGGTTGGGGTTTTAGGGAGCCTTGAGAGGGTGCAGGTGGAGGTTTTAGGAAGCCTTGAGAGGGTGCAGGTGGAGGTTTTAGGGAGCCTTGAGAGAGTGCAGGTGGAGGTCTTAGGGAGCCTTGAGAGGGTGCAGGTTGGGGTTTTAGGAAGCCTTGAGAGGGTGCAGGTGGAGGTTTTAGGAAGCCTTGAGAGGGTGCAGGTGGAGGTTTTAGGAAGCCTTGAGAGGGTGCAGGTGGTGGCTTTAGGGAGCCTTGGAAGGGTGCAGGTGGAGGTATTAGGGAGTCTTGAGAGAGTGCAGGTGGAGGTTTTAGGGTGCCTTGAAAGGGTTCAGTTGGAGGTTTTAGGGAGTCTTGAGAGGGTGCAGGTGGAGGTTTTAGGTGCCTTGATAGGGTGCAGGTGGAGGTTTTAGGAAGCCTTGAGAGGGTGCAGGTGGAGGTTTTAGGAAGCCTTGAGAGGGTGCAGGTGGAGGTTTTAGGAAGCCTTGAGAGAGTGCAGGTGGAGGTTTAGGAAGCCTTGAGAGGGTGCAGGTGGAGGTTTAGGAAGCATTGAGAGGGTGCAGGTGGAGGTTTTAGGAGCCTTGAGAGGGTGCAGGTGGAGGTTTTAGGGAGGTCTTGAGAGGGTGCAGGTGGAGGTTTTAGGGAGCCTTGAGAGGGTGCAGGTGGAGGTTTTAGGGAGCCTTGAGAGGGTGCAGGTGGAGGTTTTAGGGAGCCTTGAGAGAGTGCAGGTGGAGGTTTTAGGAAGCCTTGAGAGGGTGCAGGTGGAGGTTTTAGGGAAGCCTTGAGAGGTGCAGGTGGAGGTTTTAGGGAGCCTTGAGAGAGTGCAGGTGGAGGTTTTAGGGAGCCTTGAGAGGTGCAGGTGGAGGTTTTAGGGAGCCTTGAGAGGGTGCAGGTGGAAGTTTCAGGGAGTCTTGAGAGGGTGCAGGTGGAGGTTTTAGGAGTCTTGAGAGGGTGCAGGTGGAGGTTTTAGGGAGCCTTGAGAGGGTGCAGGTGGAGGTTTTAGGAAGCCTTGAGAGAGTGCAGGTGGAGGTTTAGGGAGCCTTGAGAGGGTGCAGGTGGAGGTTTTAGGGAGCCTTGAGAGAGTGCAGGTGGAGGTTTTAGGGAGGCTTGAGAGGGTGCAGGTTTTAGGAAGCCTTGAGAGGGTGCAGGTGGAGGTCTTAGGAAGCCTTGAGAGGGTGCAGGTGGAGGTTTTAGGAAGCCTTGAGAGGGTGCAGGTGGAGGTTTAGGGAGGCTTGAGAGGGTGCAGGTGGAGGTTTTAGGAAGCCTTGAGAGGGTGCAGGTGGAGGTTTTAGGAAGCCTTGAGAGGGTGCAGGTGGAGGTTTTAGGAAGCCTTGAGAGGGTGCAGGTGGAGGTTTTAGGGAGCCTTGAGGGGTTTGCAATTTTGGGAGGTTTCTTTAGGAAGCCTTGAGAGGGTGCAGGTGGAGGTTTTAGGAAGCCTTGAGAGGGTGCAGGTGGAGGTTTTAGGAAGCCTTGAGAGGTTGCAGGTGGAGGTTTCAGGAAGCCTTGAGAGGGTGCAGGTGGTGGCTTTAGGGAGCCTTGAGAGGGTGCAGGTGGAGGTTTTAGGGTGCCTTGGAAGGGTGCAGGTGGATGGTTTAGGGAGTCTTGAGAGAGTGCAGGTGGAGGTTTTAGGGAGCCTTGACAGGGTGCAGGTGGATGTTTTAGGGAGCCTTGAGAGGGTGCAGGTGGAGGTTTTAGGGAACCTCAAATGCAGGTGGAGTTCTCAAGCGGGAGCAGTTATATGGTTTTGGGAGCCTTAAGTGCTCCCAAAAAATCAACATTGAATAAAATATAATTGTCACTGAAATATAATAATAATAATACCTTTATTTTGTGCCATAACAATAGACTTTTTACACAGTCAAGATAACACGCAAGATTCACACACAACTACGGAAATGAATACAACTGCCTAAATGGAATTCCTGTGCTCATTGTCAACTGACAACTTGCGGAGAGGCTAGTTGAATTTTAAGAGATGCTTTCTACCTCTTCTTCAGGTGGCTGAAAAAGATTCAGCCCCGATCATTACCAATGAGTGCGGACTGTAGACTCCCGCGGCGCAGTAAATACTTAGGTCTTTATTTCTTGAAGCTGCTGACAACAGTTCCTCAGATGAAGCCCTCAGAACCACGGGAAGGCCTTACTTAAATTTCACTTACTGGAATGAAACTGAAGCTGAATAGAACGGGTCATTTGTTGACAGGTAATGGGGTTGTCAGTCAAGAATGTTTCTTTCACTTTGGTAATGGAGCCCCAATCTCTGCAGGGGATGTCTATGCAGGAGGGGTGATTACCCTCCACCAAGGTGGCCAGGCACCAGGTGACCGCAGAAAGGACAAAACAAGACAGATGGACACAGATGCAACACATTAACATGTGTGCGTGTGCGTGTGTGTGCGCGTGTGCGTGTACATGTGTGCGTGTGCGTGTGCTTGTGCGTGTGCGTTTGCATGTGCGTGCGCGTGTGCACGTGCGCTTGTGTGTGTCCGTGCACGTGAGTGGCATATATGTGTTTCTGTGTGCAGGTGAGTGGACGATCAAGTGAATACAGAGAGGGTAGTATGAGAGAGCATAAACCGAAGTGACTGAAATGAGCCCATCATTAATCTTCGTGGCTGGCTAGAGAAATAGATTGTCCTTCAAACAATTCATAATGTTTGACAAGGGAAGCCGTTTGAAACTTTTGATGAGTAAAAACCGAAGGACCTTGGTGTGTTTTAGCCCCCTCCTACCATCCCATCAATATCTACGGGTTCCAATGCGTAGTGGAACATTTTGATGGCAAAATGACGTTTAATGAGACGATGGAACAATAAAATTAAATTGGATTTTGAGACCATCTATAAAGGAAATGGTGCAAGAAAAGTGAGGACAAGAAGAGGAAGAAAAGACAAACAGAAATCTACGAATGGATTCAAAGCCAGCCTGACAACTTGCGACAAAGATCCTGCAGCGTAACAACTTTAAAAAATCTCCACCGTCAATACAATGCTAATATTTCATTTGGAAAAACTTGCTGACAGGTTTCTAGTGTTTTCGATATAGCAATAGTAATAATAATAATAATAATCTCTACATACCATGTGTGAAGTATGTACGTATTACACATTCACAATGACTGCCATAATTCTTTCGAGATATATAAACAAACACGGCATGTGTTAACAAGTTCGCATTCCTGTTGTGCAAATATCATTAAGGACTGGGCAAGTGATATTACATCTGGATATTTAGATAATCATCAAATAACCCTTCACCTTTGTTATATATCATCATTCGTGATCCCTGGGAATAGGATTACTACTAGTGGTGGTGAACCCTACTGGTAGGGGTCGTCTCAGGTGTAATATGGGCTTTCTTAATAATCAGGAAGAAAGGGAAGGAAAAGAAACAGAAATTTGGCCAGCAAATGAAATGGAAAGGAAATAATTAACATATTTTTACATTAAAATGTATACAGTATTCCCCCTCTTATACGGCCAACCTTTCATGAAACGCAAAGTGGCCGTATAAGGCTCTGGGAAACCGTTGATGAATCCCCATTTAATGACAAACTGGCTGCTCCCTTACAAGTACACATGTACATTGTCAACTTCCGAGACATCTAACATTGCAGCAATGCCAGTTACGTGGTGTTTATCGGGAACGACGAGTGTGTGTGGCGTTAGCCGGGTGACCGCTGGTGAGGGGTAGTTTGCATTAGAAAACGGCAATGCAATTAAAGTGTGGCCGCATAATCCGGGTGGCCGTCGGAGAAGGGGACCACTGTAGTAGCATAACTACCAAAAAATCTAATTTTATAGCACAGCATTATAAAAAGATCTCAACACTGCTTTCAGGGTTCACAATATTTTATTGACCAAGTCAAGTCGTGCGTTTTCAGTTTTCTGCAGTTTCTGCATTCACCACGATTCACTAATTTAATATAAATAAAAACTCGACTGCACACTACAAACACATGCCTATGTAAAACGACTTACATGTGATTTATGGTGCCATCTGGTGGATGGGAGTTACAATTGTTACTGCGAGAACTGGCTGCTTTATAAATATTACATTAGCCACGAGGGCGCGCCACTTTCGACAATAATTGTTACGTTGCAAATACAAAAAGTCTAAACTTAATTAGTTTCTGGTGAGTTTTCCGAGATGCTCTTCGGAGTCGCTAGCATATTGTGTGACCCAAGACCTCGACCTCCTGAGTGCCACGCTCAAATAGGGTAAGGTGGGGTAAGACGGCCCCCCCATCTAAGATGGTCGTCGTGGTGTCGCATTTTGCTGATCATGTGCAACTGTTCCTACTTTGATCTAGGTCACATCCGATATTATATATTTCAAAATCGGCGATATGTAACATGTTTTACTTCCCGCTGGTCTAAGACGAATACTGCGACTTCATATAAAGCCATGATGGAAATGTACCAATCAAATCGAATTTGTATTTTGAACACAATAAATACTACTCCTTGGCGAATAGGGCGAATAGAATGAAGTCATTAAAACTTGTTGTGAAAGATGCCCAAATTCGTAATGATGGCGTGGGGTTTCATGATGATTTATCGAATTACACAGAGCCAACACATTACACCCCCGGTGGGGTTAGAATCGCTGGAAGCAATATTACACCGCCATTTGAATTTTGTATAATGTGAGAATTTTCGGAATTGTTAATTACGACTTCGATTGTTTATTTGATCTTGTATCTACCCTTGCTTTGACTGCACAAATTTATGAAAAAGCAATACAAACAATACAACAATTATTGGGTTTTCAGTATAATTATTTACGAAGTAGCACATCGAATGACGAAAAGGCGTGGTCAGTAGTCAACCATTAGATCAAGACACTATGCGATTAAACTGACTGACAGTTGAAGATAACGGGTAAGCCATGGAAGGAATCTGCAAGCCGGCCACCCAACCTCAAATCCCTGTCGATTTATGTGATTTCCAAGTGCTTCAACAGCAAAAGAAGTTTACTTTCCTCCCAGCCGTGGTTCCCCAAAAGAAACTACAACGACCCAAACCGTTCAATCCGTAAGTTACATACAACTACGATCATTGTGCGCGATGTAATGTAAATTCGTAAGATACGCAGCCGCTTCGTCAACTTGACCGGTGTATGACGTCATATTTATATTGACGTGTCGTCTCATTGGTCACCGTCTCATCCGGACGCAGTTCGTGAACACTCCTTCCTCGCGTTCTTGTCGCCTGGTTGTATGCGCTGGAGAGCTTATAATCCATATCTCAACGCATCGTAGCCGTTTACTACAAGAACAATTGACCAATGTAATCGCATTAATGATATTAACAAGATGAAGAAAACTAATAAAATAATCAAACATCTCCCGCCATAGATCCACTTCTATAATTATATCCTTGGTACGACTCGTACATGCAACGGTTGTCATGTGATAAAAAAAACCCAATACAACGTTACCAATAACAACATAAATATTTATGCAGATTCACAAATTGACAGCGCCGCATTTAACAAATGTACAACGCATGGCTAGGAGATCCGTCAAATATTTGTTTTAGTAATGTGTGTATATATTTATTAAATTAATACATGTCAAACAAGCATATAGTACACTGAGCACGGAACGCTAACCCTCAATCAATATATAGCAAAACTTTTAAACTATAAGCTTTGCCGGTCCATACGGGAGACCATGAATAAATAATACGGAAGTTAAATATAATATAAACATATTGTAGTAATATGCATAAGTTATATCTTATACGACCGTATCTGTCCATAATAACAAACCCAATACAACGATAACAATAGCACATAAATATATATGCAGATACACAAATTGACAGCGCTGCATTTAACAAATGTACAACGTATGGCTAGGAGATCCGTCAAATATTTGTTTTAGTAATGTGTGTATATATTTATTAAATTAATACATGTCAAACAAGTATATAGTACACTGAGCACGGAACACTAACCCCTCAATCAGTATATAGCAAACTTTTAAACTATAAGCACTTCTCTGCCGGGTCCCACACGCGGCGCCTTATGCACATAAATATATACAAGTGTACAAATATACAAAATATAAAATAAAGTGTATAATAATTGCATAAGTTAATTCCTTTATATCTAACTATCTCCACTAATAAGGATAATCATTAAATAAAATGCATTAGTTATGCAATCACACATCAAAACCGGCTCCGGTCTCCCTAAAACAGCGGTATCCCGTACGCGGTGCTATATGCATAACTGGTCTCCCGTACGCGGCGTTTAACCTTATATATATATATATATATATATATATATATATATATTATATATATAACAGCATTTTATATGTGTATATAAGTATG
Organism: Ridgeia piscesae; assembly: GCA_025642075.2. NCBI lineage: Eukaryota > Metazoa > Annelida > Polychaeta > Sabellida > Siboglinidae > Ridgeia > Ridgeia piscesae. The sequence goes on along the minus strand of JAODUO010000928.1, from coordinate 113,930 downwards.
TATATATCGCAGGTAGGTGTACAGTATTTTAAGCGGCCTAACAGCGCGGTTCCCTTTTTTATTTGGATAACATACTGCAATACATTTGTCCTCGGTTGACGTCTACTTAAATTGAATGTCCCTCCGTCAGTGCGTTATTTTACGTATATACCTTTATCACCTTCTCTGAACGCGTGATACAGTGCTCAAGGTCGTAAACATCCTCCTGAACAGAATATGTTCAAATATTTTTATTATTATACACCCTTGCGATGTTACTGATTAGGAAAGTAACTGAGGCAAAAATCTGAGCTTGTTGCATTCCTGAATCTGTTTGATCACGCCGAAGAACTGTGTCACTACACGTCGGTAAAGCCCCATTTTAAAGGGTGACATCTTTGTATATCGCGTTATTAGGAAGCTGCAGCCAAAGGGGGTTAATTGGAACTTGAGGAATCTATGGAGCATATACACCACGGACTTATACATCGAATTGTCACAGTCTTAACCGCATGGTAAATAAGTATGCACCAGATGGCACTACGTGCAAATAACACATGAAGCACCACTAGGTGGTAGCACTTGTGCCGCCAGAAACGCCTGACGTTACCTTTGATCATATCTCGCACGTTGGACATCCGCAGGGTTTAGCATAAGCCATACAACGATTGCTGGATATCATCCAAAATTGGCTATTAGTCAGATATGTTGTTCACGAAAAGTATAACCACTCCTACTAATACAAAAACGGAAATTTACGTAAACTAGTTTTTGAAACGTCGTGTACAAATAATAAAACGGTGTTTCACTTTCAATAAGTCGCAAAATGTATCGTCAGAACATCAATTTATACCTGGGAATGCTAAATGAATAGGGTTAAGTTCAGTGTAAACTATCCAATGTATGCAAATATACATTTGTGTCGGCAACATTGAGGTAGGTCCAGATTCTACACAGGTGTTGCGAACGGGTCGCGTGCGGTTGATTTGGCTGGGCGCTGCGTCATACCTTCGAAGCTACTATAATATATTCAGTCACCATGCCCACTTTTGCCTTAAACCACCGGTAGCCAAAATTGTTGTAAGTAAATATTTCACTCATAGCAACTTTCCTCCCAGTTTGTTTCTATATGGGTGCATTACTGTATAACTGACACTTGTCCCAGTTCGTGTGATGAAAATATTCGTGAAATCAGCGATCAGTTGGGCAAAATGCCTTGCACTGCAGAACTTTTTAAAATCATTTGCTTGAAAGAAGGCTTTAAAAGAACTTCTTTTCTTCTTTAGTTTAGGTTAGAAAAGCAAGCAAACTTGAACAAAGCACCAGTAATGTGTGTTGTCTTTTATTCATACATGTTCATTTTAATAAATGCAACTTCAATAAAGATGCATTTTTTTGCTAGAAAATATCCGCCTTAACATTGAATTTGAACATTTTATTAATTTTCTTATAGATGTATATCAGATGTATATAATACTTAGGATTTCCGACTGAATGAATTAAGGGTCACAGCCCCTGAGCCACAGCACAGGCATGCAAAATATGACAGTCAGTTCCCAAATCTGCCCATCAGGTTATCAGTAACAAACGACAAAACAACACCGATCCTTGACTCCGCCGCGGAGCAGGAAGTGCAGATCCGTAATGCACCGCGAATGTTGTGGTTCGTTGGCGGTGAAACGGCGCCAGACTGCGCGCGAGGGAGTCGGCGAGAGAAAAGACAAATAAACAGCCAGTCCCGTCATTATCAGCCGTCCCAGTTCACCACAGGGTCCCTCTGTGAAGCTCCTATCGGACACTCCCCAGACTCGATAGCTGCCATGTGCTTCCTACACGGACCCTTGTAGGGCTTTAGTCAGTGTTTACTTTAGAGGGGTGTAATTATTCTTGACTACAGAAGATATTTCACGGGATATTGTCGGAAATCTAGATGTCTGGCAGATACGGGCAAAGGTTTCAGGATGTGGTAAAAGCGTGTGGCAGGGTCAAAGATTAGCATCGGGATGTTCCGAAGGATTACTGATGGATTAAGAGCCAAAAGTTGGCTGGGCATAGCTAAAAACATTGGTTTGTTTATGATGAAGACATTGGTAAAGTTTGTTGGTAGAAAGTTGCAGTTAGTCACCGATACATAACAGCTTGAAACCATATAAAGATTTATTTCGGAAACATGCTGCAGTTATTATGCAAACACTTATAAATTACTCAGGTGTATTCTGCAAGTGAGCAAAATAGTTGTCTAGGTCATATGATGTCTCATGAATGCTTTTAATTTTGGTTGAAATGCATACCTCACCTGTCAATCATGTCTACTTTATTTTCGTCAATGAGTAATCAAAAACTATTAAAATATACACCGTATATTAAGATACAATAGCCAACATCAGCCAATGAGACCTTTTTAAAGTTTGCTTATCTTCTAGCAATACATAAATAAAAAGTACTGAAAACATTTTAACAAATCATGATCTGTGGTTTCTGCGGAATAAAAAAGATGCAACATTCCACATTAAGGTCATAACCTTGATAACAGACTACATACTTTATTGATGCCAGTTACATAATGTAAAGCTATAGACACAACTTACATTTAGTGAAAAATACAAAAATATTATGTTTTTAAAAGAACACATTCTGAGTGATTTCATCTTTAAATCATATCTATTGGTAAAATATTTAACCCTGCACTATATATGTCAACATAACTTTACCGCTACAGTGTGCTATACTAGTATCTGATTGATTTGGATACGTCGTGAATCTAGTGTTTACTCTGTAGGCCGTTATCAACAGTTTTATCCTACACAGTGTGTTTATGAGAAATGTGTGGTCTGGCGATATTTCCGAACGTGTCTGTGTTATTGGTTTTGGTCTGTATGAATTTGTCACTGCAGACTGCAGATTAGCAGTATCTTAAAACTCAATGGGAGGCAGAGAAAACATCAGCGTACTAAATAGGGACCACAAAATAGTTGTGGTCACATTGGAAGTTCCTAAAGTGAACTGCTTGTCGACCAAATTACCTCAGACCAAAATATTTGCGTATGAATGTGCATTAATTGAAACATAGCTGAATGCTTCTCACAAAAGGTTAGATGGCATTCGATTGAACAGATCTGCCAGGGAGTAAAGTGTGAAAGCATTTGAGTTGTGCTGAGGATTATGATGTCTTCCCATTATAGCTATTTCCTGTTATAACTACTCATATTATAGCCACTTTTTATTCCCATTATTTCCGTTATAGCTACTTATTAAGTTTGACAATTGAACTAGTCCCACTACAGTTACTTACTGCAGATGGAGGGTTTAGGGAACCTTATGAACGTGGAGGTTTTATGAAGTCTTGTGAGGACGCAGGTGGAGGTTTTATGAAGTTTTGTGAGGATGCAGGTAGAGGTTTTATGAAGTCTTGTGAGGATGCAGGTGAAGGTTTTATGAAGTCTTGTGAGGATGCAGGCAGAGGTTTTATGAATTCTTGTGAGGATGCAGGTGGAGGTTTTATGAAGTCTTGTGAGGATGCAGGTGGAGGTTTTATGAAGTCTTGTGAGGATGCAGGTGGAGGTTTTATGAAGTCTTGTGAGGATGCAGGTGGAGTGAAGTCTTGTGATGATGCAGGTGGAGGTTTTTTATGAAGTATTGTGAGGATGCAGGTGGAGGCTTTATGAAGTCTTGTGAGAATGCAGGTGAAGGTTTTATGAAGTCTTGTGAGGATGCAGGTGAAGGTTTTATGAAGTCTTGTGAGGATGCAGGTGGAGGTTTTATGAAGTCTTGTGAGGATGCAGGTGGAGGTTTTATGAAGTCTTGTGAGGATGCAGGTGTAGAGGTTTTTGTGAAGTCTTGTGAGGATGCAGGTGGAGGTTTTATGAAGTCTTGTGAGGATGCAGGTGGAGGTTTTATGAAGTCTTGTGAGGATGCAGGTGGAGGTTTTATGAAGTCTTGTGAGGATGCAGGTGTAGATTTTAAGAAGCCTTGTAAGGATGCAGGTGGAGGTTTTATGAAGTCTTGTGAGGATGCAGGTGGAGGTTTTATGAAGTCTTGTGAGGATGCAGGTGGAGGTTTTATGAAGTCTTGTGAGGATGCAGGTGAAGGTTTTTTTGAAGTCTTGTGAGGATGCAGGTGGAGGTTTTATGAAGTCTTGTGAGGATGCAGGTGGAGGTTTTATGAAGTCTTGTGAGGATGCAGGTGTAGATTTTAAGAAGCCTTGTGAGGATGCAGGTGGAGGTTTTATGAAGTCTTGTGAGGATGCAGGTGGAGGTTTTATGAAGTCTTGTGAGGATGCAGGTGGAGGTTTTATGAAGTCTTGTGAGGATGCAGGTGGAGGTTTTATGAAGTCTTGTGAGGATGCAGGTGGAGGTTTTATGAAGTCTTGTGAGAATGCAGGTGGAGGTTTTATGAAGTCTTGTGATGATGCAGGTGTAGATTTTAAGAAGCCTTGTGAGGATGCAGGTGGAGGTTTTATGAAGTCTTGTGAGGATGCAGGTGGAGGTTTTATGAAGTCTTGTGATGATGCAGGTGAAGGTTTTATGAAGTCTTGTGAGGATGCAGGTGGAGTGAAGTCTTGTGGTGATGCAGGTGGAGGTTTTTTATGAAGTCTTGTGAGGATGCAGGTGGAGGTTTTATGAAGTCTTGTGAGAATGCAGGTGGAGGTTTTATGAAGTCTTGTGAGGATGCAGGTGGAGTGAAGTCTTGTGATGATGCAGGTGGAGGTTTTTATGAAGTCTTGTGAGGATGCAGGTGGAGGCTTTATGAAGTCTTGTGAGAATGCAGGTGAAGGTTTTATGAAGTCTTGTGAGGATGCAGGTGAAGGTTTTATGAAGTCTTGTGGATGCAGGTGTGATTTTAGAAGCCTTGTGAGGTGCAGGTGGAGGTTTTATGAAGTCTTGTGAGGATGCAGGTGGAGGTTTTATGAAGTCTTGTGAGGATGCAGGTGAAGGTTTTTGAAGTCTTGTGAGGATGCAGGTGGAGGTTTTATGAAGTCTTGTGAGGATGCAGGTGGAGGTTTTATAAAGTCTTGGGAGAATGCAGGTGGAGGTTTTATGAAGTCTTGTGAGGATGCAGGTGTAGATTTTAAGAAGCCTTGTGAGGATGCAGGTGGAGGTTTTATGAAGTCTTGTGAGGATGCAGGTGGAGGTTTTATGAAGTCTTGTGAGGATGCAGGTGGAGGTTTTATGAAGTCTTTTTGAGGATGCAGGTGGAGGTTTTATGAAGTCTTGTGAGGATGCAGGTGGAGGTTTTTGTGAAGTCTTGTGAGAATGCAGGTGGAGGTTTTATGAAGTCTTGTGATGATGCAGGTGTAGATTTTAAGAAGCCTTGTGAGGATGCAGGTGGAGGTTTTATGAAGTCTTGTGAGGATGCAGGTGGAGGTTTTATGAAGTCTTGTGAGGATGCAGGTGGAGGTTTTATGAAGTCTTGTGAGGATGCAGGTGGAGGTTTTATGAAGTCTTGTGAGGATGCAGGTGGAGTTTTTATGAAGTCTTGTGAGAATGCAGGTGGAGGTTTTATGAAGTCTTGTGATGATGCAGGTGTAGATTTTAAGAAGCCTTGTGAGGATGCAGGTGGAGGTTTTATGAAGTCTTGTGAGGATGCAGGTGGAGGTTTTATGAAGTCTTGTGAGGATGCAGGTGGAGGTTTTATGAAGTTTTGTGAGGATGCAGGTGGAGGTTTTATGAAGTCTTGTGAGGATGCAGGTGGAGTTTTTATGAAGTCTTGTGAGAATGCAGGTGGAGGTTTTATGAAGTCTTGTGATGATGCAGGTGTAGATTTTAAGAAGCCTTGTGAGGATGCAGGTGGAGGTTTTATGAAGTCTTGTGAGGATGCAGGTGGAGGTTTTATGAAGTCTTGTGATGATGCAGGTGAGAGGTTTTATGAAGTCTTGTGAGGATGCAGGTGGAGTGAAGTCTTGTGATGATGCAGGTGGAGGTTTTTTATGAAGTCTTGTGAGGATGCAGGTGGAGGTTTTATGAAGTCTTGTGAGAATGCAGGTGGAGGTTTTATGAAGTCTTGTGAGGATGCAGGTGGAGTGAAGTCTTGTGATGATGCAGGTGGAGGTTTTTATGAAGTCTTGTGAGGATGCAGGTGGAGGCTTTATGAAGTCTTGTGAGAATGCAGGTGAAGGTTTTATGAAGTCTTGTGAGGATGCAGGTGAAGGTTTTATGAAGTCTTGTGAGGATGCAGGTGTAGATTTTATGAAGCCTTGTGAGGATGCAGGTGGAGGTTTTATGAAGTCTTGTGAGGATGCAGGTGGAGGTTTTATGAAGTCTTGTGAGGATGCAGGTGAAGGTTTTTGTGAAGTCTTGTGAGGATGCAGGTGGAGGTTTTATGAAGTCTTGTGAGGATGCAGGTGGAGGTTTTATAAAGTCTTGTGAGAATGCAGGTGGAGGTTTTATGAAGTCTTGTGAGGATGCAGGTGTAGATTTTAAGAAGCCTTGTGAGGATGCAGGTGGAGGTTTTATGAAGTCTTGTGAGGATGCAGGTGGAGGTTTTATGAAGTCTTGTGAGGATGCAGGTGGAGGTTTTATGAAGTCTTGTGAGGATGCAGGTGGAGGTTTTATGAAGTCTTGTGAGGATGCAGGTGGAGGTTTTATGAAGTCTTGTGAGGATGCAGGTGGAGGTTTTATGAAGTCTTGTGAGGATGCAGGTGGAGGTTTTATGAAGTCTTGTGAGGATGCAGGTGGAGGTTTTATGAAGTCTTGTGAGGATGCAGGTGTAGATTTTATGAAGCCTTGTGAGGATGCAGGTGGAGGTTTTATGAAGTCTTGTGAGGATGCAGGTGGAGGTTTTATGAAGTCTTGTGAGGATGCAGGTGGAGGTTTTATGAAGTCTTGTGAGGATGCAGGTGGAGGTTTTATGAAGTCTTGTGAGGATGCAGGTGAGTTTTTATGAAGTCTTGTGAGGATGCAGGTGGAGGTTTTATGAAGTCTTGTGAGGATGCAGGTGTAGATTTTATGAAGTCTTGTGAGGATGCAGGTGGAGGTTTTATGAAGTCTTGTGAGGATGCAGGTGGAGGTTTTATGAAGTCTTGTGAGGATGCAGGTGGAGGTTTTATGAAGTCTTGTGAGGATGCAGGTGGAGGTTTTATGAAGTCTTGTGATGATGCAGGTGTAGATTTTAAGAAGCCTTGTGATGATGCAGGTGTAGATTTTAAGAAGCCTTGTGAGGATGCAGGTGGAGGTTTTATGAAGTCTTGTGAGGATGCAGGTGGAGGTTTTATGAAGTCTTGTGAGGATGCAGGTGGAGGTTTTATGAAGTCTTGTGAGGATGCAGGTGGAGGATTTATGAAGTCTTGTGAGGATGCAGGTGGAGGTTTTATGAAGTCTTGTGAGGATGCATGTGGAGGTTTAGGAAGCCTCATGAGGATGCAGGTGGAGGTTTTAGGGAGCCTCAAATGCAGGTGTAATTCTCAAGCTGGCGTAATTAGTTTTTTTATAACCTCAAACAGACCCTCCCAAAATAATCAACATTAAATAAAATTATTTAAAAACACAAACTGCACAAAATATAAAAAACTTATGTTTTTAGCACTTCAAGTTTAAAGATTAGTACATTTCAAACAACCTTAAATTCACATTTCTAGGACCATGGACAGAGCGCTAAGAAGTGGTTGAACACTGTCGTCATTGAGAAGTTTGTTTTACGTAGACAATTGTACATTCCAGGTTAGGCTCAATATGTCCCTCAGTAAACGCTTTGTGTGACCTGCCCTGAAGCCAGCCTTGTGCTGTCAGACACATCATTAACATTCTGTTGATTGTAATATAGCAATTATCTGGTGATTATTGCCAATACATGTACAATTTGCTTTGAAGTTTTCACAGAGGTGGATTGGATATATAATTGGGTAAGACTGTGTTGACTAATTATACACTGGTATGTGCAGATGCTATATGTGAGTACATATTAAACAGAGCAGCACAAGTAGTGTGGTATGTACAGTGAGAGTGGAGATTACATACACGAGGACATATGCACCATTTTATAAATATCTACACCTAATTGAGTTTATATAGACTATAGTAATTCTTGCACTTTTTGTGATAGTAGTTTGTGTATGATAATGCTGCAGTTTAAAAACATTTCATAATAGGAGTTCTATTATTTTGGTTCTAGATTGCTTGTCTGCTTGGCAACGTTAATAGGAACTCTAGAATAACAAAAATAAGATACTTCATGAGTAAATATGACTAGAAAAAACTATCAAAAATTATCAGTCACTACACGCGATAACTCGGTGCTTTATAAATGATTCCAGGTAATTTTTATTATGGTTAGAGATTAGAAACCAAGCAACCAAGTTCTTAGTCTGGTATTATGTGCAAGAGAGCGCATTATACACTGTATACATAGTACACATTATACCCGTAAGCCACTTTAGCTTAACATGCAATGGGTCTATTTTGCCTTGTGACCTGAATTATTGCTACCTGAAGTGTAGCTACCTGAAGTATAGCTACCTGAAGTATAGCTACCTGAACTGTAGTAAGATGTGGTCGATGAAGCAGAAACAGTTACAAAAAACAATGTTTTAAATTTCTTATTTTCTCTATCTGTAGAAAAGGTTTCAAAATACTGTAGTATATTTTGCGGAATTGTGGATTGACCAGAATGATAAGACATAAACAAGTTAAGCTTCTTTTCTAAGTAATTCTTTACACGTTTAATATTGTCATTCAGTTGTAACCATGCTCAAAACGTTTGATTTTACAAATGGGGACAAACGTTTGAGAAGCAGCAATGAAGTCATCCCAAGCAGTATGGTTTATCCTACTGCCTTCTGAAATGAAATGTTCCAGTGATACTAACATAATAAGGCACCAGTCAGGTGTGGAAATACAGTTCAATGATTAATGTCATTGTGAACAGGTTGAATCCATTTCGGACAGCCTGTGTGCCCACCTGTCTCTCAGTGCCTTGTATATTGCACTGGTCAGAGGGGATTGGGTGACCAGGCCAGGGTCCTGTTATCAAAGCACCTGTGTCCTCAGCCCTGCTGTTTACTTAGGCATAATTGGATATCTGCCAGAAATACTGCTTGGTTTGGGACGAATTAGTTTGGTGCATTTTGTTCGAGAAACTAGATATGAAGAGATAGATCGCTGGAGAAGGCTGTCTGTCAGAGATGTAACGCAAGCTTCTGCATGACAGAAAATGTGCCTCGGAAGATTTGTTATTTGCGTTGCCATGACGACAGCAGATGCCAAGTAATTTAGGTGATGTCTGTGGTATGTTGGTCATTCGGTTTTTTTAAACTTCTACAAAAATATTTTATTAGATGTATATAAGTCAGTTGGATTTTAAAAAGGAATCAGAATTTGTGGCTATATTATATAAATTAGTATGCTATAAATTATATCCATCCGTAAGCATTTAAACACAGTTAAAATTAAGTGATACTAATATTTTATTAGGAATAATCTTGGTGAGTTATGACTTAACAATGAATAATTACTTGAGCATGCAACAGAAATCACCCAAGCACTGTGCAGACTTCAGCCTACAATCAATCAAACTGAAATGATTTATTTACTGGGACAAGCCAGATTTCTTCCTGTTGGTAATTAAGGCAGATATTATATAATAATATTGACTGGATGTAACATCTAATTACTTGCTTAAGTGTCTTTGTTCTCGTAATTGTCTTTCCTGGTCTCATTAGGTGCTCATCAAAATTAAGTGGGGCTCGACTGCAGATTATCTTGGTCTGTTGCATCCAGCATTGGGGACATCATTGCAGGTGACACCACAGAGGACATTTTCAGGAGTCACAAAGCCAAACAAGAATATTAATCAGAGAAATAACCTTATTAGATTACTGTCCAAAATAAACACAAATATTACATCTAACAATTATTATAATATCGTAAACAAAATAGGGAATATGGATGAGAACTATGACATTTGTGTGACATGCCGCAGCAAACTGGATATTAAATCACAGGATTATTCTACATTTTCAAAACCATAAATAGATGTCTATGGCAAGCCCCATCATTGTTGTGGATATTTGCTGAATAATATAATCCCATATTTTGTTGTCCGATTTACTTTCCTCAACAAACAATCTCAAATAAATGAAATACATGTATTTACCATATACAAAAACCACATATGAAAAAACAAATTACTAAAGAGTATATATATATATAATTATATATATATATTATATATATATATATATATATATATATATATATATATATAATATTATAAAATGAAATGTTTTCTCAAAATGCAACTTTTTTAAAGTTTGCATCAGTTATAGCAACATCAGAAACTCAAACAAGTTAGCATTATTTTGAAGCCCTAGATCCGCGGAATTAAATAGTTTACAAAATTGTGTTTGACATTTGCTGCAGCGGGTCACATGACCATACTAAGAAACTGCCATATCATGAGGTGTCACTGTAACCTGAGAAAGACAGGAATGCTCCTAGGGAAGATGGTTAGGAGGGAATGTAGGATACAGATGACATTTTCTGTGAGCTTATAGAATTAGCATGATGGGGTCTGGACAGGCACACAGCCCGGGGATATGACACTTTGCGACATACACCAGTTTGTGCCTTGGGCAACTGCCAAAACCTGTTATCACCCATGGCTGCTTGGAATGTATTTTGATATAAAGACGTGTCTATGATATCAGTTGTGTTATAACCTCCTATCATTAGATACAAATTGAGTTTATTCCGTCAGTCTGTAGACGTGTGTGTGCAAATATACGCCGCCTTACACACATATTTAGCAAATTGAAAATGACAACTACGTGTACTACAATTACTTGTGCTGAAGACTTTGGTGGATATACTGACCTGTTTCTTTGTGAAATTTGTCCTAGAGTGTCATTTACCTTGACACATGCACCGCAATTTGTTTTCTTTTTTCCAACACTGGTGGAAAAAGGACAATTTTACACCCATCTCTCCTCTCATAACATTTCTCACTCTTGCTGGCCCCTTCAGTCCCGGTTCAATCACATCTGTCCTCACCCAGTCCTTCCTTCTCAGTCTGTCTTCCTCTTCCCTGTCTACCTTCCCGTCTGGGGCTATCTGCTTTCCTCTTTAAAATATGGTTCTGACAGTCATCTTACCAGATCAACTGAGATATTATACTACCACTGCAAGAATTTACAAATCTTTTGAGTCATGAACAATATCTCTCATTTCAAAAACTTGGAGTCAGGATATCTCTCATTTCAAAAACGTGATGCAATATCATTCATTTCCAAAAATGGGAACCAAGAACAACACCTTTCATTAAACAATTAATGGCACCATGGACAATGTCTCCCAATTTTAAAACTTGGAGCTATGAACAATATATTTCATTAAAACAAAATTTGAAGACAGGATTCCATTTTCCAAAAAAGGCAGTCAAGAACAATACCTTTCATTTAAAAACTTGGAGTCATAGATAATATCTTTCATTTAAAAACTTGGAGTCATAGATAATATCTTTCATTTAAAAACTTGGAGTCATAGATAATATCTTTCATTTAAAAACTTGGAGTCATAGATAATATCTTTCATTTAAAAACTTGAGTCATAGATAATATCTTTCATTTAAAAACTTGGAGTCATAGATAATATCTTTCATTTAAAAACTTGGAGTCATAGATAATATCTTTCATTTAAAAACTTGGAGTCATAGATAATATCTTTCATTTAAAAACTTGGAGTCATAGATAATATCTTTCATTTAAAAACTTGGAGTCATAGATAATATCTTTCATTTAAAAACTTGGAGTCATAGATAATATCTTTCATTTAAAAACTTGGAGTCATAGATAATATCTTTCATTTAAAAACTTGGAGTCATAGATAATATCTTTCATTTAAAAACTTGGAGTCATAGATAATATCTTTCATTTAAAAACTTGGAGTCATAGATAATATCTTTCATTTAAAAACTTGGAGTCATAGATAATATCTTTCATTTAAAAACTTGGAGTCATAGATAATATCTTTCATTTAAAAAACTTGGAGTCATAGATAATATCTTTCATTTAAAAACTTGGAGTCATAGATAATATCTTTCATTTAAAAACTTGGAGTCATAGATAATATCTTTCATTTAAAAACTTGGAGTCATAGATAATATCTTTCATTTAAAAACTTGGAGTCATAGATAATATCTTTCATTTAAAAACTTGGAGTCATAGATAATATCTTTCATTTAAAAACTTGAAGTCATAGATAATATCTTTCATTTAAAAACTTGGAGTCATAGATAATATCTTTCATTTAAAAACTTGGAGTCATAGATAATATCTTTCATTTAAAAACTTGGAGTCATAGATAATATCTTTCATTTAAAAACTTGGAGTCATAGATAATATCTTTCATTTTCAAAAACTTGGAGATGAACACTACATTTCATTTTCAAAAATTGGTTTTCCATTAAAGAAATTAGAGCCATGAAAAATATCTTTCACTTACAAAAACTTGGAGCCATGAACAATATCTTTCATTTATTCATTTTTTAAACTTAGAGCCATGGACAATAAAAAACAGAGCCATGAACCATATCTTTCATTTTCCAAAAGCTTGTAGCCATGAACAAAATATTTCATTTTTTTTTAATTTCGAGCTTTGAATAATGTTTTCATTTAATAAAATTGTCGCGATGAACAATATCTCCCATTTCAATAACTTGCAGCCATGAACAATATCTTTCATTTCTAACACTTGAACAATATCATAAATAAACCAAAAGTAGACAGCAGTTCTGAAGACGGTGAAATGGCGGTAACACTGGGGAGGAGAGCAAATGGTGAAGTTGGCCGAGGGGAAGACAGGCCTGGTCACTTAAATACAATAAGTCAAATTATTCTTTTCACATGTCAATCTGGTGGACTGGACCATCCAACTGCTCTGAGAGGTTCCTGTATTTGACCAATGAAGGAGCAAGACCACCCATTGTGAAGTCCAGGAAATCTTTAGAAAGTGTAACTTAGTTTCATAAAAAATCCATAAAGTTGCGCAATTACTTCGCACCAAATTCATGTTTGCTTATTTTAAACAAACACATAAATTAAAGTTAAGCATTAAGATTGATCTTAGCTCTTCTAGAAACCAATACCACACTTGTACCACGTGTGGTTATTTAGACATTTAAAACCACCAGCCACAAGACTTTCCAAAATTCTACAACTGCACCCCTTTTTAGGCCCTTTTAAACATGGTCCCCCACACCCGATACATCCATAAAATACCCCCAACAAAATGTTTCATTGAGGCATGTTCCAGTAAAAATTGGGGTCATGCATCATAACAAAGTAAAGGTAAATCCTTATATAGCGCAGTATCCAATCCTCAGGATTGCTCAAAGCGCTTTACACTTTACTTCCCTGACAGACCTGTTCAATCAGACACCATCTCGACTTCTCTTGGAAGCATCCAGCCATATGCTGCAATTAGTGTGCGAAGACAGCTTGTACATATATCCACCACTGTCTATAGCCAGGTACTCGTTTATACAATTGAGAGAATTGGAGCAATGTAGAGCAAAAAAATGTTTTAACACCACAGCACAGGATTCAGTAAAGAGTCCGAAGCTCTACCCCTGGGCCATATGCCCATTGGATGTATGCCTGTTTCACAAAAGGTTCCACAAATTTCTTTTTCACACCAACATAATACCATCAACAAATAACATACAAACCTTTTATTTTCAATGAAAATAAATGTCACATAAAACATCTTGCTATTTTGTACCTGAATATTATTATTGTCATAAAAATGGTAAATATCAGCAAACTGCAGAATTTCATATCTGCGTTGACATGTGGCTTATGGGATTGGGGTCGTTTATGGGGTCATAAACCATGGGAACTGTCTACAGGCAGGAGATATCTAGTTTGGTGGGCCAGGAACTTGCCATAAACCCACTCGACTGTGCATTGTACAGGTGTCTTCCGTCTGTTGGCGCCCCCATGGCTCCACCTCCGTCTGTTGGCACCCCCACTGCTCCACCTCCGTCTGTTGGCACCCCCACTGCTCCACCTCTGTCTGTTGGCGCCCCCACTGCTCCACCTCCGTCTGTTGGCACCCCCACTGCTCCACCTCCGTCTGTTGGCGCCCCCACTGCTCCACCTCCGTCTGTTGGCACCCCCACTGCTCCACCTCTGTCTGTTGGTGCCCCCACTGCTCCACCTCTGTCTGTTGGCGCCCCCACTGATCCACCTCCGTCTGTTGGCACCCCCACTGCTCCACCTCCGTCTGTTGGCGCCCCCACAGTTCCACCTCCATCTGTTGGCACCCCACTGCTCCACCTCCGTCTGTTGGCGCCCCCACTGCTCCACCTCTGTCTGTTGGCGCCCCCACTGCTCCACCTCCGTCTGTTGGCACCCCCACGGTTCCACCTCCATCTGTTGGCGCCCCCACTGCTCCACCTCTGTCTGTTGGCGCCCCCATGGCTCCACCTCCGTCTGTTGGCACCCCACTGCTCCACCTCCGTCTGTTGGCGCCCCCACTGCTCCACCTCTGTCTGTTGGCGCCCCCACTGCTCCACCTCCGTCTGTTGGCACCCCCACGGTTCCACCTCCATCTGTTGGCGCCCTCACTGCTCCACCTCTGTCTGTTGGCGCCCCCACTGCTCCACCTCCGTCTGTTGGCGCCCCCACGGCTCCACCTCCATCTGTTGGCGCCCCCACTGCTCCACCTCTGTCTGTTGGCGCCCCCACTGCTCCACCTCCGTCTGTTGGCACCCCCACTGCTCCACCTCTGTCTGTTGGCGTCCCCACTGCTCCACCTCCGTCTGTTGGTGCCCCCACTGTTCCATCTCCATCTGTTGGCGCCCCCACTGCTCCACCTCTGTCTGTTGGCGCCCCCACTGCTCCACCTCCGTCTGTTGGTGCCCCCACTGTTCCATCTCCATCTGTTGGCGCCCCCACTGCTCCACCTCCGTCTGTTGGCGCCCCCACTGCTCCACCTCCGTCTGTTGGTGCCCCCACTGTTCCACCTCCATCTGTTGGCACCCGCATTGCTCCACCTCTGTCTGTTGGCACCCCCACTGCTCCACCTCCGTCTGTTGGCGCCTCCACCGCTCCACCTCCGTCTGTTGACGCCCCCACTGCTCCACCTCCATCTGTTGGCACCCCCTCTGCTCCACCTCCGTCTGTTGGCACCCCCTCTGCTCCACCTCCGTCTGTTGGCACCCCCTCTGCTCCACCTCCGTCTGTTGGCACCCCCTCTGCTCCACCTCCGTCTGTTGGCGCCCCCACAGCTTCACCTCCGTCTGTTGGCGCCCCCTCTGCTCCACCTCCGTCTGTTGGCACCCCCATGGCTCCACCTCCACTTCCACCTCCACAGCGCAGAATGGTCTTGCTATTTCGAGAAACTCATCTCCAAAAATAATATTGGTCAAAGATCCCCAAACAGGGATGAGATTATTCATAATCCTTGTTCCACGCAGTGGCCAGACAGGGAGGAGTTATCTATAATGTGTTCTCTGTGCAGTAGACAGAGAGAAGATTATCTGTAACTCCAGGATTCACCATTAAATGCTTTTCTATATGTTATAGTTTAGTAGTCTGGAAATGATTTTGCATAATTCTGTTTATTAATGCATTATGGATGATACTAATACTTGAGGTCATAGAAGATCAAAATAGACAGACAGACAGGCAGGCAGGCAGGCAGGCAGGCAGGCAGGCAGGCAGGCAGGCAGGCAGGCAGGCAGGCAGGCAGGCAGGCAGGCAGGCAGGCAGGCAGGCAGGCAGGCAGGCAGGCAGGCAGGCAGGCAGGCAGGCAGGCAGGCAGGCAGGCAGGCAGGCAGGCAGGCAGGCAGGCAGGCAGGCAGGCAGGCAGGCAGGCAGGCAGGCAGGCAGGCAGGCAGGCAGGCAGGCAGGCAGGCAGGCAGGCAGGCAGGCAGGCAGGCAGGCAGGCAGGCAGGCAGGCAGACACGCACACACGCACAGACGCACACACGCACACACGCACACACGCACACACGCACACACGCACACACGCACACACACACACACACAGACAGACAGACAGACAGACAAGAAAATGACAGACTGACATGGCAGCAGATGGAAGTCACGTCACACATGATTTAGCTTGACACTTGTGAGTCATGAGTCACTCTGTCTTCTCTGGAGCCACCAACTTGTGACATTCTTAGGGAGAGGGAGATATAATATGAAGCAAGGAGAACCATGAGTTATACTCAAGTTGATGGTCTTCAGAATTAGGTTTTTGATGAAGTGATGGTGAATTAGATCCGACAAGTCCTAGACTAATTCTGGTGGTGGATGCTGCGTGTGGCCTCGAGAAGACGACCAGTTGATGGGTGGATTACACCTGGAGTCAAGTATCACCTGGCTATGATGAACACCTCTCTGTCACGGACATCACCTAATACGACCACCTCGCTTTGGTGAACACCTCTCTGTCACAGACATCACCTAATTCGATCACCTGGCTTTGGTGAACACCTCTCTGTCACGGACATCACCTAATACGATCACCTCGCTTTGGTGAACACCTCTCTGTCACAGACATCACCTAATTCGATCACCTGGCTATGGTGAACACCTCTCTGTCATGGACATCACCTAATTCGATCATCTGGCTATGGTGAACACCTCTCTGTCATGGACATCACCTAATTTGATCACCTGGCTTTAATGAACACCTCTCTGTCATGGACATCACCTAATTTGATCATCTGGCTATGGTGAACACCTCTATGGCATGGACATCACCTAATTTGATCACCTGGCTTTAATGAACACCTCTCTGGCATGGACATCACCTAGTTTGATCATCTGGCTATGGTGAACACCTCTCTGGCATGGACATCACCTAATTTGATCACCTGGCTTTAATGAACACCTCTCTGGCATGGACATCACCTAATTTGATCATCTGGCTATGGTGAACACCTCTCTGTCATGGACATCACCTAATTTGATCACCTGGCTATGGCGAACACCTCTCTGTCACAGACATCACCTAATTCGATCACCTCGCTTTGGTGAACACCTGTATGATATGGATATAACAGAGTCCTGACTACAACAAACACTTCACTTGCATGTGTATATATAATAATTCCTTATGCATTAGGGAAACACGTCTGTTGTGTACATTGTGGAATCAATGAGCCGCAGCATAGTGTGAAAGGGCTAAAGAAACTATGGATTGAAAAGTTCAAGTTTATATAAATAAATAATATTTGGAATATTTGGTTATGACCAACACTTCTATAATTATCATAAACACCAGGGGATGTGGATCTACAGTGACCAGTTCTATGTCAGGCACATTCGGAATGGGGTTCACCTGGCTATAGTGACACTTTTATGTCAGGTACATTAGAAATGGGGGTCACCTGACTATAGTGAACACTTTTATGTCAGGTACACTAGAAATTGTGTTCACCTGGCTATAGTGAACACTTTTATGTCAGGTACATTAGAAATGGTGTTCACCTGACTATAGTGAACACTTTTATGTCAGGTACATTAGAAATGGTGTTCACCTTGCTATAGTGAACACTTTTATGTCAGATACATTAGAAATGGTGTTCACCTGACTATAATGAACACTTTTATGTCAGGTACATTAGAAATGGTGTTCACCTGACTATAGTGAACACTTTTATGTCAGGTACACTAGAAATGGGGGTCACCTGGCTATAGTGAACACTTTCATGTCAGGTACACTAGAAATGGGGGTCACCTGGCTATAGTGAACACTTTGATGTCAAGTATATTAGGAATGGGGATTACCTGGCTATAGTGAACACTTCGATATCAAGTATATTAGGAATGAGGATCACCTGGCTATAGTGAACACTTGTGTGCCATGTGCATTTGGAATGGGTATTACCTGGCTATAAAGAACACAAGTTACTATAAATTTCATACACATCAGATAATAAAATCACCTGGCTATAATGAAATATGTCATTTTCATATCAATCAGGCAATAACATTGTCACCTGACTCAGGCTGGCTGCAAAGACCACTTCTATGTCATGTACATTGGAATAGATCTTTCTATAATTAGTCTTGCCCCGGGTTCCACAGTGACTATTTAGGGTCCTAGGCACGTGTACTTCACAGAACAGTGGGTGGTCTCCACATAAACCAGTCACAAGCAAGACCCTCAACTGTCGAAACCCAAAGATAATGTCATGCTTGAAATTATATCTACCCAGATCGGTGGATTATTTCAGAAATGTAAGAATGCCATTATCAAAACCTCAGAATCCTCGGTTCCTGTTTACAGGTTTTTAGCCAGGCCAGCTATATTGGGTGTCCTTCAACGTCAAGTGACAATCTGTCTGAAATAACATCCAGTCTGCACAATGTTAAGTAAGTAGAGGGTTGTGATTGCACCCGCCCCTATCTTTGTATTTACCTTCACTCTCTGCTGTGGAAATGGATCCCTCATTGGCAGCCAGCCGGGGTTAGACACTCGCTGTGGTTGAGTGGGGTTTGGGCTGTAAAGGGGTTTGGGAAATTTTCTTGGGGAGAATTATGTGTGCATCAGAATTGTTAGTTGTGTGTGTGTGTGTGTGTGTGTGTGTGTGTGTGTGTGTGTGTGTGTGTGTGTGTGTGTGTGTGTGTGTGTGTGTGTGTGTGTGTGTGTGTGTGTGTGTGTGTGTGTGTGTGTGTGTGTGTGTGTGTGTGTGTGTGTGTGTGTGTGTGTGTGTGTGTGTGTGTGTGTGTGTGTGTGTGTGTGTGTGTGTGTGTGTGTGTGTGTGTGTGTGTGTGTGTGTGTGTGTGTGTGTGTGTGTGTGTGTGTGTGTGTGTGTGTGTGTGTGTGTGTGTGTGTGTGTGTTGTGTGTGTGTGTGTGTGTGTGTGTGTGTGTGTTGTGTGTGTGTGTGTGTGTGTGTGTGTGTGTGTGTGTGTGTGTGTGTGTGTGTGTGTGTGTGTGTGTGTGTGTGTGTGTGTGTGTGGGTGTGTCTGCATTGGTGTGTGTGTGTGTGTGCGTGCGTGCGTGCGTGCGTGCGTGTGTGTGTGCATGTGTGTGTGCATATGTGTGTGTGTGCATATGTGTGTGTGTGCATATGTGTGTGTGTGTGCATATGTGTGTGCATGCATGTGTGGGTGTGTGTACGCATGTGTGTGCTGATGTGTGTGTTTGCATGCATGTGGGTGTGTCTCAGTCACTGAGGCATGGGAAAATGCACGTATGTTGTGTGCATGCACACATGCACGCGTGCATGCATGCTGGCATTCATGTGTGTGTGTGTGTGTGTATAGTGTGTATGCATGTGTGTATAAATGTGTAGCATGCTATTATGTGTGTCAATGAGTGTTTGTAGATTAGGCCGAAGAGAATATCGGTGTTTATTCTGGCTTTAGTTAGTACACCAATAACATCTGCAGTGACAGCCCTGAACTAGTGAGACCAGAGCTCCTATCCCCAGATCAACTGACTACAACTCAAATGTAGATAAGGTACACAGTTGACTGCTACTACAAACACATTAGAAATGACGGTGTGTTATCATTTGTTGCTACAACACACAATTCTATGGAAACTCATTTTGCTTATTTTTTATGTTACCAATCTTTTTATATAATATATTTCTGGCTGCACTGTACAAATAATAACCTCAATGATAACATAAATGAATAAACTGGAGTATATCTAAAATAAATGCATTGCTGAGTAGGAGACACATCGATTTATGATAACTGTTAGCAACAAAGTTGTTTTCAAAAAACTTATAAATTGCTCATTGAATTGGCTCTGAAAAATGAGTGGTTGTCGAACCAATCAGATAATTACTTCTACCATTAGACCTAGTCTTTTTACCACATTTCTGTTTACTATATTGTGTGAACAGGAATGTTACTGGTATTCCTGTTCATTTTACATATTTCCAAAACCTTTGACCAAGAGATTACCTGTGAATTTTGTAAACAGAATTAATGGATTCTTGACATTGTGAGCAATATTAGTTACATCACTTTGATGGCATCATATTTTACCAGACCCTGGACAAATATGGCATGCGGTTATTTATGTATGTGTAATTACTGATCTGCAAAAAGAATTAAGTTCTTTAAAATGTTGATGTTTATCGCAAAGGTGCACACTCTGTTATTAAACCAGCGATGTAGATCTATATTAATTGGACTACCGGGGTAGCTAACTATAACTGATCTGCAGTTGTAATGTACATATACGCAACACACGTGAGTAACGTGATACATCTAACACATGCAACATGTAACATCTAGCACATTTGACATGTGTAACACATGCAACTTATGTAATGTATGTATCATATGTAAAATATGTAATATGTAACATATGCATAATGTTTTCCCCTAGACCTAGCCATTTTCTTTCTTAGATACCAATATTTGTCTTGATGCCAAACTGTCAAGGATTACTTTTTAAACCCTCCTGGTGAAGCTTTTTCACTGGTTTTAGGTGTCATATTAGATTAACAAAATGTTATCATTCATCATAAACATTTCTCATACGAACATAATATTTATCTCTGAGAGTACGCAGTAGTGCCCTCTGGTGGATGTGCAATTTTGCAAGCACTGTTAAATATCCACACAGTGACATAAAACTTACATCGAGTGTTAACGAGCATGATTTGCACAACTGTACATAAACCAAGTTCTGAGGAAGGCATTTTAAGCATTACGGTTGTATTGCTATAACTGGGTTGAAAACTAATTCTGGAATGATAAAAAGTACATAATTGTAATGACTCTGAAATAGTAATTTAACTGAAACTGACACGGCCACACCGTCTACTACCTTCTCAAAAGAAGTACGGTGACGTTCACACGTCCGGGTAAAAAATGCACAAAGACGTAGTAAATTGACTTGACTGGTGCTTTTTGCCAATCTTCTGCAGTGATTTGACAGAATCTGTCAGTTGACGTGTGACGTGTAGCTTCTGTAGTAAGCCAAACCGTTACTGTCACGTGAAAAACATCGGGTAGCGAGTTGTGTGTTGTGTGTAGAATATAGACGAGAGCTACACTCTGGTAGGCCGTGTGGCATTCATTACGGCACGTCTTTAGCAGGTCATTCATTATTATGGAGTCAGACCAGATTTGCATTTTCCATAGGCGACCATTATAACGTTTACTTCTTTTCCTACTAATCTTGATGAGCTCTGTTATTGACAATTTCACAGCATATTTACCCTCCATAGACAAAAGTTCTGTGAAAAATTCGAAATGATTTATCTACGCAGATTTGTTCCCTCTAGATAAATACGTTGATGTGTCTACATAAACATGTTGAACTGTCTTCAAGAACACACCAGTCTACGTATGAAAACCAAGCAATACTATCACACATATACCATGATCCTGTAACCAAGCACCATGATTCTACTAAATAAAGATCATGATCCTATTGTGCAAAGTCTATGATCCTTCAAAACTCCACAATCCTACCACACTAACACAACTATCCTGCTAAACAAACTCTATGATCCTACTACAAAATCGCTATGATCCTACCATAAAGACACCATGAATGATCCTATTATGCAAACGACCTACAAACCCCATGATCCTACCATGTATATCTCATGATCCTACCATGTATACCGCATGATCCTACCATATAGAAACCATGATCCTACCATATAGAAACCATGATCCTACCATACAGGAACCATGATCCTACCATATAGAAACCATGATCCTACCATACAGGAACCATGATCCTACCATACATGCCCCATGATCTTATCATACAGTCTCCACGATCCTACCATGTATAGTTTTGTATGTCCATGATACTTTACATACAAACCTTATGATCTTTCCATACAAACCTCGCGATCCTACCATACCAGGATCCAATCACACAAACCCTTGCGGCTAACCTGAAGCCCGCACCCACTGCGCGGCGTCTGCCTGCCGCGTGCCGATCACAGTAGAAACGGACGACTTCCGTGCCTTGGCCTCAGCGCTGAATGGTAATAAGTCCTGTCACTGAGCGCCGTGAGTTCAGTAGCTCGATGCCTCTACGAGAGTGGGGTGTGAACAGTTAGGAGCTCAATAGGGCGAGTGACTACATTTATCTTGTGAGCATCAGCCGAGAGTTGCCACACCAGTGCGCCTCAGACGGACATAACACTTCGGGCGTACCAACACAAACATCAAAGGAGGAAGTTTGATTTGACGTCTGGCAAGGATTTGGATTTTACCTGGGACGTCCAGCACAGGTAAAAACGTTTGACACTCGCAAGACGTTTGTGTCGTGCCGTCTTATTTATTCACACAACTCAATCGTGGGTAAAATTGTAATACATACAGTTTCAAGGGTGAAAGACCGTAGGTGTATAATCAACTTGCAGTCGTTTGAATTAATCGATTTATCGAGCAATTTACCGCCAGAGTTCTGCCATTGTGTGGCATAGCCATAGCCATAGGAAGCTTCATTGCTTTCAACGAAACTGTTTATTCCCAAATACGTTTGTTCACTCAGTTGTGTATTGTGGAATTGTCCTAGACGATATTGCAGTTGTTGTTCTAACAAATAGCTGCCGTGCTGTGTGACATGGTGGAATAAGTTGTACAGGTACTGAATTTAAGTAGTTTTAATTTAAAAAAAGTTTTGCAACAACTAGGAATTGACATAATCCTTATTACAATGAATGAATTAATATATTCAGTATAACATATATATATTGTTCTCCAATACTTCTTCGAATTAGACAATCATATTTTACAAACCCATACACAAAAATGTAGTTTGCTGCATTTTGAGTTGATGGTTTACAGATTATTATCATTACACTTGCCATATGCGTGTGATAATTTACTGTGTGTATCAGTGTAATAGTGTTACAATTGTTACATATAAGCTCATGAGAAGCATTGAATATAACATTTTAATAAACTTTGCAAAAAACCAGAATCATTATAAAAAATATTAGAAATATTTTTCAGCAAACAAACCCCTAAGTTAGCCTGATAATCTATCAGTTTTCTTCTAAGGTGTAGAAGAAAACATAGAAACAGTTAGTGGAAACAGCATCAGTACCTGCTGTATCAAATTCATATAAACTGCGTTTCATTAACTTGCCCCAGGAAGAATGCTTGATTTGTGATAGTCCGTGTAATGATGGCAATTTCACTGCGGTTCAGCATCTGCAATATAATTTGTATTAATTGGCCTTCCAGTCCCCAGACAGTAGACTGTTAGTGACTGGAGGCAGATGATTGGCATCACATAGAAACAGGGCTGGGAATTATTCGCGTTTTGACATTTCTGACTTTGCCATGTGTTCGCAACAATAATTCAAAACATGCATGTTTTGCTAGTGGCAGACAGAACTAGTAGATTGTAGATATTGTAGTTTCAGTCAGTTTTAAACATTTTGAATTTCAATGTTTGAAGTAGGTTTTAGTTTGAATTAAGTTTTCGTTAGACCTACAAGGTTTTTAAATCTTAGACATTAATTCTTGGAAACTAGTATCTGAAGACGGGATTGATCATTATTCATTAATGATTGTAGACCTGTACATTTTCCCATAGGTAATATGTAGGCTGTTGGATGTAAGCCTGGTTCATCTTTCGGTCTCCCTTCATCATTACCCTCTAGTGGGCCCCAATGTAATTCCAGCCATCCCAGTGATATGACAAGTTGTTTATTTAAGTTGGGCAAAATGACCATTCCTTTAGTGCCCTTTTGGGCATGAATTTGCCCCACCCAGGGAAATCTGTAGGGAACTGATACAGTTTTAATGACCTTTGGTCCATCCTCTTATCATTTGGAGGTTGACTGGGAACCCTTGGCATGGAACACCAGCTATAATCTAATTATATATTCTATTTTTGTGACTATTTCGGTGCAAACTAGAAACTGGAAAAAAATAGATGGGAAAAATGCTTTTTAGGGGTGTATGAGTGCATAATTTCCCAAAGAATGTGAAGCCTTTCGGATGAGTGGGTGGCGGTTTGGTCTCCACTTTGATTTGTGGGGAAAATAAGTTACTACAGTGGTGCCACCTGTAAAGTGAAACATGTACCAATGCACATTAATTAGGAAGCATGGTGGATAATGTATAATTAGGAAGCATGATATAGTGGATAACGTCTTGGCATTTTCATGTCAGTCAAATCCAATGGTATTCATTCACTATTCGCTGTGGACTTGGAAGACATTTTGGATAACTAAAAATTGCATGTCCCACACCGTGTTTTGGAGCAAAACGAAATGGTGAACATTTCTTTGAACTTTGCAGTCTGTTGACACTTTCTCTTAATGAGCTCGCTGTGGAGAGAAAACTAATGTGGAAACTAAATGGAATGGACGCATGGACGTCAGGAATAATATGAGAACTGAGAAGTGCAAGAAATAGATGGAAGGATGAATGAATACGTATAGACTTGACAATGATGGATGGCGAGATGTCCAGTGCAGGCAGGTCTCAGGTTGTAGGCATTGGACTATGTGGAGAAGAGAAACTGGTGAACTCGTGGATGCAGCGGGACCTTGGGTAGGACAGATAATTAGTCAGTGTCAAGATGAGGAAGGAAGAAAATAATAACCAAGTGTAGTATAACTTAACAGGTCACGCAGCTTAACTTGGCCTCAGCGGGTGGAGTTTGTGTGAATTGTTGTTAATTGTTAACAGTAAAACGGTTTTAATCAAGCTTTCATTTTTCATATCTAAAAACAAGATCTTTCTTTTTACCTGTAGAGGCTTTCATCTGACATTACAAGCTGACTTCTTCAGTACTAATGACGAATAACGTCATCATACACGTGAAGGTAGCTCGTTACTGTCCTCATCTGTGTTCACTGGTGTTATTATCTTTCTGATCCATATGGCTTCCTTTATTTGCCGGGTTCTTTTGTTTGGCTCTTTATCAGTGATGTTCGTTCCCTCCCAGTCTGTGATGTCATTTTCAGTCATTGCATGGTCTGTAAGGGTGGATTTGTTGTATCTTAATCTTTTATTCACATTCCTTGTGTATTTCTCATTGTTTGTGTTGTCTAGTATGTCTACGTCCTTCCTGTGTTCGCGTCCAATCGTGTTTTCAGTAGTCTCCCGGTCTCTCCAGTATACTCAGCACCACAGTTCTTGCCTGGTGTCTGGGACACGATGTCATCATTAGTACTACAGAAGTCAGCCTGTAACGTCAGACGAAAGCCTCTACTGGTAAAAAGAAAGATCTTGGTTTTGAATATGAAAAATGAAAACTTTTGATTGGAAAAAGAACTATCCTGAGAAATGTTCAATAAATAGAAAGACGGTTTTGTGTGTCTGTGAAGGAAGTTAGGTCCTGTCTAAATTGATGATGGATGTGTTTGAGCAGACAAGTTAATGAACTCAGATATATGGCATGTACACTGTACGGGCAGAGAGAGGTGTAGGAAACACACATTTGTGTAAACATGCACATAATTTGTGCAAATTCATGCCTGTGTGTGCATAAACATTCCCTCGCTTGTACACATGTGCATGCTTGCACACACATTCACGTATGTGTGCATGCATTAATTATTGTGTATTATACATACATTCAGTCATGCACGCACACGCACAGCACACGCACACGCACACGCACACGCACACACACACACACACACACACACACACACACACACACACACACACACACACACCACACACACACACACCACACACACGCACCATGCCACACACACACACACACACACACACACACACACACACACACACACACACACACACACACACACACACACACACACACACACACACACACACACACACACACACACACACACACACACACACACACACACACACACACACACACACACACACACACACACACACACACACACAACACACACATTCTGCAACTAATTTGCAAAATAAAAAAATTGCACATAACTAGGAAATTTGTTGCCGTTGCATTCTTCAAGTGACACATTTCACTGATACTTGATGACACAAAGCACTGGTTGTGAGTCTAGACCATCATAGTGGCTACTTCAAGATCTACTGTCAGCTGCAATAGCCTCTCTACATTATCATTCTGTACACAATACCAGTGCCTCAAACTCAATTGGCATTCCACCTTAGAAGGCACACAAAAAGGCATTCTAATGTGAGCATGTTTGTTTGGCCCTTATGTTTATGTCGCATGTGTAGACTTTTAATGACCCAGCAAAGAGGTCAGATTCTTGTTGATGAAGAATGTCGTAATCCCCAAATATTTAAGTTTGTTGTGAATATATAAAGTTATAGTGTAGTTTACTTATGGACATAGTTTCCTTATCACCCCTGTAGTTATGTCAGTCTCCGAATCATAGCATCATCATCCGCCCACTCCGTGGAATCTAGCTGTCTTTACGCAGACATAGCTGTCAGTGGGTTTGTAGGAATAAAATGTCATATACTGCCTCATTGCGATTAAAATGTGTCGTAAAACGCAACTTTCCAGAGAGGAACGAAATAAAACAGCTGTAAAACAGTGTGATAAAATGGCACATAAAACTACTTTACTGTTAACATCTCGATAGACCAGTTGACGTTTAAACATAAAATATAACTAACAGTAACAGAGTGGGTGTGTTTATATAGGATCAAGATAAAAAAATTAACCCAGGGGACTTGTAGCCTTAATATGTCACTTATCCCCATGAAAAATCACTAGTCCCCATTTGTGATTTTATTTGCAAACTTTCATGCATATTCATAGGTAGACATGCGTGTTCCTTAACACCATTTTAAAATAAAAGTAATAAACAAATAAATGACAGTTTTATAACTCAACTGAGAACACAATATAATTAGTTTAATCAAACAAGTCGAGATTAGCTTCTTGCATAGGGTACTGGTGTTGCACCCTGGTGTTGGCCAAAGAATACCCATCCGCAGGTATTTCTAGCCCCTTTGGTGGTGGGGGGTGAATGTTAATTTTGATCCCTGATATAGGGTTATGCATTCTTATGTGCAATGTGCATGTGTGTGCGTGAATATATGTATGCATGTGATGTCTGTTTGTGCGAGAATGCATATGACTTCTTCATAAAAATGTTTTTAGCACCAAATGAAATAAAAAAATTGTAAATAGACAAAATACGGAAGAGTGGGTGTCCCCAGGGTAGGCAAATATAACATCACAAAACATTGTGAACACACTATAGTTGATCAGGGTATAACCAGATATGACAAAAACTCACACACATAGTAGACAGTGTGACATCACACGTCAGCCACTGTCACCCCACCTTGCAAAAACATTTAACAGCGAGTAGACACAGCATTTAAAAAAACACTTGAAAGTGTTAAATGCCGTCACCATAAAGTCGCCACGAGGAATTCGCTTGAGTGTCCCTCCTAAAGATGCTAAAAGTACCAGTTGAAAACCTGCTGCATTTCGAGCTAGCATTCAGCTGTTCACTTCTCTCGACTGTTTTTATCGGCGGTTATTATTTCTGGTGACAGTTGATGGGGTGGCTTTGATGCCCCAGTTGCAGAAATGGAACACCATAAACACTCATTTCAGATGGTTTTTACAATGAGTGATCATTCCTGAAAAGTAGGCCATTCAATTTATATACATGTGTTGCACAGCACCTATTACATGTTGTCCCCAGCAAATCTAATCAAGCAAACATCGTAATGTAAACACGTCATATGACGCATCCAAATACACAGAAATATCCATAAGGAAGCTGTCTGTATTTCCATCATTGGGGCTCTAGCACTGTCTTATCAGATAGTCATTGATAGGGAAGACATTTAAACTGTGGTGTGATGTGGGGCAACGTTGTGTGAAGTTTTGAAACAGCTGCAACATCCAATCCATTGAACTGCCACATCCAACAAACTATGTGCTTTGTGACCACTGGGTAGTAATGATAGTCAGAATTTAGTTGTGAGGCTCGTTTAAACCTAACCTCTGTTTCTCTTTTTTTCATTCTTAATGCTAGAATACTATGATGAAGATTCATCCTTTACCAAAATGTATTAAATAAGATCAAAAGTGTTTACAATTTTAATAAATAATAATTATTGTGATGTTCCACAGGTCTGAAACATTTTCAGATTGTAAAAGTATTTAGTTTCAGATTTTCTAAACATTCTCTATTTGCATGCCAGTATTTTGTAAAGCAAACATTGGGCCACATGATAGCTTTATGCAGAAACCCACCCACCCATCATTTGGATGGGTAAAACTCATTGTGGATGGGTAGAAATATCACGGGACCCGTAAAAATGAGGGCTCAAAATAACAAAAAATCATAGATATTGTCAGGTATTCCTGGAAAATGGGTGTCACAGATAGGTTTGTAGAATATTTCAGGTCATAAAACACATCTCAACTGGCTTATATGTAAAAGTTAACATCCACCTGTCCACCAAAAAAAGTGTGACTTGTAATAACTGTTCCTGCATAAAGCCCTGGGCTACAGTAGTGTCCTCTGGAGGGTGGTTCACCAGTTGACTACTTTTTAACTTTCTGTGACAGACACAAAAGTGTAATTATCGGGTAGGACACAACTGTACAAGTAACCATTGTATTTTACCCACATCGCCAATAGATAGGTCAGAGGGCAAAGGTCAAGCAAAGTGAGTGACCATCATAGCTCTATGCAGAGACCCATCCACCCATCATTTGGATGGCTGAAAACTGTTGTGGACGGGTAGAAATATGGGTGGACAGGTAAAAAAATGAAGGAGCCAAAAAAGGTCTTCCAAAATAATAGATATTGTCAATTATGCCTCAAAAGTGAGTGTAAATTGTGTCACATGTGTGTTTGTAGTCCATTTTAGGTCATCAGACACATTTCAAGTTTGTAAATTGCCTTAGCAGTTAACATTCATGTGTCCACCAAAACATGTGTGACTGGCAATAATTTGGTCCTGCATAAAGCCCTGGTGACCATAGAACTATAGGAGGAAGTGAGTTGACCTCAGCACCTCGGCGGTGATGCACTTACAATTCCACAAAGTTGGCACATTTATATAAGGACACTGTGAACGTTTTCTCAGCAAAACTCAAAGTGTGGACCTGGAAGGGAAATAAATGTACCCACTTAATAAACCCTCCACCCTGGATGCTCAGTGCACTTGACGGTAGCAGTGACGGATTGCACCCATCTTTCCCCAAGACCTTTTTCCCTTCCCTTGTTCCCAGACCTGCACCTTTGCCCTACATATCAACCCTCATGTGACACCCCATTATGTCAGTTACCCCTGCGGGGTGATTGATCACGTTCACACACTTCCTCCAGCAGTGATTACGTTTTTGATGAAGAAGATTTTTTACCCTGGAACAGGGTTATAGAGATGGTAAGTGACACCGACAGAGAGGGTGGGTGGCTGGGGTGCTATTGTAAGGGCAGTGAAGTTTTAGGGTCATATGCAATGGGCCCAGAATGTGTCCCCTTCGATCTTAATGACGCTTGTTTTGGGAACAGTTCAGATTGCATTAAAGTTAAATGAAATACAGACAGGGTCACACCACACTTGGTGGGGTGCCCGGATGTCTCTTCAAATGTTTGACCCAGAAATAAACTTTGCCAAAAAAATTGTTAAATAATGCATGATTTGGCCCGTGTTTGGGTCGACCTCTCACAAGGCTTGTAATGATACAATATTTTCACAGTGTATCATGATACACGAGTTACGATACAGCACTTGTATTGTACTTATTGAACTTCAAAGCAGTGTTCATTGATTTGGCCCTTGTAGTGGTTCCCATGGGAAATGTGAAGGCATTGTGTGATCTGAAACATGAATTTTGAAATTTACTAGCATCAAAAATATATTCATTGCAAACTTGCATTTTAAAGAGTAAAATAGATTTAGTACTGTCAGTATGTAAGAACTTTATCAAATTGAAAATAACAAGATTTTATACAGAATCCTAACTTTAGATTGCTGAGGGGTTGTGTATGTGAAGGACGTTTTTGTGGGAGAGTTTTTTGTTTTAGAAGGGTTTGTCTGTGAAGGGTTGTTAGGGAGGGGTTGTTATTTCTGTGAGTAATGATGTCCTACACTCAATAATGATGTTTGCACCTGATTAATGATTAGCAACTTTTCTAGGCAAATATAAAGTTATATGACCACATATTATCAATGAGG
Source organism: Ridgeia piscesae (assembly GCA_025642075.2). Lineage (NCBI taxonomy): Eukaryota > Metazoa > Annelida > Polychaeta > Sabellida > Siboglinidae > Ridgeia > Ridgeia piscesae. The sequence continues at coordinate 83,907 of JAODUO010000928.1, read as the reverse complement.
TTAAGGTTATTAGTGTATTATATCTGCTTTGAGCAATCCTGAGAACTGAACACTGCGCTATGTAAGAACTTACCTTTACTTACCTTTATATAGGTATATATTAGTATGTGAACATGATATAATATGAGTGTATGTATGCTTGTATAAATGTAAAACGAAATCAATGTACAATGTAAATCAACAAATTCTATACCTACTTGGGGTCAATAAATATTATGGTTATGGTTACTCTTTATAATCTTCCAATATGACCATCATTATTTGCTTAGTTAATAAACTTTTTGTTTTATTTTTGTTTGTAGAAATATTAATTTTGAAAGTCCGTAACCGTTCAAGTTTAGCTGAGTGCACAGAGTCAGTTGAATTTAGGAATAACCATTTTATTATACTAGTGTATGTGGAGTTGATATAAGCTTGGTGAAGTGTACACTCCTAGAGATGGGTCCAGGCAGGCATGATCAGGGAGTGGCAGCAGACAATAGATTGCTTCAAGGAGAAAATGATCTCTCAGACAGCCAGGAATGGAATGACGCAGATTAGATACGGTCCACTGGAAAAGCCAGGCTATGAAATAAGTTGGAAGATAAGCTTGTAATGATAAGAAGAATGCTAATAATGACTGCTTAAGATGTCTGTCTAAGGTAAATATTTACCCCTGGTAAGCCGTCTACCAAAACATTGACACAAAAGAAAGGTGTATATGCATGCAGGGGTGTGGAACTTCTGCGGTACGTCCGTACATGCATATAGGGTGAATCTGTGTTCAAATATAAGGACAAAAATCGACCATTAGAGTAATTGTGTTGTTTCTTCTTGTTCCTTTGTTCAATTGATGGTTAGATGCAGTGAGTTGCTCAGTATGCCTATTGGTCAGATGAAAATGTGGACACTTGGTAAGTGACAAAAATGTCATAAATGTAGTAAATAAATAAAAGTTCCTTTTTGATAACAGTAGTAATAACCCTAGCCCTGATATATTGTGTTAGTTAGTTCCCATACTCTCGTCTCTAAGAACACCAACTGTTTGCCCTGGAGCAACTGCCCACATATGTATTTGACCACTGAGCAACTGTCCACGTTTGTATTTGACCACTGAGCAACTGTCCATGTTTGTATTTGACCACTGAGCTACTGTCCACATTTGTATTTGACCACTGAGCAACTGTCCACGTTTGTATTTGACCACTGAGCAACTGTCCATGTTTGTATTTGACCACTGAGCAACTGTCCATGTTTGTATTTGACCACTGAGCAACTGTCCATGTTTGTATTTGACCACTGAGCTACTGTCCACATTTGTATTTGACCACTGAGCAACTGTCCACGTTTGTATTTGACCACTGAGCAACTGTCCACGTTTGTATTTGACCACTGAGCAACTGTCCACGTTTGTATTTGACCACTGAGCAACTGTCCACGTTTGTATTTGACCACTGAGCAACTGTCCACGTTTGTATTTGACCACTGAGCAACTCTCCATGTTTGTATTTGACCACTGAGCAACTCTCCACGTTTGTATTTGACCACTGAGCAACTGTCCACATTTGTATTTGACCACTGAGCAACTGTCCACGTTTGTATTTGACCACTGAGCAACTGTCCACATTTGTATTTGACCACTGAGCAACTGTCCACGTTTGTATTTGACCACTGAGCAACTGTCCACGTTTGTATTTGACCACTGTAGCAACTTCAGTTTGTATTTGACCCACTGTTTCCAGCAACTGTCCATGTTTGTATTTGACCACTGAGCAACTGTCCATGTTTGTGACCACTGAGCAACTGTCCACGTTTGTATTTGACCACTGAGCAAACAAGTTTCCATCTCTGCTTGCAGTTTTCTTACCTAGTAACCTGTCCAACTCAAACAGTTGTATTTAGAAAAGTAGCACAATATTTGTTTAAATTAGAAGTCAGTTTGTCTGATATTCAAGATCAAATTTTCTTGGCAAAACTTGAATTGCAACTATCCAGAACTACTACAATTATTAATTATTATTTACTATTATTGGCAGACTAATGTGAAATGTGCCCACATTGCACTGTGAAATGGTGCTTTGTGTAAGGACCCACACAGGATGTCAAAGTCCCAGGGCACATGGACACAGAGTGTGAGATTTCACACATTCAGTCAGACTCTTGCTTCAATAGTCAATACCCACTCAAAGGTACTCTAGCACAGACTTGCCACTAATCTGCAGACTGGCCTAGTTGAGCCTATTGATCACCCTAGAAGTGGTGAATAGAATGGTACCACGTTTTGTGAGCCCATAGAATCCTTCCCAGAGTCGCTTTATTCAGGAGTGTTAATGTAATGCCAGAGACAATGAGGCTGGCTTTGTAAGACGGAGCTAGGCACTTTGGATGTGACTGCGCATTTGCTTTGTGACTCCGCGTCTGTCGTTCATGATTGCTATAAATCTAATGGTTCCTATGATTATCACTTTCCTCAAGTCTGGACTCAATGTGTCTTACTGGTCCCCAGACAATTTCACACACCACTGACTGTAGTGGAAGCCATAATGTGAACGTTTTGGTTGTAGGAAAGAAAGTGGCAGAAAAGGTTGAAAGGTTACACAAAAAGTAACATACAAAAGTAATTTGGACAAAAAGTTACACACAAAACTAGCAGAGAACTCTGTATGAAAAGCTTAAAATTACTGAGAAAGAATGACACAATCATCTGTTTGAATTCAGTAAGTAGTTGACTCAATGCACATAATTGTAGTTGAGTTTTAACGTTTATTTCTTGATAAATGGCAATACTGCCTGAGGCAGAGTTCAGTGTACTGCCCTGTGAATGGTGTACAATGATTTCATATTTTCTGCTCGTTTAACACAGTCGAGTCAGCTAACTTCCTGTCAGAAATTACTTCACAGGCCAATTATGAGCCATGGAACAGACCACCTCTCTTTAAACGCTACTTTTGGCTGTCTATTTAGCTGAGTTTCTCACTAATACAGGTCCACGTATTACTGAGGCAGCCTAGTGCTGTAGTGGTAGCTTTCTGTATTGTAGAATCTTAGTTCCAGAGTGACTAGCTGGTGTTCGTGATAAGGTTTAAGTCTGGGTTTTCTTAATCAACACATCAGCCTGCCAAATATTTGTTGATATTGTTGTCGAGCGGACAGCATTACATGATTATTATTACATATTTTGGCAGTATTGCTTGATTATTATGAGAATTGCATATTAGCAATTGTTTTAACGTAATAATGGTTATTATTATGATTATGTCATTTTTATCAGCTATGTCATGACATTGTTAGATATTTACGCGTGACTTTCAGTCTTGAAAATTGTCAGCATTTTCAACTACAAATTTTGAGGAAGGGGTTTCTGAGAATTAATAGGAGGATAATCGTTGACAACCCCTAAATGAAAGGGAGTTATAGATTTTCTGCATTAAGGTCAACCAATCACAGTCACCTGAAAGAATGACAATGTTTTGTCATTTAATTAACCAGGTACAGTTGTCCCAGCTGCCCATGTTCTCACACATATGTCATTGGTAGTATGTGCAAATTATTGTGTCCCCAGTGGACCACAGTCTGTTTGTATAAGTAGGTCCTTTCTGAGACCCAGAACTAATTCATTGAGCTGGGGGAATAGTGCCACGCTGCATGTCTGAATACCCTAGTGAAGTTTGCATCTGAGTAACTTTAAACCAATCAACTCTATGTAAATATGATAACTTTGGGGACTGTCTGGTTGTATCGTCTCTTATGAACTAACATTCTGTTACATTTTCTATGTTCATTTATATTCTTATCCTCAGATTATATGTACATGCTAGAAAACTATAAATGTAGTTACTTAAAAGCATCCACTGAAATTAGAGAAAAGTAGGAACAGTAGCTGAGTATATGGTAAGCCACTCATCAGGGGGAGCCACTGTGGCATTGTAATCGTAGACCACCAGAACTTGATGGTCGACAGAAATGAGCTTAAGACTAAAACAAACTTGAAGGTGGCAATACTTGATCAAAAAGGAATGGCATCCACTTGCTTAATCACTGGGTAACAAGACATTTAATTTAATACTGACAAAACTGTGGATTTCAATTAAATCTTGCATAGTTATCGTTGACTTCATTTAAACCAGCAATGAAGTGTTGTATTACATTTCGGCAAAATCGCTAACCTGGCATTGTTAATCACATGTCTATAATGTGCGTCAGTTGGACAGGAGAATTTACGTTGAAATGCAATTTGCAGATAGGTGCTCAGTTAGCATTATTTGCTGGTAATGTGTGTAGAGAGAAGATGTGTATCACTACACGCTGGTGTAATCACAGACAGATGCCATAGCTGGAATGTATGTAAGTGATTATGTCTGTAAGTAATTATATGTCTGTGTGTAATTACGCGCAGACAAGACCAGTTTTCACTTTTTGTGCCACTGCACCAGCAGAGGAATGGTTTAATGGTGGTCATTCGACATGCACACTTGTGAGCCAAGGGTCACAGACTGTAGTAAACCTCAGTGTTAGGGTCGCCAAAAGGACCAGATGAAAGTGACCATAGTCGTAAGGTGACCCCAATAGTGGGTATGTTTTTCTAAAATCCTAAGAACTGGGTACATGAATAGAGAGAACATGATATAGAGTATTGCACTATGTCATGCACCATCAAGGCACTACAGTACTGCACTATGTCATGCACCATCAAGGCACTACAGTACTGCACTATGTCATGCACCATCAAGGCACTACAGTACTGCACTATAACATATATGCACCATGGCCTAGCAGTATGCCATTATGTAATGCCTCCAATAAAGCACAGCGTTCTCTGTGGAATGGGTAATTATAAAATGACCATATCTAGTGTAATAGAGTTGTATTGATCTGATTAGCTGACAGATCAAATGACAGCTCCATGTCCCAGTAACCAGCCCAGCCGTCAGGTCTCCTGTAGAAAGCCACACAGAGCAGCACTCAGGGCTATTGTGAGGGTATAATTGCATGCCTCCATGTGCTACTAATCACCCTTCATCCCCCCACAGCCTATAGCAACTACATGCATTATAATGACCTCCCGGATCTGAGCAAGTGAGAAACAGGAATTGCGTCTTGCTTTCATTATCTCCATCTAACCCTCCGTGTGCGGCCGTCAGAAGGAATAATCATAACGTCTGTGTTGAAAGTTTGGCAGACTGACTCAGTATATGCACTGAGCAGCAAACCAGAGACGTCAGCTATAATCATTACAACTATCATCATTACAACGTTATGATTTTACACCCGTTTACTGCCGCACCATCTGGAGATCTGATCACTGCTCAGGTCTCTAAGTGGCAGGAAAGTCCTCCTGAAAATCTGACAATATCATGAAAACATCTGTAATTTCCAAAGGTGCAGGGAAGTGACTGGACATAGAAAGAGGCTAATGACAGCAGGACCTGGAGTTAAATATAAAAGTGTCACATTATTATCATTGTCATCAATGTTTAGTCGTAGTGTCCCGTTGTTTGGCAAAGCCCTCAGAGTGCTGTTTCCCCATCTGTCTGTCTTGCCCTGTCCTCTGTCACATGGTACCCTTGCAGTAGTTACTCATCGTGTTTGTCTCTCCATTATCTTAATGATCTTCCTCAAGAGTACTAATATATAAATAAAATGTTTGTATTGTTTAAAGGAACATGCAACCCAAAAAGTCAAAATTGCTCAAATCATTAATCACTGTTTACTGAATCATATCCCACATTTTTTAATTAAATGATTTGTTAAGTTTTAAAGAGAATTATTGAACGTCCCGGACATATTGGGCGCATAGGAACCCATGATAAAGGCATACAAACATAAGCTCTTTCTTTACAAGGTATACAGTGAATAAATAGTATTAATTAACTATTATTAATATTATTATTGAAGACAGAGTTTGGGGCTATATTTTAAAACACAAGTGCCCGGGATTGTACACCACCTGTTTATGTCTGTGTTTGCGGTCTTAAATGTGGTTTTGTGGATATTGATATTTTGATGAGGGGATTTACCAGGGATTCATATAGCTTTTAGAGAGGCGCAGTAATTTGTATCTCATTTGTCAAGCTCACTTGTAAGCTGTGACTAATCTTAGTTGACCTCTGCTCAAGAAGTGTGGGTAGGATCTGTAACATGTAGTGGGGCTAAAGGGAGGCTGAAACTGCTGAACAACCATTGCCCAAACATAAGAACCATTTAGAGGACATGTGACCATAATTTGATGAGCATGGAGCCAAAGCTATCTTATCTTATTATGGTATATTTTTAATATTTTTTTAATTTTGATATATCATTATAGACAGAAATGTCTATTGATGAAGTAAATCTTCTGAAGGGAGTGGTTTTATGTGAGATACCTGTGAACTTTTAGACGGAGGGTTGATGTATTACCTGTGACTTGCCGTATTGAAAGTTTTGTGTCCAGTGAAATACGGTTATTGGTGTTGTAGCCTTCAACAGTACTAGTGTAATGTGATTTCACGTTTGCCGTAATATACATCACTGCTAAATGTTCGTATGTTTTACGCCAACAGGGGTGTCCACCCTACACCTGAGGGGTGTTTGCCAGGTCAAACGGTCCACCTGCCCAAAATAGGGATGTGTAGAACATTCCGTGAAGACGTTACCCTAATAGGATTTCAATTACCTGTCAAAATGTGTTCTTATCGGGTGGACGCCCTAAAGAAACAAGCAGCGCCAATGTGTCTTGTGACAAGTACTACATCCTGCCACCAGGGTGTCAATCTTGTACATGTGACAGCGTCGTGGACCATAATCGTTAAAGTTTAATTGTACTGAGACGCGGGGCATCATAACAATAAACATTTCCCAAAATCTAGATGTTTTGATTGAATACACAACGGAATGCCTCATTGTGCTTTGGGTGCTGAATGTGCCCAACAGAATTTATCTAGTAGAGACAGTAGAGAGAAAACTCTTAAAGAACTTGTGCCCCGGGGGTGTATTGTTTGGGAATGTGGCTCTACTGGGGTGCTTCAGGGGGTGTTTAGCGGGGCGGGCCAGGCAAGACCACCTTGTAGATGTCTGCAATAGTGACGTGTCAGTGTAGAAGTCAACCACCCAAGTGACTGACATAAAGTGGCCTGATTAAAAGGGTGGCCTGATTGGAGAGGTTGTTCATGTAATACATCTATGTGCAGTTGTAGCAAAACTGTTTCCAGTATGTAATTTGAAAAGGCATTCAGTTTTCTTATTCAAGATATGATGACTTGAATTAAAACACTCTTTGGGATTTTGTTGGTATTAATTTGCCGTGAATGTTTGACAGATAATAGAACTTTCTAAGTGAACATTGGTAGATTTTGTTGGAATCTTAGACAGAAAACTGGCGGCATTACTGGATAAATTCGTGGTCTCCTTACATAATTTATAACATGTGTTTCGATAGAAGAGTGAAACAAACAGTGACCGTGGCTGTATTCTTCAGGTGGCTGTATTCTTCAGGTGACCTTTTTCTGAGTTGGCCCTTTGGGGAATTTTGCTGTAGTTATGAAAAGAGGAAATGAGATTATAGAAGACAACTGGAATTTCAGTATATTCCCTATAACCCGTGCACCCGTTATAAAGAGGAGTCATCTATTTCAAGGAGCTATATATAACATTGTACTGTCTGTGCAATCACATTATAGGGTGTTTATCAGCAGCGACACCGGAAACCTCTGGAATTCCTTGATGGATCGTGATCTCACTATCTCACGAACAATTCCGTGGTTTCCTCTGTGTGCCGTGCATTTATTACAGAAGTTATGCCAGTAATAAAACAGTTATGAAATATTGGGTAGACAGGAGTATGTGGACTGAAATATTCACACTGCAGATATATGTATTTTGTTTTATGTTATATTTTACCTAACTACATGTACTAGAATGATGGCACCTCGGGTAAAATCAGGTTTCTTGTACACTGTGTGATTTTCTGGATTTCTAGAAGTACAGTGTAATTGCTTTTATTATTATCAATATGGAGATATTTGTAAGAAATTTACTAATTGGTAGCATATTTTTGTGAAAAGTAAGCAAATTTCTTACAAAATAACCAAATCGTAGAGCCATGAACAATACCTTCCAATTAATATGGCGATTGTTAAGAAATAAATGTAAGTACTAATGATAACATTTGGTATAAAACTGATGAAGACTACAGGTGATGCTTGAAACATCAAAGTAAGATCAAGCTGTTTTGATATCAAGTTTGATATTAAGTAAAAGTCAATACTAAATTACAATTCCAACTTGATAATAAACATTCAGGAATGAAAAAATCATTATGCAAGGAGATCGAATGTTGAGCCACAGCTGGGCTGGTAAATCTATATTTCTACATATTGTTATAAAAAAGTTATGTTTATAATAACAACACAAACGTTACCTGTCGTCTTTGCTGAAAACTTCAGTGGCTATCTCAGTACCACTTTGGAAGTAATTACTGTAACGTGAATTTTCAGTATATTTTCGATCATGAATATTTATTATGCTCAATTTGAAGTCACAGTTTTAGCAAAAACATAAAAACATGATCATGGTATCTCACCGAGCCCCTGAATGGGTCATGTTCACAACGATGCATGTTTTGTGGGGGAGGTTTATGTTTATAGAGTTTTGACCATGTCCCAAAGCAGACCTGAGCCTCCAGTTGGTTCCACATGCCTGCCTTGTTGTTTTATTGGCCAGTACTGTAACGCTCTGCTGACATCACAGCCTCTTTATGGCCTCCTCCGGTGGTGGGCTGTTCACCACAGCAGCTCCTGTGGCTGTGCTGGGAGCCTGTCACATCTGGTGATTGTGGAGCCAGGGGCCTGATGCAGGTGTCTCTGATAGGAGGACTGGAGATAGTAGGACTGACTAACTGTCCACTGCAGGGTGAGTTCCCCAGGATTGTTAAAAGGAGGTAGCATGTTCCGTTACCCGCAGTAGTCAGTCGGGGTATTTATTGCTCATACTCGTTGCTGCTTGAGTGCGGATTTTTCACAAAGTATGGAATGTATTGTTCGTGCCTCCAAGATTCATTATTTATTTGTTAGAAATTCACTAATACATCACCACGATTCATAGCTGATGGGTCGAAACGTTGTATGTTTCACAAACTATGCTTCAAAGTAAGTGAATTTTGTACATGTACTTTTACATTTTACGTTATATTATGTGTTGCATTGTGTGTATTACTTGCTTAGTCTGAGTATTTACAGTTACTTTGCATGTGTCACATGGAATATTTTAGACTTGTAGTATCTTTGACGAGGTACCTGAGGGAATTGTTATTCCTATCTGTACATATCACAGCGCCTGTAACTACTCATTACCCAAGTACTTTACCCAGGTCCTCTCCTCACGTGGTTACCAGGAAGCTACCAAGGTGGTAGTTTGTAATTGTCAATGGAAATTCACTGAAATTAGTCGTATGAATGTGGGAAGATGCCAAAAGTTAAGGTTAACCAAATAAGTAATTTCGCCTGTTTTTTTTTTTTTTAATATGAATTATATGTTTACAGTTTGAACAGCTGAGTGTGAGTTTCAAATGGGAAAACATGTAATGTGTTTATAAAATGCAGTTTTATGGGCAGTATACCTAAATATCATGTGTGCTCCACTCCACCCCTGCCCAATTGATATCCCACCATAACCAAACTACAAACATAACACATTATTTTTTGGATGTTATGGTAGTATTTCTGTTGGATTTCTGCAGGTTTTGTCTGAATAACATTTTTGTTGAAGTAGAGTCATGGTGGCATTCAGTGGTTATTTTGTCTCGGATGAGTTCTGCAGGTTTTGTTTGAATAACATTGTTGTTGAAGTAGAGTCATGGTGGCATTCAGTGGTTATTTTGTCTCGGATGAGTTCTGCAGGTTTTGTTTGAATAACATTGTTGTTGAAGTAGAGTCATGGTGGCATTCAGTGGTTATTTTGTCTCGGATGAGTTCTGCAGGTTTTGTCTGAATAACATTGTTGTTGAAGTAGAGTCATGGTGGCATTCAGTGGTTATTTTGTCTCAGATGAGTTCTGCAGGTTTTGTCTGAATAACATTGTTGTTGAAGTAGAGTCATGGTGGCATTCAGTGGTTATTTTGTCTCGGATGAGTTCTGCAGGTTTTGTCTGAATAACATTGTTGTTGAAGTAGAGTCATGGTGGCATTCAGTGGTTATTTTGTCTCAGATGAGTTCTGCAGGTTTTGTCTGAATAACATTGTTGTTGAAGTAGAGTCATGGTGGCATTCAGTGGTTATTTTGTCTCGGATGAGTTCTGCAGGTTTTGTTTGAATAACATTGTTGTTGAAGTAGAGTCATGGTGGCATTCAGTGGTTATTTTGTCTCAGATGAGTTCTGCAGGTTTTGTCTGAATAACATTGTTGTTGAAGTAGAGTCATGGTGGCATTCAGTGGTTATTTTGTCTCGGATGAGTTCTGCAGGTTTTGTCTGAATAACATTGCTGTTGAAGTAGAGTCATGGTGGCATTCAGTGGTTATTTTGTCTCGGATGAGTTCTGCAGGTTTTGTCTGAATAAAATTTTTGTTGAAGTAGAGTCATGGTGGCATTCAATGGTTATTTTGTCTCAGATGAGTTCTGCAGGTTTTGTCTGAATAACATTTTTGTTGAAGTAGAGTCATGGTGGCATTCAGTGGTTATTTTGTCTCAGATGAGTTTACTGATGCCAGATGACAATTCCCTGTCACTAAGTACACATGACAGGCTAGGGGCAGAAATCTGTTATTTGGAACTGTAATTAATTAATGTCACGTGGCTCTCGTTCACTTACCATGGCAACACCAGTAGGTGTACACAGTTTTTTGTGTCTAACTTTATTTGTATGCATAGGGAGACAGTTTATCGCCACACTGGGAATACGACATGGGTAGGCTAGCTAATCTGCCCATGTATAACAGAGTCTAGACTCTGTTACTGGTTGCCCAATTACTATTACACTGCAGTGTCATTATGTCACACTACCAGACTAACTGGTTCAACCTACAGAATGGCATGGCCTGTAACCTTCAGTAACTGACAGTTGACAATCCGACAGGTGATTTATGACTCAGGACTTGATTCCATTGTGGAGGAATGTGTTTCTATTGTGAAAGACTCACATTGGATTTACACAATTTAGTATTTCATTGGTTGTGTTTGGAATCTGTGACATGACGGGTTATAAAACATTGTGTGACATTTCACCAAGTGTTGCTACTGAAAATGTCACTGATTTATCTTTGTTACTGATATTGTTATTGTTATTTGACATATTATTGTGTGTGCAATTTAACATGGTGAGGAATATGAATTGATCAGCTGTGCATTGGTCAATTTGTCCACAAAATATTTCTACTGTTTAGGTCCATCTGTGATTAAGTTTTCATGCTACCTTATTTGAACATATTTTATACATTTTGTATTTAGTTTCTTGTGAAACTAGTTGACAAACTAGTTATATGTTTACTACACCTGGTGTATCCGTACACATGTGGCAACATATTATCTACTGTGTAATAGAGCAAAGTTAGTGCAAGTCGATATTCAATAATACAATGCTACTGACACTTTTGCAAGTCCACAAATTTGTAGATCGAAGTCAGTTCCGTGATAAAGTGGCGTTAATCAAGATAGACAAATGCAGGTTCACTGTGTTTATGAACTTTTGTGGACCCCTACACTGTGAAATCTTCCAGTTGATGTAACTTGCCATTTTGAACTTGTCATGCAGAAGGTGTTATGGTTTGGTGGGTCCATCATTTACTTATTTACCCCTGTCCTGTATGTATAGGGGTGAGATAACAGTTTTGTGGAATGCAAATGCAGGCAGGGGGTAAATACCCACTTAATGTTTGTAAGCGTTTTATTGCTTGGAAGACATTGCCAGATCAAAGGTGGGCAGATACCCTCTGCCCTAGAATACCCCAAGGGGGGTCCTGTTGGAAATTATTCAGTAAGGGGTGGTATGTGAATTCACAACACTCTGTAATGATGCTCCAAGCAAATACACGAATTACGTTTGAAATGTGCACATTTATGAGAACACCCCTAAGTTTGTGTAGGTGTACACAGACAAGGGATAATTACCCTGCTGGGGTAATCTCCCAGACAGAGATCAGAGTAAACACCTGCCCAGTGAGCAGCTTAAGGTGTCATGGTCAGACTGATGGTTGTGGTGTCTGGGATGATCAAGGACAAAGACACCTTAATTGGGAGCAGGGCTAAGTGGGAGTTTTCCTGACCCCCTGTCTTTGAACCAAGCTCATTTCTGATGTCAACAAGAAGCTTAATTGTTTCCCAGGATAGCAACTGTCAGGTCTGATGCTGTTACAAATTGCCCTAATCGGAGCTGTCAGGACAAGTCCTGTTGAAGCTTTTGGAGCGACTGTTCATTTAGTGTTGTAGGGAAGGTTGTTTGAATTCACAGCTTCCCTGTGATCCGTCATGGGGTGGGGGAAATGTTTCCCAATTAATTCCACCCTCTCAATGGTATGTCTCCACCTGTCCCGATCTTGTGCAATATTCTACTGCGTTTGGCTGCTTATCCCTGCCCTGCCAAACCTCAGGTGAGTTCTTTCACCCTGCATTGGTCTAGTTCAGTCAGCTGTATGAACGAGTACCTGGCTATAGACAGTGGTGGATATGTGTGGATAAGTATGTTTTACCCATTAATTGCAGTGTGGATGAATGCTTCCCATAGAAGTCACGATGGTGTTGTGTTGAACAGGTCTGCTAGGGAGATTTGAGCAAACTTAGGGACTGGATACAGTGTTATATAAGAACGTACTTTTTAACATTTTACCTTCTGGTAACTGCTGTGTGCTTGCTCTATAACAAACTCAATCTGGATAGTTTGTGGTATTTTAGATGAGGAGTACATTCAACATAAAATGAACAACAGGATATGCAATTTTTTCAATGGTGAATTTAGTCCCATTACTTCGAGTCATCTCAATACAGCATGCGGTATGATTAATTAAAAAAACACTTTATTTATACACTAACAATCCAAAGTTCAAATTTTGTTCAATAGTGCTGACAACATTAAAACATTATAAGAAATAAATAAAATAAAAGTACAATTAAAACATATGAGTACGTATATCTAGCTGCTAGTCAACTGTATAGTGGTTCACTTAGAGGCCAGTAATAACTGATATGCTATAAGAGGGTGAAGACAGCCAGAACTTCTGTGGATTGGTTTATCTGCCAACTGCAGGCAAATTTATGTATCTCTTTTATATATAACACATTTAGTCAACACATTAAGTCAACACACTGAGTCAACACATTAAGTCAACACACTGAGTCAACATAATTCTGCCAACATATTAAACCAATAGTTATACATCGAATCATGTGTTATTTTGGCCCTAAAGGAAGTTGGACAATAACTTTGCAGTGACTGTATCATGATTTTGCATTTCCTTTAAGACACAATGTGTGTACTTTGTGAACTAAGTCATAATTGTTTCATGTTGATTCACACTGGTTTACCTTCAAACCATCATTTACACATTACACATGTGTATTTTATGTATGCATTTGACATACATGACAATGCATTTGACATACATGACAGTGCATTTGACATACATGACAGTTTGCAGAGCAGAATGTGATAGAGCCAATTTCTTGACTTTGAGAAAAGTCACCTTTGTATTTCGCCCGTAAAGTTTAAATAAAAGCTTGTGGTGATTGATAATTATTAAGAATCAAAATTCAAAGAGAATGATGGCAAAGTATGAAATAGTTATTGGTAGGCAGAATGTGTAGCCTGTGTAGGCATTCATATTTTTTTGTGATGCACTCTAGTCACCATTCAAAAATGTTTTGTCTATCTGCCGAGACGTTTGCAAGACCCTGCGAACACATTCTCCACATTGATAAATGTCCTGTCCTGGTAGGTAGTGTTTGTTCTAGCAGTGAGTGCCGCCAGCCGCTTGTTGGTGTGTGGATTCTGCCAGCCCAGCCCACCAACGGTGTAGAGATTAACAATAGCCACTAACATTTACACAGTAGATAATCCCATAGCCAGTTTCCATGAGCGCCGATTAGCATTGGAAAAAAATGTGCACGGATTAGGCATGGATTTAGCAGGCACAAACTGGATGCAAGTAAGATGGTGTAACTGAGCCGGTGGGTTTGTCTTTTTGGTGGATTTGACATGACATACTCACTAGTTGTTATGGAGAACTGTAAAAGGTGGGACGTCCCTTCAGGGTTTGATGTAGTACCCGCCTTAAAACAACACCCTTATCAGTCATTATTTATCTTTAAACAAACAAAACATGGAGGGCCACAGTAGACTTGTTTAGTGTTTAATTGGACACTGACAAGAACAGTTCAGACAGGTTAATAGGTTTTAGGACAGGTTTTTATTTAGACTTGTATCTTTAGATGTCGCTGCTAGCTGTAGTCTTTTTTGTTTTGGTCATAGATTCAGTAGGTGACGTTCCAACGTTAACACAAACCTATAGGGTGGATGGGAAGTTTTCTGAATGATTATTTTATGAAATTTGTAATGTAATGTTTGCTGATTTGTTTTATAAGTAAAGAAAATAACTAGATTTATTCATGGTTCTGACTTTGATTGATTTAGCAACACAGCATAATATATATATATAATATATATATATATATATATATATATATATATATATATATATATATATATATATACACACACACACACACACACACACACATTATACATGTAGTAAACAGTTGTGATGCAAAAACCTGTGTAGTAATTTAAACAGATCTACATTTTGACCTTCCTATATGTTAATTATTTATTATCTGTGGCCTGTTGTGGTACTTATAGAGCAAACATAGACATCCAGTGTATCTGGAATGTTGGTGAGATTTGTCACAATAGGAAGTTTGTGGTTCATGGGGTGGCTGGATTTAATTTGTCATCCAGCTGAATACACAAAGGTGGCTCAAGAGATACTTTGATTGTTTACTTGATAAACAACATAACTATTTGAAAGTACTGATAACAATTAAGAAATGGATACCATGATTGTTACCATTTCATTCATCAAAGTTATGCATTCTGGAAAATTTCTGAACCAAGGTGAACTTTACTATGATTTGAAAGAACTCAATAAGTATTTACACAAGATAAATCGAATACATATATTTTCAAGTTACAAGTGTGTGTGTGTGTGTTTGTGGGTTTGTGCGTGCGTGCGTGCGTGCGTGCGTGCGTGCGTGCGTGCGTGCGTGTGGTGCGTGCGTGCGTGTGCATGCATGCATGCATTTGTGTGTGTGTGTGTGTGTGTTTGAATGAATTATTGCAACCCTGATGCATGATTTCCATATACAAAGTTCTATAAATTCTAAATACAGTCTGTATATGTTTCCATTATGTAATGGAACTTTGTGTTTATAAACAGAGTACATTTTATGTCGATGCTTTGACGGCTGGGGTTAAGGTTTATGCCCTCTTTGGCTTCATTGAACAATGTCTGGTGCACTTTAGATCCACTGGAGGTAGGTCTTTGGTCCATCTGACAACTGCAGCATTTTGATGGTCTTTGGTCTGATCAGTTAAATCAGCTCTGGTTGTAAGAGAGGACCATGGTTGTTTCTGTTCAACCAAACATTAGTAGAGCTATGTTAACATCATTATTGTACCTTGCATAACATGACAGTGAGTTTTAGTTTCAAGGAAGTTGGCCTGTTTTATAATTATTAGTAGGAAGTTCACATAATCCTAAATTAGTCCTGAGTTTGCAAGGTGTGTGGGAATAAGCCAATTTCAAAGGAATAACTGTGACTAAGTAATAAGTGCTAGTTTTAAGAACAATATATAGTTGAATCTTTATCAATTATGAATGGACATCCTACCCTTTAACAGGGTGGGGTTGATGCCCTAACCCATACATAAATATTTGAGTGCTCCACCATAGCACATCAGTACAGGGCTAGTGGACCCCCCTGTGAAAAGACTATATAAACAGTGTGTGTCATTGGTTGTAGAGGTTGACAAGGTGGGATCTGTGTAAACAACAGGTCACCACATTGTCTCCTGGTGTCCTTAGTGCATGACATCTGTCCCCAGACACACTGAGGTGTCATCTACTAATGTCCTTATACATACATTGTATGGCTGCATGTCTAGGACACAGTATATTGTAGCATAGGGCCCTCTCTAATCTACAACCACCTTTTGCCAGGCATACTTGTTTTGGGGCAAGTGGATGATGCCTCTTACAAACAAGGCAGCTGAGATGTGTTTTATGACCTGAAATAAACTACAAACACACGTGCGACACCCATTTACACACATTCTCAAAGCATAACTGACAACATCTATGATTTTTTAACACCTAATTATTTTACCCATCCATCAGTAAAATGTCTACCCGTCCCCAGCATGGGTTCACCCATCCAAATGGCAGGTGTATAGGTTTCTGCATAAAGCGATGTATTTAGTGAATCTGTCAACCCAGGACCATTTGATTCCAAACAACTTTGTGTTCCTAAAAACTAAGCTCAATATTAACCAGTGGTTTTCATTTTTTATATCCAACTCAAGATCTAAAAAAAATTTAAAGTCAGTACTGTACTGGCAAACGTGCTGCCTCTGAAGCTGCACAACATCTGTAGGTTGTGTATTGCGATTGCGTACCAGCTACAGGTTTACTGCAGCAGGTTTGACATCATGACACGATCTGCCATACAATAAAAAAAATACATTTTGATATACTAGCAAAATATATCAAATTAATGTGTGAATGAATGGATTTTTTTCTAATTTTAATAAAATGTTGTTGTATTGTAAAAAAAAACTGATGTAATCATTTTGTCATTAAATACATTTTTCCTGCTTTCAAAGGCAAGATTTACACTTATCAAAATATAATGCGTCTTGTGCCCTCCACACTTTGCACATTAAACAATTTGTATGTTCCACAGTGAATTATTTTAAGAGTTATGACATATGACGAGGACAACAAAACGTACCCCAGCAAATTAAATTATTGTCTATCATGCATCAAAGCAGTGTAGGGTCCACCTAAAATAGGACTGACCACTAATAAAAGTATTCCTTTTATGGGCAAAACAGTAATAAAAGATCAAAGCATGTCTGGGTTTATGATCATTTTATGGTTTATCAAACCTGTAATGTACAGTTTAAATCCACATGTTGTGTGTCTATATGTGACCAATATAAATAATGATTTTATTATTTATTTTGAAAAAAAGTGATTTAAATGCTCATCATGTATCAGTAAGAAATGTACCGTGTGGGTTCAGTGTGTCTAAAGATTATTTTTATCAGCCTGTTTTAATCTTTTACATCATTATGTGTCCACACGTCTTTATTATGAATTTACTTTAAATGCTTCAAACTAAATCATTTGACAGTTAATTATAAAATATGGAATAAGCATTAATGTAAACCCTGTTTCTAAGTAATTAACATTTTAGCGGTTTTAAATGTTTTAACAATTTAACACTATGAAACCATTTTAGAATCATTCAGTTGTGACCTTAATTTCTCTTTACCGTGTAACGATTTAAATGCCTGTGTAACATGGAATGATACTTCAAAAGAAACTTAATACATGTGATGAAAATTTGAGAACACGAGTCAGCAAGCACACGTTTTTTATTCATGAACTTAAAAAGGTTCAATTTGTTCTGTGGTGTGAGTTTGGTGCATTCGTCAGGTTGAGTGTGATTAGTGATTGATGTCAACAGTGTAGAACTGTGTCGGCATGGGAATCTTCCCTGACACATTGATGTAGGTATGTATGCAGCGGTGTGTCAGAGGCATACCAGGTGCGTTAGACAAACATTTTCGAGGTGAAGTTTGCATAATGCCGACCTGCACGGCATTGCAGTGTTCATGCCAACCTCATAACCACTCTGGTTTTGCGAGCAGGTTTGTGTTAGTTTTGTAATTAGTCATATAACTACTGTTAATATCAGCTTTTGGGGTAAGTATAATCTGTGACAATAGTGAAGAAAAGTAACACCTTCATTTTTCAAAACTTTGCACTATTTAATAGGTTTTTATTGATAATTGTCGGGTTAAAGAAACTTATATCAAATGATAGGTTGGTATAAATGATCCAAGCATTTATAAACTGTTAGAGACTCTTTATATAGCTTGCATTATAGAAAAACCTCAAATTTATGTCATCCATTAAACTGTTGTCTTCACCTAGATCTAGTATTATGGACATTAGTGAAACAAATGATTGATAATCACAACTGTAAAACCATAACATGAATTATTATAACAAAATAAAGATTCCTTATTTTAAATATTCCTGATTTTGTGTTGCGGTGGTACACTATTGTTGCTCATAATATGCAGTGTTTCCCCTGAGTAAAATTACAGGCGAGGTGGTAGGACGGGCTGGCTGAGCAATGAAGGTCCATGCAATGCTATGTGGCTCCCGGGGACATAGGATCATGATATAGTTTTTAAACGACCTTCAAAGTGGTGCATTCTGAAGGGTGTTTTAGCCTATTCCCTGACATATAGAGAGGACACAAATGCATAACTACAAGGTAGCAGCATGTAAACATGTGTTTATAGCAAGAAGTAAATATGAGATGGCAATTTGAGCATAATTTTTGCGAGATGGCATAGAAAAAGAGCGAGGTGGTCCACCTTGCTCTTTGTATAGTACTGTACAGGTGGGTAGAGAACTGCACAAGACAAACTGGTCAGTGACTAAGGGGACATTGAGCACGCCTTGTCTTGTCTGTGACAAAGACGTAGGCTGAATGCAGCGGGTGTGTGACATGTCAAAATGACTGGTCACCGGGGTCAAACACCCTCTGACCTCTGTGGGCCGTGTCTAATGCGGTCTGTCAAGGAGATCTCATACATCAAGTCCAGGGCTGGACACTGGACCCTGTGACTGTCCCACTGCAGGAAGTGGTCACTGGTGTTCAGCTGACTCTGTCTCTGTCAACGGATCCTTGCAGATTCTGTCTTAACGTAAACAGCATCTGAGTATGTGATTTGTCTTAATTCCGGAACTGGTTGCGGAGGGGTGCGAGGGGTTGGAGGGGTGGGAGGTAGATGCTCTGGTGTATTTTCCCCAAGTGGTATGCACCAACCATCGCTGTCTCTTCCTAGCCTCCTCCAGTCTTCATCAAGCCTCCCAGTTCTCCTGTCTTCTTCATTTCTCCTACGTCTCCAGTCCTTGTCAATCCTCTCACTCATCCCCCTCTGTTCTACCACTCCACCTCTTCGCCTTCCTTCTCGGCTGCTCGTGCACATATCCACCACTGTCTATAGCCAGGTACTCATTTATACAGCTGAGTGAACTGGAGCAATGTAGAGTGAAAAACTTCCCCAAGGTTGTAACGCCGCAGCACAGGATTCAAACCCGGGTTCTCGTAGTCGAGAGTCCGAAGCACTACCCCTGAGCCATTGCACTCTATAAATCATAAAACATAAAAGCAGTACAAAAGGTCTGAACTAGGTGTGTGTGTGTCATTTGCTCTCCAAATGACAGTGGCCGGGTCTCTGCATAAGGTTGTGCTGGCAGACTTGTTCAATCAAACACAATCTGACTTCTCTGTTAGACAGAATAGCTATTACAGATGTATACTATACATGCACACAGTGCATTTTCATACCCATAACCGAAGCCCCTCGCCACCCCACCCACCCCCATTCCAGAATATCTCTCCCCCTGATGAAGGGACACCCTCAACGTAGGGACACCTGCTTGGATATAGGAGTGTCCGTTGAAGAAGGGGACTACGTTAATTGAATTACTGTGAAATGCAAAATTGGGGTCTTCACCCAGAGGGCGGACACTTTGATAGCCCTGAGAGAGGCTGAGAGGGTGAACTATTGAGAACACCTCGGTCAAACTTCACTTGTCATCACCCTACATAGCCAGAGTAGTTATGGGAAGATGATGACTTACATTGTAAGACTTACTGCACAGTCGCATTCACCTGTGTACAGTTGGCTCACATTTTATGTATTTGGGTCACAAACTGAGAGAAAGATCTGGGTCAGACGAATGGTGTTCTGTTAATGGGAGGGTGTCTGTTTCATTAGGCAATTAACAACTATTAACCCAACGTTGGTGTACTTTGCCCCATTTGTGGATTGGTGTGTGGGAAAGTAGAACTTTAGTATTTACAGTTGTGGGTTGTCAAATGGTGGCAATTTTAAATGTTTTAATATTTAAATGTTTTATTTGCGATTTGAATATTCACAGCTGCAACTTTCAAATTTGAACACTATTCCAGGCCTATTAAATACAATTGTGTTGGGTTCCAAGGAATCTGGGTTCAGATCTTGAGAAGGTTTGATCACTCTACATTGCTCTAGTTTACTCAGCTCTCTAAATGAGTACCTGGCTATAAATAGTGGTGAATTATGGTGTTTGATTGAACAGTCTGTCAGGGAGTCTAGTGCAAGCCACGTTGTGCAGTCTTAAAGACTGGGTCATGGACACTGGCAGGTTTAAAGACTGGGCAGTGGACACTAGCAGTCTTAAAGACTGGACAGTGGACACTGGCAGTCTTAATGACTGGGTAGTGGAACGAGAACTTACTATTTACTTCAGGCCACACCAATTTCATTGTTTATAGATTTTTCAGTCTTTTTCATGGAGGACGGGGAATAAAATGCAAGTAACTGCATGAGAAAGGTATTTCATGTAAATACATGAATCACACAGTACACTGCAAATACTTTAGTTCTCAGAGAAGCTGGGATAGTGTTTGATTCAACAGATCTCCCTGGGAGTAAAGGGTAAGTCACTTTGAGCCGTCATAATGGCTGCATACTGCGTTATATAAGAACATACCTTTACTTTACAGGTAAACATTGATGCAGAGGCTGGACATATCACTTCAAAGTTTCTCAGTCTTATTAATAATACAAGGTAATTCTGATGTTTCAGAGAGGCGAATTTCATCGTTGGCTGATGTCTGCAGTTAATTAGGACACTACAGTGGTCTGGAGGCAACGAAACTGGTACGTGTTTTCACTTTATATTTCTGTAAGCCAGGTGGTAATTTTGGCGGATCTTTCAGGAAATTTTGAAGTGGACTTTCTATACCCACAGAAGTCAACAACTTGTGTTACTTGTCCACTGTGATAGAAGTTGTTAACAGGATTATACACAATGATTTTAATTGATCAACTGATGCAGAAATAGTGAGGGGTTTTGCATAACTAAAATGCCACAATTTATATAAACCTTTTAAATTGCAAAATACATCTAAATTCAGACTTCTACTTTTCATAGTATCATCTAGGTTATTTTATTACTGCACTATATTTATTGTCAGGAATTATATGGAATAAACATGATATACCAAATAATTTTCCGGTTATATTTTATATTTCATCGTTAATTCATAAGAAAACTTGTGTAAAAGTATAATAATTTTTAAGTACACATATATTGCTTCCTTGATATTATTTTGGTATGATTGTTTTTAATCAACCAAAATGTTATAAATAAACTGAATGTTTCACTGGCCCAAGAAACAGTGATTCTGTTGAAAATCAGTATAATTCTTGCCAGTGTAAAACTAATGGAGCAAGTGTCATCTGTCACCAGCCTGATAAAGGGTCTCTACGAGGTCTCTACAAGGTCTCCAAGTGTCACTCAACTGGGGTAGTATTGAGACAAATGGTGGCCATTTAGGGTGGCTATAACTCAGCAGGGTCAACAACGTTTGGTGCGTCAACAACAGCACTGCTCCAGTGGGGAGGGTGGCCCAGTGGTTAAGGCACTCCACTGTCAGACTGTTGCTGGACTCTTCCTGCGGCCACCATTTCGAAACTTGGACAGACTTTGGAAGACAGTCAAAGATGTTGGTCTCTAATCGAACGGACGGACGGACGGACGGACGGACGGACGGACGGACGGACGGACGGACGCGGGGAACGACGGACGGACGGACGGACGGACGGACGGACGGACGGACAAAATGGCACCTATATTCAAGATGTTTTACCTGCCCAAAATTACCTCATTGCATCCAAAAGACAGGTGGGCAGGTGTCTATAGATAGAAGATAGAAGTATGAATACAGGGCTGACCATCACGAGTACTGGACAGAGGTGTTGGGTATGTTATTGTATCTCCTGAGTCCTGGCACCTGTTGGTCAAGAGTCACTTAAGTGGACAGCCGAGGTCTTATTTGATCTCGACGTGCCGTGCGTGCCTTGTGCTCTTCTGCTCAGACCTCAAGCATGTGCATGGTTATAGGGCACACATCACTTGAGCCAAGTAGACACAAGTAGTGGGTCGTAGAACCCACTCCCTCTCAGGTCCACTAGTTCCGTCTGTGTGGTCAGTCCGTGGAGGTGGACACTGTTGGATATAGTTACCACTGGTAAGTTTTTACCTTATGTATATGGTCGACAGAAATGTTAATGGTAACTTTACCATTTACATGTTTGAGGTGGACACTGTTGGATATAGTTACCACTGGTACGTTTTTACCTTATGTATATGGTCGACAGAAATGGTAAAGGTAAGTTCTTGCATCATTCAGTGTCCAGTCTTTAGGGCAGCTCAGAGCACGTCCCTGTCGCCTCCAGGCACATATGTGCATTCAGATGCCTTCACTTCTCTGGGAAGTATTCAGACACGTGGCAGTGACTGCACAAAACCATTTGCCCTAGTAATAATTGACTACCAGAAAATAGCTGACTGAACTAAGAGAAACAAAACTGGTCTGGCCTGGAAGCCCAGGCACAAGGTTTTGAAACGAGGCTGTGTCGATTCAGATGTTCCAGTCACCACTTGATGAAAAATAGGTCCCGAGTGCATCACACAAGGAAAAAGTGCGTTGCCATGACGATAAGCAGTGGTGGGAAATGACACATTTAGGTGAATTTAACATTGACAATAGGTGCACCTTGTGTATGACTGACACTGTGTGCATTTATTCTGTGGTGTAAGACTTAGTGGCTTGACAAAAATGGGTGTTTGGGAGTATGAACTCTGTGAATTACCCCATTGAATCAAGATAGTGTAACAGCCCTATCCCCAGAGTTTGCCCAGAGTATGACGTTCCCTAAGGAGAAATAACTTATATCCTAAGCTATCTCCCACATTGCCTCTGTTACTGTTGGATTAGGCAGCCCCGTGCTTTGTGAATGGATTGGGTCTTTTCCCCACTTCATAAACCAACTCTCTGGTGAATGCGGATACACTAAGTCATCTGTTTTGTTGGCGGCGAAGCAGGTTATTATGTCATTGTTGATGGACCTGGCAGTCTGTCTGAAGTGGTACTAAGGACTGTGTTGGACTCTTGTGACTAGACACTCGTGGAAGAAAGGCTCCTTGTGTCTCACCAGGAGTCACAGTGAAATGGTGCACCTCTACAAACACGTGGCAGTTGAAGTCTGTTCACGTTTTATTTACATTCAAATAAGATTAATTAACCTTGGATCATTGTAATTGCAACTCCTCCTAGGTCCCATGCTCCAGTCACCTTGAGTTCGTTCTCATCCATCTGATTCATCAACTGATGTTTTAAATTTAGAGTTAGTTACTTTCTTCAGTGGCTTAACTGAATCGTGAGATATTTTCCAGTGAGTCCTACTATGACATTAAGTTAGATTTACCAGGAAGCAATTACTGCATGGGCAGGCCGTTATTGCTTAGTCACATGTGCTGACTTAATTGGTGACAGATGAAATTGCATTGTCAGCTTATGGGAGCAATTAGACGTTCGAAATACCATACTGGTGACAATTACTTCTCTTCACACATTTTACCACAGATTTGTATGCTAGTAATGTCATCTGGCATATAACTAATCAGGCATGCTTGCTCCAGATTTTACTAATATATTAGTTTTGTTTTTAAGTACAGTATAAATACAACTAATTAAATTTATCCATATGCCCAATTTAGGGCTTATAATAATTATATAATATAATTACCTGGATACAAGAACAGTGTTGTAATACATCTTAGATGCTTTCTGCAGAAGATATACGGGAGTTATGTTATAATAATAATATAGTTATCATAATATAAGTCGTATATTCCATCTGTAGAAAGCATAGGATGCATTGCTACACCGTTTTTATATCCAGATAATCTGCACGGGCAAAAAAACATTGAAAAAAGGAGACGTTTAAGATAAAACTCAACCCGAGTGACGTTGACCTGTGTCAGTGCTGAAGACAGGGAGAGCTCACGCCACGAACTCTATACGTAAACAGTTCACAGTTTCACCACAGAACTGGTTTGTTTTTAACCTGTCAGCATCGAGAAAGCGCTGATGTGATAGACGGATGACAGGCCATTGGTAGGCCGACCACAGCTGACGGTAGTGCCACCAACGGTAGCACCACTGTGAATGTATTCCTACCACCCTGTGTCAGTGTGTGTGCGTGCGTGCATGTATGTGGGGTTGTGTGTTTGTGTGTGTGTGTGTGTGGTGCGTGTATGCGTTTGTGTGGACGTGCATGGGTAGGCGCGTAGGCATGTGTGAGCGTGCGTGTGCGTGCGTGCGTGCGTGCGTGCGTGCGTGCGTGCGTGCGTGCGTGCGTGCGTGCGTGCGTGCGTGCGTGCGTGCGTGCGTGCGTGCGTGTGTGATTGATCCACACAGCAGTAAAGACAGAATGATTTCTCAGTGGGCGTTGAGAAGTTGACCCAACTTATTGACTGGTAAATGAAAATGTTTGGCTGGACGAATGGTGCGGAAATGTTGTATTGATAAGGGATTATGCGGTAAACTAATTCAGACAGGCTTGGCATGCCTGCGGTGTTTATTGTTGGTGAGTAAATGGCATGGAATTAGCAGGTAGGCAGTACTGTACCGCTGCATTGGTAGGTGGCTCATGCTATAGTAAACACATTGCAGCTGCAGGAAAGGTGTCAGTCTTTCTGTCTGTCTGGCTGGCTGGCAGACTTGTAGACGTCTGTCTGGCATAGTTGTTGTCTGTCGCGGTGTCGTAACTCTCTTGAATTGGGCCACGGGGAATCTACCTGAAGTCGTATTGATGTGAATAGTGAGTATTCTTTGCATTGGTTGTATACGTATGTGTGTGATTGATTGGGTTCAGCTGCCAACTTCTCGTTCCTTATTCTAACAGCTTACCCCCTGTTATTACCCTGTCATACACATGTGCACAGCAGATGGCTGATGCATGTTGGGAATAGTTTCTGGGTTGGCTTCCTTTTACAGTATACCACGTCTTCCCGGGTCGTTCATTCGGTGTGTGTATCTTGGGTCTGGGAAGGCCAGGGAAAATGTAATGACTTTTGTCTGGCGTGCTAACATGGGTGGCCTAACATGTAGTACTGTCGGACAAGTTATTTAGGAAAATAATTAAGATTATAAATCTGAGGTCATGGCCTAGGCATGCCACTGTAAATTAAATTGCATCATCTCAATAATAAGGGCCACTTTAGTTAGAGTTGATTGTAAGAGTCTGTCGATCTTACCCTTGAATACCCTTGAATAGTCAGTAAACAAATTCATGATTTGGTGGACAGTGCTGGATTACATACCATTAATAAGGGTGTGATTATTTGTAGCAGAAAGAAAACCTAAATACTAGCAGTAAGCCAATGACAACATGGGTATAATAATAAAAAATTGTAATTGTAATGTTGACATATAATTTATTTTTGCTTATATCAGTTCAAATTTATTTAAAAAAACATAATGTCCAATTTATCATTAGAACTGTTGGCTTCATTTGTACAACTTTTATGCAGCATTAATGAAATCAGACACATTATTAAATTTTTGCTCAACAACCAATTCAAATGATTTAAAAAAACTGGAAATTACAACAATGTACACATATTTATACCAATTGACTTTGACGAGTTTCTTCACATATAGATGAAATAAATTCTTTCAATCACTTAAATGTACACCTTTTTAAAAAACTGAGTTTGTTTATTAGTGACAGTATTCATACATTATTTTTACTATTCATGTGTAGACATCAAAGCTACTTGAGTAAGTAGCTTTAATGTTTGCAGAGCGCAATGGCTCAGGAGTAGAGCTTCGGACTCTCAACTACGAGAACCCGGGTTTGAATCCTGTGCTGCGATGTTAAAACCTTGGGCAAGTTTATTCACTCTACATTCCTTCAGTTCACTCAGCTGTATAAATGAGTACTGGCTATAGACAGTGGTGGATATGTGTTTGAGCAGCCTTCGTGCATTAATTGTAGCATATGGCTGGATGCTTCCAAGAGAAGCCAAGATGGTGTCTGAGTGAACAGGTCTGTGAGGGAAGTAAAGTGTAATGCGTGTTGAGGGGTCAGTCCTAAGGACTGGATACTGCGCTATATAAGAACTTGCCTTTACTTTTTTAATGTTGTAAAGTAGGAAGCACGTGTACGGCACTCCCAGCAACGACGTTCAAATATCAGAACCTCTGTGAGTACAGAAGATTTATAAACCAATATCTTGGCACTCGAATAGGATACAGTACAACTCCCACTTAGCATTGGCAAATAAGTATACCGTAGTCACGTGGACTTTGCATTTAGACTCTGTGGTATACAGTGTATAGATAGAAAACTATACAACATAAACAGTGTGTGTGTACGGCACTATGTGCATGACTATACAACATAAACAGTGTGTGTGTACGGCACTATGTGCATGACTATACAACATAAACAGTGTGTGTATACGGCACTATGTGCATGACTATACAACATAAACAGTGTGTGTGTACGGCACTGTGTGCATGACTATACAACATAAACAGTGTGTGTGTACGGCACTATGTGCATGACTATACAACATAAACAGTGTGTGTGTACGGCACTATGTGCATGGCTCCCGTTATTGCATTTTCTGACGCAGAGGTCTTAACTTCCTATCTGCATTGCAAATATTAAATATTGTGCTTCGATTGCTTTTTCCGTTCAATGGTCTGATTGCTGATTGTATCACTCCATCGTCAGTTGGGACACAGCAACAGATTGAGGCAACATAAGGCCGCCAAGTCCATATGATCAGATTGAATGTGACATGTCCGCCTAGCTACTTTAATACTGGAACCAATTCTTGAAATGACTGACTCATGGTCGTAATATTTCTATTCCTCGAACCCACACAACATTTTAAGCAAATGGTGTGTTTTCATCATTGAAATAGGTTTTTGTAAACTTATTGAATTTTTTTACCAGGAATGAAAAACATAGCTAATAAAAGAGTAGTTCACATAATTGAATTGGAAAATTTGTATAGATGTCATGGCATTTTAGAACACGAGTTTGGTTTGTACATTTCACAAAAGATTGTTTGGGTTTAATTAGTCTCCCGTGGGAAAACCCCCCCTGTTGGTCTTTAATAGTTTGTTTAAGTTGGCTGGTTTTCTGTTTAGAACGATTTAGTTACACGCAGTAGTTTTCTGTGGCCTTGTGCAAATAAACTGCGGCATACATAGCATACTTCCAGCTCCAAAATCTTCATATTTGCGTTACTATAACGACACTCCTTTCCAGCCACTGAGCTGTCACCCCTTGGCAATGTTTCCTTTTTTCTATATTATGAGTTGTGTTGGTATCTTTAAAGGGTGAATAAGCACAGTTCCCTTTCTCCACCCTTGCAGATTCTGGATACGCAACGGCAGACTGATTGTACATTTAAATCGTGTTCCCAGGCACCATTGCAGAACTTCTGTAAATAGTTTAATGAATGGTCCCTAGGGGGCACCATTGCATAGCAATTGTCGTCTGTCAGTTTTGCGGCTTTGTCAATGATCATGGGAAGGGTGTCATTATCTTGTCACTAAGTGGCTGATGTACAAATTGCACAGTAAACTAATGAATGTGGTCACATCCTGAAGAATGGGTTTCTGGCCCTAATTACAATATGCGTAGTTTGATTTGGTTTCGCTGCAGTTTCCACGTAAACACATCAGGTGATTTGTAGCTGGTGGAATGCCCGGCAACCTTTTCTCAGAATAAAAGCCGTGATTGTTTTATTCAAAACATATCTGCATAAAATAGACGTGTTGGAAACTTCATTCCTGTTTCACATGCATACTTGGCTGTTGTATTTGTAATGTGTAAATTTATTTATTTATCAAGGGTGTTTCATTGCATGTCCCCACTTATGTGATAACTGCAGGTGGAATCACCCCATTTCCACTATCTCATGGGGTAGGGTTGTAAAATATGTTAATGATATTGACATAACTGTTGTGTATCCAACTAGCCACACCTTCAGTCTAGAGATGTCAGTCAGTTTGATGATACTGTTGCATTCTGGCAAATAGTTCTGATTTAGTGTAGTGCCACCAGATGGAGTCATGAGCCCACTGGGGGTGTACAGTCTAAGTGTCATTAGCAGCATGTGGGTAATTAAAGATTAATTACTATGGTAGTCACTGAAAGCCGCTAATGGCTTTGTTGTTTATTTTATATTATTTGAAGCTTTAACATGTTATTTATCAATCACATTTTAACTGAAATTGCTTCCATTAAACAGTCAGGTGTTCGGTATATTTTTATAGTGTTGAGTAAGTTGTAATTTTTTTTAACAATGTAAACAAGGTTAATAAAATGTTGTCAGAAAAATACCACAGGTTAGTTATTAACACAATAAAATGTTTGACTCTTGTTATCTTTTACTATGAAGTTCCACCAAGGCTTTCTGGGACAAAGGCGTGTAATAACCCATTACAGAGTTCATACTAATTCTGAATAAATATGACATTTAGGCAGTGAGTGGATCAACTGGGATGTTCAATAAGAGGGCGTTCCAATTATCCATTTCCCTTGCATAACTGATGGGGATTTCTAATGGGATTTAGAGGAGCAAATGGGATTACTGGGAATACATGCT
Organism: Ridgeia piscesae; assembly: GCA_025642075.2. Lineage (NCBI taxonomy): Eukaryota > Metazoa > Annelida > Polychaeta > Sabellida > Siboglinidae > Ridgeia > Ridgeia piscesae. The sequence continues at coordinate 55,139 of JAODUO010000928.1, read as the reverse complement.
GTAGTCTACTAGGGAAGTCCACCTGGTTACGTAACCTTTGTTAAATACTACAAAATGTGTGATTACACAACAGCTGAAGGAGAATATAAATGCATTATGTTAATGACTCAATCTGCTGTCACTTGTCACCTAGAGATGTCACCCAGGTCTGTTTCTGGATAAGCTGACAATGCAATTTCTTCTCACAGGGTAGCATTGCCTGTGTAGTAATTATACACCCCAGTCTGTCAGGGGATGTGGGTGGTAGCTTGGGGTGGTTGGTGGCACTCTTCAGGGTGTTTTGTCAACTAATTAAAAATGGGAAACTGTCACCAGGAAGAGGAACCCCCGGGAGGTTTGTCCCTTGGTGTGAGGGTGCCATGGTGAATAAAACAGGGAGCAGGGTAAGGGAAGTGGGGCGTAATTGAATTGTTCACCCTGCTGTATTTTTTAAACAGGTCCATAGGGAGAAGTAACTAATTTGGTGCTGAAGAAACACTGCCATTAGAATGTGCACGGAGAGGATGTCCTTAGAAGACATGGAGCACTTTTTGGAACAGGGCCGTGTTAATTAATGCTCCTTGATAACTGAGAGGGATTTGGTGAGGAAATAGTCTTTGCTTTCTATGAGGATATCACATTTAGGAAATAGTGCTTGCTTTTGGCAAGGATATCACATTGAGTAAATGGAGTTTGGTTTCTGCAAGGACATCAGCTTGACAAAATGAATTTTGCTTTGTATGAAGATATCACTTTAAGGTATTGGTGCACGTTTTTTGTAAGGTTATGACTTTGAGGAAATTATCCTAGGTGTCCGCGATGATATCACTTTGAGAAGGCAATCCTTGGTTGCACAAAGAATACCAGTTGTCAGAATTTGACCAAAAAGGAATATAACCCATAATACCACTTTAAAATATCCAGCATGATAAAATCCCAGAGTTTTAAGATTGAAATTATGCCACATTAATATTTTAATAATTGCAAGAAGATTATGTTTAATGATAAGAAGTGGTGATGAAATGTTCCTGGTCTGTTGAAAGATTGATCTGTTGTTGATGTAATTCCTTGTTGTGTATCCTGGAGTCTTAATAGTTTACATCAGGACATTTCAGCAGATCTTAGTTGAAGTGCTTGTCATCTGCGTATGCACGAATCAATTAGGCTCAATCAATTATAGCCACCCAGACTATAACATGTGCAATTGATAACATTTGTTCATATTCTCTGTTCACAGTGGTCATTTAATAAATAAGATTGTTTTGCTTAACACCTGTAAATACTATAATTGTACACAAGTACCTGTACATTTAAAAAAAGTCTTCACCTGATGCTGTATAAAAAGTCTCCTGAGTTTGATAAAAAAATTACCAGATACATCCTAATGCGCACATTTCATATCCCCAAATGAGAGTGATGTGTATCAGCCGAGGAGGACTGTAGTGTGACAGATTAACACTCAAACAATCATATTTGTTTTTAACATTATACACCTGCAAATTGGAATAGTTACAAAAACTATAAATGTTACATGCCTTTGAGCAAGGAACTGTTACAGATCTATAAGTGGTCTGTTGAAGTCTGTTCTCTCTCCATACAGATGTGTATTTCACACATTCTCCACTGTACTGTGTATCACTCTCCACTGTACTGTGTGTCACTCTCCACTGTACTGTATATCACTCTCCACTGTACTGTGTGTCACTCTCCACTGTACTGTGTGTCACTCTCCACTGTACTGTGTGTCACTCTCCACTGTACTGTGTATCACTCTCCACTGTACTGTGTGTCACTCTCCACTGTACTGTGTGTCACTCTCCACTGTACTGTGTGTCACTCTCCACTGTACTGTGTGTCACTCTCCACTGTACTGTGTGTCACTCTCCACTGTCACTGTGTGTCACTCTCCACTGTACTGTGTGTCACTCTCCACTGTACTGTGTGTCACTCTCCACTGTACTGTGTGTCACTCTCCACTGTACTGTGTGTCACTCTCCACTGTACTGTGTGTCACTCTCCACTGTACTGTGTGTTACTCTCCACTGTACTGTGTGTCACTCTCCACTGTACTGTGTGTTACTCTCCACTGTACTGTGTGTCACTCTCCACTGTACTGTGTGTCACTCTCCACTGTACTGTGTGTCACTCTCCACTGTACTGTGTGTCACTCTCCACTGTACTGTGTGTTACTCTCCACTGTACTGTGTGTTACTCTCCACTGTACTGTGTGTTACTCTCCACTGTCTGTGTCTCTCCACTGTACTTGTTACTCTCCACTGTCTGTGTTACTCTCCACTGTACTGTGTGTTACTCTCCACTGTCTGTGTCCTCTGTACTGTGTGTACTCTCCACTGTACTGTGTGTTACTCTCCACTGTACTGTGTTTTACTCTCCACTGTACTGTGTGTTACTCTCCTACTGTGTGTCTCTCACTGTCTGGGGTCTCATGTACTGTGTCTCCCACTGTCCTGTGTGTTCTCTCCTGTACTGTGTCATTTCCTGCTGTGTTACTCTCCACTGTACTGTGTGTTACTCTCCACTGTACTGTGTGTTACTCTCCACTGTCCTGTGTGTTACTCTCCACTGTACTGTGTGTTACTCTCCACTGTCTTGTGTGTTACTCTCCACTGTACTGTGTGTCACTCTCCACTGTACTGTGTGTCTTACTTTCTCTCACTGTACTGTGTGTCACTCTCCACTGTACTGTGTGTCACTCACTGTACTGTGTGTCACTCCACTGTACTGTGTGTCACTCTCCACTGTACTGTGTGTCACTCTCACTGTACTGTGTGTCACTCTCCACTGTACTGTGTGTCACTCTCCACTGTACTGTGTGTCACTCTCCACTGTACTGTGTGTTACTCTCCACTGTACCTGTGTGTTACTCTCCACTGTCCTGTGTGTTACTCTCCACTGTCCTGTGTGTTACTCTCCACTGTCCTGTGTGTTACTCTCCACTGTCCTGTGTGTTACTCTCCACTGTCCTGTGTGTTACTCTCCACTGTACTGTGTGTTACTCTCCAATGTACTGTGTATTACTCTCAACTGTACTGTGTATTACTCTCCAATGTACTGTGTATTACTCTCCAATGTACTGTGTGTTACTCTCCAATGTCCTGTGTGTTACTCTCCACTGTACTGTGTGTTACTCTCCACTGTACTGTGTATTACTCTCCAATGTACTGTGTATTACTCTCCACTGTCACAGCTCACAAATGGAATCACACCTCTTGAGAGATGACATTTGTAAACCTCTGCCTTCCTGCCTCATTAGGAAGGGGCAATTACCCCATTTTGGAGGCAACTTCAAAGGGAAGATCAATCAGGGAAAGTGTCAGGTTGTTAACCCCTTTGATGTGCCTGCCCTAACCCCAGCATGTGGGTGGGGGAGAAACACTTGTGCCCTGCCACAGGGGCAGCAGTGGTCAAGTCCATTGATGTCCACACAATGGGAAAGTCAAGTCAGGGTGGTGTGTTGTAGTGGACAGGAGGGGAGGGTGAATAGAGGGGAGAGAAATGGGAAGGAGAGGGAACACCCAGTGGGAAGTGGAAGGCAGGGGAAGAGGCAAGCAGGGAAAGGGGAAGGGAGGGATATGATGACAGTTCATGGTAAGTAAAAGTTGTTAGGAGATTTTATATAAAATATTTAAAAAATTGTTAGAATGGATCGATTCAATATTTATTACTAAAATAAAGCAGTTGTTTTGATATACAATTTTAATGTACCCATGTGTATATCAAAATGTTTTTTTTACATTTCATTATTTCGCATATTTTGTATATGTCATAATCTTTTATTTGTGCTTATATATATATATATATATATATATATATATATATATATATATTTAGTTTGGTCTAAAAAAAGTATTTAAAAACTTAAACTGAGAAAGATATATAAAAATAGACTAAGTACCTAATCTGTGCTGACATGGTGGAAAATAGGGTTTATAGATAAACTATGGATGGTAGGCCCCACATTTCAACTGAGAAAACCTCTAAAACATTAACTAATTGATCTCAGCTAGTATAATAAACAGTCAATAATTGTACTACAAACAGCGTGACCGTTTCTGTAGAACAACGAACTGGACACGTTTAGTGTGATATATTTACCACCAGGAGTTCGGCAACAGCGACTGTCTTTGTGTAGTGGTGTCACTTGTCGTCACTAGTTGTCACCTGGGCAGAGGCAGTAAAATAGAAATGTAAGTGGTTTTATATAATGGTGGTCTGTCACGATACACGATACTCCAGACATTTGCCAGCCAGTGAAGGTAAATATTGGCCTTAGATTGTCTGTCTTGACAGAGTCTGGGAAATACCTGTCTAAGTGTTTAGATTGTGTGGCTTCCAATAGCAGTATTTTTCATTTCCCTTTTCTTCAATGTCAATCACAGAGAAGGTTTGCAAATACCAGTAGATCAATTTCCTGTCGGTCGGTCGGTCGGTCGGTCGGTCGGTCGTCGGTCGTCGGTCGGTCGGTCGGTCGGTCGGTCGGTCGGTCGGTCGGTCGGTCGGTCGGTCGTCGGTCGTCGGTCGGTCGGTCGGTCGTCGGGTCGGTCGGTCGGTCGGTCGGTCGGTCGGTCGGTCGGTCGGTCGGTCGGTCGGTCGGTCGGTCGGTCGGTCGGTCGGTCGGTCGGTCGGTCGGTCGGTCGGTCGGTCGGTCGGTCGGTCGACGGTCGTCGATCGGTCGGACGACGGTCGGTCGTGCGGTCGAGGTCGGGCGAGTCGGGCAGGCGAGCGAGCGAGGCGGGCGGCGGGCAGGCGGCGGGGCGGGCGGGTGCAGGAAGAGATAAGACCAGGTGTAAGAAAGATTTAATGCACCAATGTTTGAAATCCACATGTTATTAGAACTGGCATCCAGTGCAACATGTTTTCAACCCAGGTGTGGCCCAGGAACCTGTGTGAATTTAACAGAACCCTGCACCCCGGTGTGCCTGGTGAATTCACCCTTGTCATACGATATTTATTACACCAGTCAGCTCTGTTTTTAAACATATTGAGGCCACTGGCATTTGCACAGCCAGCATAGAGAGACCTGTGGGGTACATGGCCCCATGGTGGGACCCTCTTGTTAGGTGCTTGTAAACTAATGGCCTTTTTGCATGTGAGTAACAGGGATGAGCATAGTGGGGTTCAACCTCTGGGACAATGCTGTTACCCTGTTTTCCCTCTGAGGACACAACCCCGGGAGTACAAAGATGAGAATTGTTTTTGGAATCCATCTGGCGAGATAGACAGACTAACCCAGAAGACACAGAAGGTGTTAGAAACCATGCCCCTGTGAACAGACAACGCCTCCATTGGGAGTGACATCAGTCTTTCTCCATCCGTGTCCTTTGAAGCAGTGGAGCGCCCAGGCAAGGTGTTAAAATTCGCTGGAGACAATTGGAAGGGCAGATACCACCATACCCTCATATGAAAGGGTGATTCATTGGGGCGCATATCTCTGTTTGCGATTCCCTGTGGGGTGCAAGCATTCCTGCAAAACTTCGTACATGCAGGGAGACTGTGAATATGATTTACTTTAGACAGGTTCACTGGTAGGGACAAGTCATTATTTGATTATTGTAGTTGATGTTTTCTAGTGCTGCATGCTAAATAATGATTTAGATTATATCACAAAAACACACAATTTGTTGCTTGTCATACAAGTTGTCTGCTGCATAATTATTTTCGTCACATTATATTATATAGTAATAAAAAAGTTGACTTTTATCCTTGAATGTAACCAATTTGGAAGTACGGGTATTCAAAATTGGGCAACATTAAACCGAGTCCGAAAACAGGCGTGGCAGAAACAGATTTGTTTATATATATTGCTATATCTATCCAAGACCTGAAGCCAGAAATGATTTAATCTATTTGACACATAAAGTACTTCATTGATAACTATGGCAACCTGATATGACAGTTGTAGACTTGGGGCTATTTGTGTGTAATGTCAGTCTTTTAGGTGGTGGGCGAGGCTGGTCTTTAGGTAACCTGGCATTTCAGTCTGACTGTAGGCATTGGTGCTGATGACACATTTTGACAATTTGATGATTACCAGTTAAAGTTATGCGGGCGTGTTGTTATTGTTAAGGTAAATTGAAGAGTAAATTGTGTTGGCACTCTGTGTTCTGTCATTGATTTCTCTCTCTCGCGCGCTTTATCTCTCTCTCTCTCTTCTCTCTTCTCTCTCTCTCTCTCTCTCTCTCTCTCTCTCTCTCCCTCTCTCTCCTTCTCTCTCTCTCCCTCTCTCTCTCTCTCTCCCTCCCTACCCCCTCTCTCTCTCTCTCTGTCTAACTCCTTGTACCTAGGCTCCATCTCCCCTGCTTCTATTTACATCCTCCCTTCTCTCTCCCTCTCCTCCATCTCCATCTACCCTCTTTAAACCCTCCCTTTTCCCTCTATTTTCCCTCCTCTCCCTCTGACGTTTTCCCCTCTCCATCTTCCCCTCCGTTCCCCTGTGATTGACATGTCACAGGACACAGGTATCTTGCACATAATGCCAGTTACTTATTGCTCATCTTCTCAGATAGATCCATGATGATTACTTCATTTGTTCTCTGGCTGCTTAGCCAGGTATGTGGCAATGATCACAGATGATCACAGATGCTATCAGATGCTGTGAACCAACAGTGTCTGTATGACATCCCCTATCTGCTAGAAGTCTATCTGCCTCTATATCAGTCTGTCTGCCTGATCCAGGAGATACCTCGTGCCCTGGCTATATGTCTCTAGCACTTCTCCAGTTTCTTACATATTGAATGTTTTCAACTGCAGTGACAATGGCGTATCTTTTTGCATGACCTCTGCCATGCTGGGTGTTCCTGTCAGACTAATTGTCTGCATGTTTCCTCAGAAATCACAATTACTTACACAATACTTGGCTCTGGCAACATAAAAAACCAGTACATTCCTTAATTAAACTTGCCCAGCCTCCATTGAAAATTGCCATACATTCTTGGAGTTCTCGAGAGGGCACACCTGGATATTTTGGGGCCTCAAAACATCCACAGTTGGAGTGTTTCAGGTGCCTCGCGTATATATTTGGATGTTTCAAACGGGATGTAATCAAAGGTGTTTCATCATCTCAGGGGTGATGCAGTTAGGGCATTTTTGCAGCCTGTAGTCACTGGTAAAATGCAGCCCACCACTTGGGGCCTGATAATATTGCTACCAGGGATTGTTAGTTGGACCCAGCATTTTGTCTTGTCTGCACAAGAGCTCAGAAGAAGACACAATATTTGATGTGTGCTTCTCCTGCCTTACGCAATGTGTCCACTCTGTGTGGCAGTAATGTGGACGCTAACTGGAGATTAACTCTTAGGATTAGACGTGATTTGTGCTGTTCAAAGGCGATACTTGAATGAGCTTAGGAAGCACTGGCCACAGACATAATAGAGTACTGTATGAACGTGTTTATTGTTTGCATCTTAGATCATGCCATTTTGAACTTGCCTATAATGGGAAGTTTTATAGGGCTCGCATATTAGTCTTACTATGCGTTTGATTACTTTAATTCGGCTGTTTTCCTTGTTAAGTTTGTTGTTCTTGTTATCATGATTAATTAATATGTTACTGAACATTTATGTATCTAATGAGATCACCGTTTGTATGTTCTAAACCTCCTTGCTTGTCCTTCTGTAATACTGGCTTAATTTCCATTACTCTAATGTTACTAGCGTCATATAAAGCAAATGTAGAATTGGGATAACACTTCACTCTTATTATTTTCTCCAGTTCAAAAACTCAAACATGCAAACTATTTTATAGATGTTTTGCACACCATTTAGCTGCTTTCAACTTCTGTGCTTGTTAAGAATATTAAAAAACACCATGTTGGCCTTTCAAATGAGAGACCATTACGTAAACCTGCCACATTCTCAATAAAAATCACCCTGAACTGTTTACATATTTGTGAGCCCTAAAACTCTGCAATCCCTTGTTGCTGCATCTTGTTAGCTGTTAATTGTCTCTCGTTGCTAATAAATAGCACTGCTGCAGGTATTTACTTCCCGTTGACATTCAGCTGTGAGCAGCTGCCTCTATTGGTTTATACCCCCTTCTTAATGGGTTAATACTCACCCTGGCTACCCCACCTGGCACACATTAAGACACAATGCAAGGGCATAGGAGAAATCATTAAGGAGGGCACCTTTTATGGATGGGAGCTGTTTACTGAGCATGGTCACAGTTTGCTGTTAGATTTTGAGGATATCCTAGAGTTGTAAATAGCTGTGTCTGTTTTATTCTCTTTCTTATTCAACAGGATTGTGCAGTTGGAAATTAGTCATCTCTCTTTGAAGGTGAAGCAGAAATCAGACATGGCTGAATGGTGAATTGGCTGGGTATTAGGAAACAGATTGTTGTGGGAAATGTTTTAAACCATTTACAACTCTAAATAACCGCCTTTCAAGTTTGTAAACATGACCATTTGGTAGATTAGAGGCCAGTGATACAAGAAGTGAATGGACATAGGAGACCATTGAACCTAGGCACCTGGGAGGTAATGAACTTACAGTGCATCCAAATTGGCATATTAATATACAGAAATGTATGGTACAATGGGATGGGTACAGACAGTTGTCCAGTGGACAGTTGTCGAGTTGACAAATGAAAACATGGACAGTTGCCCAGTGGCAAAAATCCATGAAATGTACATTGTAATTTATAAATTTGGGTTAGGGCTGAGGGTAAGGTGAATGTTTGGGTAATGTGAGGGTTACTATTAGGATTACTTTTTTTTAAATGTTGTCACTAAGCAAGTGTTCACTTTTTCATCTGACCACTGGGGAACTGTCCAGTGGGGAATTGTCAACTGGGCAACTGTCTACTGGGCAACTGTCTGTCCTACACTCCGGTGGGATGTTTGGAAGAACTACTTGTACAGGATGTGTTCTATTCCATGTTACTTATGTACAACAGTCTACCTGGCAGGATACAAGCTTTGCCTGTGATAATTCCCATCCGTCACTCAGTCATTAGTTGTTGACACAACAACTTACATCACTCAATGTTCCCGCTACAACTGTACAAATCAACAACACAAACTATTGTGTCATTCAGATTCACAAAAGCAGCACTCTTGTGTGTGTTACAGATTGAACTTATCAACATCATAACATCACAAGCCGTAAACACTGTTCCGCTTGATTGATTATTTCCATAGTTGTCACGGACGCACTGTTTGAACACCGTGGGAAAATGCGCCGTGACTTCCGCACACACCAACCGTGTCATTGTCGTTGATCCATGCACAAGTCACTGGCTGTGTCGTGGAGATGCCACTGGCGAGATAACCTTAGCGTCAGCGACGCGGCGCTATGTCGACGCGGCGCTATGTCGTGCTCACGCTGCATTGCTAACACAGGGTGACAGGCGTATTTAGGTAATCACTGGAGTGTGACTAAGGTAATTGAGGCAATAGAGTTGAGTAGGGTACACGTTTCATTGCATAGAAAGAGTGAATTATAAATGAGGTCTCTAACAAGTTGGCTGAGGTCACATGATTTGCAGTCACATGATTTGCAGTTCTGTCTTACCTGGTTAACAGCTTTTGGTTGTTGTTAGGAATTTATTACATTGTGGTTAGCGTGAATTCATTAAGTTTGTCTACTTTTGGAATTTATGCAATTCCAGGCTACGCATGTACTGTTGTGTGCTTTCAGCCCAATGAAATGTACAGAACAATTCATTATACTGATGATTTGCTCAACATTTAAAATGTCATAAAATCAACTGTTATGCAGTGTTGAAATAATATGCGGAAATTCAACAATGACTTTCATTACCCTGAAATTATTGTCAACAATTATTTTGCATCAGTTTGATGAAATGTATGTTTATAAATTGTTAACATATAATGCAGTATGTTAAAAGATATATAAAATATTTGTTGAGTGTGTTTAATTATTCATTTTCAAATTCATGAAGTTAGATTCATCATCATCATTGTGCAGCCGTAGTGTCCCGGGGTTGGGCACAGGTATGCTGCTTCCACATCTGCCTGTCTTGCGCTATCCTCTGCCAGGTGGTACCTGGTGGTTGCCTGGTTCTAAACTGTAGTTTCTCCTCCCCATTGTTCATAAAATGTAATCTTTGGCATGTTCAATAAAGCAGTTTCATTGATTATTCTCCTAATTTCAGATATCACAAAATATCACAAAACCATTCTCTGAATGACTGCCATGTTTGAAATCTATGCATTTCCTTCCTATCCGATATTGTCCTATTTTTTAAATCTGTGCTATCACACACTTTCATCTAAGTAACTGACATATTTTCGGTGTAATTCACTGTTGCCACAGATTCGATCATCTAGTTCTGATCAACTTTTTATCGCAGAGTCTACGCAAACATTGAAACTAGGTCTTTCTCGACTGCTGCGCAATCATCTATTTCTGATCTAGTTTGTTATCACAGATTTGACAAACGCAGGAACCAGGTCATTCTCTTGCGGCACAAAGTCTTTGGGGGTTCCCCTCTTGCTGGTCACTTGGAAATTATCCCATTCTGTCGTCTTCTGAAGTTCAATAAATTGTAATCATACGTTCATTCATTCCTTTGTCCTGCAATTGTTGCCTACATGTTTGCTTTTTCTACAAACACCACATAATGTCACATATTAATGTAATTGTTCATGTGAAAGGTTCTCCACAACCATTCAATGACATCCTAATTTCAGAATATGTTGAAACACAGCACAAAAACTAAACACAGTTGTCCAACCAAAACTCAATTGGGCATTCTCTTGATATCAGAGTTTGTTACAAAATAAAAATAAGAAATTTTACATTATTGATTGAATTTCATTCTCAAACAAAATCCAAACTGGTTGAATGTTTGATCGTGATTGAGCCAACCTAATACGGATTTAGCAATACTCTAATTCTTTCATTTTTATGTACAAGTTTATGTGAGCTCATATTTCTGAGGAAATGTCCTTGTTATAATTATTAACGTCATGAATAAATACTAATATTGATCACCATAGATTGCTATGTTATCACCCAGTATCTGGTTGACTTACATGTGGGTTGTTAATAACCAACTACTGGTCTATGTCAGGTATCAAAGAGTTGCTCTTGTATGCAAAACTGACCATAGGTCAACATTTATGACATACTACACCTCAGATATTTACTTTGATGTACAAGGAAGAAAGACTGGTTTAGAGAGGATTAATTCCTAGTTATGTGGTCATTTCTTAATATCTCCACATCTTGTGGTCCATACGGCAATATGGCATTATTACCTGATCAAACGGCTCACGTTGAATGGCACCTGCCAGGTATATTAAAGGTAGCATGTTGAGCCGTGGGCAGGTCGTTTGTTAGATGAAACGATAGCATAGCTGTGGTTTCTGTTGTGGCGTCCGACAAAAGGACAGACTTCATATTCACTCTTATAAAGAGGATGGTTGACAGGTTTCTGTGTGTTTTGCCAGTGGCAATGAGATGGCATCGTTCAGTGTCACAAGTGGAGTTCAACAGTTGTTGTGAAGACCGCGCATTGCAAGGTATCTATGCTGAAACCTAGCTTGGAGTCATATTTCATGATAAAACTTATGCTTCAGGTTGATCCAAATTTCTGCATCACTGAGATGCTCAGATGATATAATATGAAAAACTGGCTAGCTGTTCATCTTTTTCCGTGCATCATAAACAGTCCTAACTACTGTAGAAACAAGGAAATCAAGATGAGCCCAGATAGGTGAAATAATGTAAATTATTCAAAGATTATGAAAATATTTATTCGGTTATGTTTTCTAATGAAGATAACAGAACAAGGGAATACACATAGATTATAGACATAGAAAGCATTCATCTTCTTTGAATGAAGCAAATTATGTATAAATTGTGTAAATGTTTTCAGATCAAGTATGTTTCAAACAAAAGTGACAGTTCCCACAGTAGCACAACTTATGCATAGATAAAAAAGATTTTCGATCCTCCGAAAGCTTCCATGTGCACTTGAATCAGGGGTTTCTGCTCGGGATGGCAATTTCGTTAAATCTTCTTAGATCATGTTTCGCTGTGCTGAGCAAAAGCATCTGTTCGTCAGATTCTAAGTTACCCCCCAGGTTCCATCTGTGGAGGACCTTCACGTGTGGGTTGAGACAGCTGCTCTGTGCAGATGTGTGGACATGTCTTAGAAAATTAATGATCGTTTAACTCACCACACCCAAGACCTATGGCTTCTGTTTGTTTGCACATTTAGATAAATGATTTTTCGTGGTTCAGGGTTCTTGGACGTCATTAATCTATGACTGTAAACAGTGTTTCCAGCTGTAATTTGGTGTGAATGAATGGTCAGTGCTTTGACCACTGGTCAAGGTCCTTGGTGTGCGTTCCTCATGATGTGGTACATTGGTGGGATTGTAAATGTGTCAATAGTTGTATACCGAGGTATGTATGTTCAGTTTTACCTCAGCAACAGTTTTATATCTCTTCCAGGGATTGAACTTCAACCACAGATGATTTTTTAGAAAATCTTTATGGATTAACAGTTCTGACTGGTTCACACTAGATGGTTGTTGCTTTTTATGACTGTTGAAATCGATATGTGTTACATAAATTTGCACGAATCATGAAAAACTTGCACAACACTGCAAATTATTTAAAAAAAGATATATTTGTTCCTGTTAATATCCAAAATCAGACAGTTGATAATTACTGACATTATGTGTTATTATATGTTAAGCAACTGGTACAAATATTTTGTAAAATCAGTCATCTTCCCCGTGGTGTACGATATAAAAGTTGGTGCTTGGTTTCTGAATGACTATGACGATGACCAGCTTCATCTGCTTACAAAATACTCTGCTATCCCTTTCAGAAGATCAGTCATTCTACTACTGTAGTTGGTTCACCGTCTTTAACAATACAAAAGAACATAAAAACTATCTGCGGACATATCAATGTCTAACAGGTATATGCTTAAGAAGAATAAACAAGATTGCCACCAAAGGCGTAGACCTGAGTAGGCAGGTGGACAAGGAAGCCTCTGGCTTGTTGAGTGACCAATGTTTTTATCTATTAGAAACCCGCCCATCTGAGATAATTATTTGGTCAGTTTTGTCTTTAAGCAAATTCATGCTGCAATCATTTACAGTCGGCAGATAATGTGTGTCAGTCATTCATAATCCTCAGTGATAATACAAACTGTCTAATATCTAATCTTCATACATAGTTCCTTCATTTACATTGACTAATAAATACCCTGTGGTTCGTCTGTGTCCCTAAGACTGTCGTTTAATCAGTATTTTCATGTTTAACCATTCAGTATCTTCAGCTCTTCTATTTTATCTTGTGTTAATCTCCTTGTCTTTAGGGTTGTTGACCTACATTCTGTCAGATATTCAGAAGTAATGTATCTGCACTGTGTGATCAATTTTGTTGCTCTTTCCTGCATGTTATGATGTACGGTAGACTCTCTGTGTACTTGCAGTGTGACCTCAAAGCACACTATAACGAATTCTAAGCGAGGCCAAAACATTGATTTATACAGATAAATAATTAGTTATTTTTCTTGGTGAACATTTTCTTTATAAAATTATATTTCTTCCTTAATTACCCTCCAAATAGTAAGTCAAACTCTAAGGGTCGGTTGTCATTATTTTGTAAATGTTTAACTTTCTATTGTTATTTGTGTATTATGTTAGACGTGATTATCTACATATTATTGTATTGTTATTTTCTGTTAATTCTATACATAATTTCCTTCATAACCAATAGGTTAACTATAATATCTATAGTACTTAATTAGGGTGATCAATCAACTAGAATAACTTCAAGCACCAACATACACGACCACTTACTGCTAACACAGCCATTAGTGTGTTACACACCTTGCCTTACGGCAACACATTTTATTGGATTCAACAACAAAACCATGGCCAGTAATGTGTGTCATTTGCATGTTGATGTTATCAAAGTAGCACTGCTTTCAGTTATGTTTATTCAAGTTATTTGTCCCTGTGGCCTGATACAAGTCTGTGTTATCTCCTCAAGTTTCCTGTCTGCCTTAGAATCTTCTCCAGCGATCTGATTGCTATTCCTTCCAGTGCATGGTGATGAATGGTGGAGGTATTAATAGAGGACTGAGAGGATGTGATGAGTTGTAAACTGAGAGAGGAGGCAACAGTTGTACGCTGGGTTCATGGGTCAGTCAGTGAAGTTTCGGAATACTGTACTACTCTTAGTGTAGTTCTGTACCTGTAGAGAGCATGAAAATGAAATGAAACATTCAGCATGGCTTTTTAAACAGTTTTAGTGTGTCAGTATGTGTGTGCGTGCATGCGTGCGTGCGTGCGTGCGTGCATGCATGCATGCATGCATGTGTGCATTAGTGTGGGTGTGTCAGTGTGTGCATGTGTGCGTGTGCGTGTGTCAGTGTGTATCTGTGCATGTATGCGTGTGTGTGTGTGTGTGTGTGTTAGTGTTTATGTGTCTATATGTGTGGTAGTGCATCATACTGCATATGTGTGGATGTTTGTATTTACATATTTGTGTCCTTGTGTGTGTGCGTGTGTGTGTGCGTGCATGCGTCTGTGTGTGCTTGCGCATGTGTGCGTGTGTGTGTGCTTGCGCGTGCGTGTGTGTGTGTGTGTGTTTGCGTGTGTGTGTGTGGCCTGAGGATATGACATATTAATACAGTATCTGATGTTTATCTGTTATTCGGTGCTAGTTGGTTTGTTGAGAATTTGAAATGAAACATCCAGTATATTATTGTTTCAGTACATGCACAGTCATTTATGCATAGTAACTTTATTTTATTTACTACATTATATGGCAATATGCACTTTTGCCTAGTTGAGACAAAGGTGGCTGATAGACTTCCAATATTTTATGTCTTAATGGGAATCTACAAATAACCATTACTGGTATTTGTGCATTGATTACAGTATGGCTGGATACTTCAATACAAATATATATATATATATATATATATATATATATATATATATATATATATATATATTGAAATGGTTTATGACCTTCAAGATTGCGGTTGGCTGTGGGCAAAGCATTGAGCAATGATTGTCGAGGGGCTATAAAAAAAATGGGTAACATTTTAGTGTGAACAACGACAGCGTTAATGTGCAATTCTGCCAAGAACTCATTCAAACTGGGTGGCCATGTTGCAATTGTAATGTGATGTCACAGAAGGTGCACTTGACAATTGGCTTCATTTATGGAGTCTGGAGAGATCTCTGTGGACTTCTTGGGTGGTTGACTGATGTCACATCCCTGAGACGTTGAGATGAGGGCAGTGGGGGGCAGCGTCATCATATCAGCATCTGTCTGTCACCTCTCGTGGATGTAGCAGGGAAAGTAACACTAACTGAGTACTGGGAAAAAACTGACAGCAAAAAGTTGCTGACAAAACATAACAGCTTATTTGAGTTACTGTTGTTGGTTTGTATGTTATTTTCGTACTTCGATGTGACAAAATTGTATTTGAATGACAGGATTTGGATTGACAAATATTGTTGGACCTGATGAAAACTATAAAAGGGATAAATACTGAGAAATAATATGATTGGAAGGATGGTTTTAAAGACCTGTGATGAAAAGCAGAGCAATTTTGAGGTAAATAATTACATTTGTTTAACATGTTGACATAAATCCGCAGCAGTGGGTATAATTAAAATAAGTTAAATTTGCATATAGTTTAAGTTAAAACAAATTAAATGAGCTAAATTACTCGACAAATGTCATTAGCAATATCAGTGACAGTGTTTGTAATAACAGCTATGTTACAACGGGTATAAGACTTACACTGGTGTAAGTGTTACACTGGGTGTAAATGTTACGTCTCCAGAATCCATGGGATAGACAGACTGGGAGAGTAAATGGAGTCATAAATCTGTCCCTTATTAAATCTTGAAGCTGTCACCCCAAGAGACAGTGTCTGCATCCACCCCCTCCCTGGGGAATTACCCACTCTGGAGGATGGGTTATCCCACAATTACCCCATGAAATTGAGAAAAGAACACTAGCACTTACCATTATGTAATGACAGGGCAAAAACTCTTTGGGTAGTGTCTGGAATGATGGGGTAATTAACTTTAGGGCAACTCTCTCCCAGTCTCATCCAGCCCCTGAAACAGGGCATTATGTAAGGCTTGGGTTGTCAGTCTCCTGTTAATTTGGTTGTGATGTAACTAGGGATAAAGCTGCTCTCTATTTTGCTATTTTCACTAGACATCTATACCTTCTGCACTAATACTTTAAGAGCGTTCATGCCACCATTTTGTTCCAGTTTTGACTTTATATTAGACTATTCGCAACATCTGAACTTAACCCACCTAATATTTGTACTGGTTCAACTGTATTTATCATATACTACCCAGTTTATGCAAACTTGGATTTTAATCAATACACTGCCCTTTGGGTCATTGTAGTGATGCTATATCTTTACTAAGCCAGTTAATTTGGATGTGCAGCAATATAAACTCCAATTTGAGCAAACTTGTGTAACAATTTTATGTAATCTATGCAAAAACAATATAACACCTGTCGGTAAATCGGTAATGAATTGTTTGATATGATGAATAATACTACTGGTTGACAGTCTACCCAACCAAGTTTAATCTAACAGAACTTATTTTATATCTGTCTAGACACTGCTCTGGTATTCGGGGTTTACATGTGAGCTTAGAGAACATTAGGAATTTTAGGAGGCTGTATAAAAGAATAATCCACAAACATCAACATACCATATCATACCGTGTACATTACTACTTTTGTGTCTGATGACTTAACTATAGTTTAAACATTTACAAAGGAAACAACAGCACTGATTTATTGGGTGGTGCCTTTTAAAACTTCTTTGTCAGTTAACAAATATGACCCTCCCACTAAACACTATTTCTACAGAATTACCAGGTCTGTTGGTTTAGTAGTGATACAACGACTAGTCTCCTATTGATTTATTGTTTTTTTGGGTGGTGTCTTGTGAAACGTTTTTCTCAGTCAAAGTCATGATCCTGCTATTTAAAAACGATTTCTACTGAGTGTACTGCAGTGACAACAGAACAAAAACTACCGATCTACTTGACAAAACCTACCGATCAACCACAGACAAGCCTAGATCAAGACAGTATCATATCATAAAAACACACGCCACATCTTACGAATCATTGCATGTCAATTCTTATGGTCAGGGCTTTGTAAGTTTACCATTTATGCCACAGACAAATCTACGTACAACATTCAAAGCAGGTCCTTTGTGTCGATGAAGAGACGCAGAGAACCTTACGGATACAATCTCACCAGAATGGGGGCTTAAATTGACATGTTCAGCCCTGGACACTTAATAACACGGGTGGTTATATGCCCCTTGTGCAAAGAGAGGTTTCTTGTGTGTCGCTCTCGATGAATACATGTGTGATTAGAGACTGTCAGGTCACACGGAAGGTGACAGTGTCGCAAAGGGGTTATTATCATAATCTCTACCGCAATCTGTGTACACCTTATCGTTAAATATTGTCGTCTTTATAAGGGTTTCTACAGGTAAGGAACCACATTCTCAGGTGCACGTTCATTCTTATGTGGTGACCACAAGTTCAGCAGTGGTAATAATAACTTCTATTTGTATAGTGGCATATAGCCGGATATAAAACCCATTCATGGAAGCTTAAAATACAATATTGGTTAAGTGGACAGTAATCACTGTAATACAATCTAAGTAAAAAGAAGAAAGATATAATGTGGAATTTAATATACATTTGTGAAGGTATAATTGATATAATCAGTAGTAATCAGTACAAAATTATTAAATTACTAACTTTTTTTATAATCAATCAAGTAATGAAAATAGTTAAATAATTAAAATGCAATATATGTATATATATATATATGTGTGTGTGGCATATTACAAATGTATGCTAAAAATAAAACAACACTACATAATCTAACAAAATTATTCATGCATTATGTGAATAACATCTAAGCACACATGGACATAAAAATGTGCTTAGTCAGTTATAAGCGATATTCTTTCAAAGCATTTAGCATTGCTCAGATATTTACTTCTTCAAAAAGCTAGACATGCCAAGTTGTAGTTGAGCCTAGATAGAGATCTTGTGGTGTCTGTGCAGATGGAACAGGTGCCATTGTCACTGTATCAAACCTGCATTTATCTGCTTTGGGCTTGTCTGGCTGTCACTCAGATAAACGGAGGCGGGGCTTGCGTCACAGGACTGGTCACGGGTGGCCGCACACGCACAGGAAGGGGGATGGGCCGAGCTTGTAGTGAGTGAGTAGTCACTACTAGGGGTGTTGGTTGAACTCAGGTCAGAGCACTGCAGTTGACAGTCACAGGCCTGTGAGAGCAGAGTGGATGTGCTGTGGTCTGGGGGATACTCAGCGAACAAGAGTTCAGTATGTGTTGTCCTGACACAGCCCAGCAGGTATAATCCACTGGTTACTTTGCTGTCAATAAGGTAGTGTCATTTCAGCAGCTGTGAGCTGAACCAGAGAGCATTTGTCTTACTGCTGCTAAAAGCCAGTAGATTGTCAGGCAGCTGTTTGGCTCTGCAGTGCTCTGGATTGCGCTGCTCATACAGAACCAGCATGGACTTACAGAACCAGCATGGACTTACAACGTGGACTTAAACGAGACAAAAGCAACATTCGCCAGAGCAAAGGCTTATGTGGCAGGTTAATGAAATTGCTGTAATTGTCATATCGGCTTATGGACTGCAGGATATTATTATGTGCTTATCCGTGCTTGACAGAACGTGGGCGACGTAACTGGACATTGATTAGTTAACTGTTCGTTGCATGTGGTCATCCTGTAATTTTGGCTGTGTTTGTTGTGTTGCAGGAATGCAGCGAGTTGAGGTGGTCATTTCATCGGTGCTTCGTGAAATGACATTCTTACAAACACTACTGGACGGCACTGCATACAGCAAATGAGGACGTTTTATAGGATTACCCGTGTACTACTTGGAAATACACAGACTGCAGTTATGAGTGTGGACATAGTTGGATTACGCTAAACAAGTTTACAAAGTCATCCATCACCAACCAAGATGGGATACTCGTCAGAGTTTGCGTGTCTTCTTGTGTCATCTCTCATGTGTCTCTGTGTCGTGTGTCTCTCCGACAAACCAATCACGTTCTCAATTGAAGAGGAGCGAGCCCAGGACACATTCGTTGGCAACCTCAAAGACACGCCTCAGATGACGGCGAAATACACATCAGACGTGCTTTCGCAGTTAAAATTCACCTTCAAGAAGTCGGATCGTCAGTACGCGTACTTCAGTATCGCAGAAGACACGGGGGAAATTCGGACGACGCAACGCATTGATCGTGAGACAGTATGCACCCCGAGTGCAGTTGTGTGTAACATGAATTTGTCAGTCATGATTACGCCACACATGTATTTCTCATTTGTCAAGGTCGTCATCAATGTTCTTGACATCAACGATCACAGCCCAGAGTTTCCGGAGCAGAATCTCCGCTGGTCATTTCCAGAGACGGCCAGCGTGGGGTCAAAGTTCAGCCTCCCTTCTGCTGATGACCTAGACGCTGGGTTATTCGGTATACAGACGTATGAGTTGATTTCGCGCTCAGAAAAATTCAGCCTCGATATGATGAATAACTCAGATGGGTCGATTGACGTGAAGCTGGTTCTGCGTAGTGCGTTTGATCGCGAGACTGAGGAGTCGTACTTGTTGAAACTAGTTGCAAAAGATGGCGGAACCCCAGTGAAATCAGGAGCACTCGTCATCGATATCACAGTTACTGATTCAAACGATAACAACCCAAAATTTGATAGCCATTCCTATGAGGCAGTGATCAGCGAAAACGCTAGAGAGAAGACGAAGATTGTGCAAGTACACGCGACCGATTTGGACATAGGACGAAACGGTCAGGTCGTGTATTCTCTGGCGCCAAAAACAGTGCAGCAGTATGGAGAAATATTTGGCATTAACAACCAGACTGGTGAGATCTTCGTAAAGGGTACCATTGACTATGAGCAGACGAAACTGTATCATTTATCGGTGAGAGCTTCCGATCTTGGTACCGGGACGTTGCCGGCCTTTTGCAAGGTCATCGTGAAGGTCACTGATGTCAACGATCATTCTCCAGATATCGTCGTGAATACACTGACGGACTCGGCAGAGGCGAAAGTCATTGAGAATGCAGAAACTGGTACGTTTGTGGCACATATTCGGGTGAACGATCCTGATAATGGAATCAATGGTGAGTTTGAATGTTCCATTGAGAATGCACTGTTCCGCCTGATTCAGATGTCAGAGACTGAGTACCAAATTGTGACAGCGGTGGTGTTTGATCGAGAGGCTGTTGATTTATACGAAGTGAGCATTACGTGTGAAGATCGAGGCTCTCCAAAACAGACATCGTCTAGTATCATAGCTGTGCGAATAGTAGACGCCAACGACCACACGCCCGAAGTGTTGGTGAAGAACTATTTTGTGAAGATAGCGGAGAATAATTCTATTGGACAGTTTGTTATTCGCGTGAACGCCACTGATACAGACATTGGGAAAAATGCACAACTTTTATACAAGATCCGCGATGCAGGAGGCAACAGTGGTAACATGCTCTTGATCAACGCATCATCAGGCATCGTCACTGCACGCAGGGTGTTTGACTATGAAAAACGACAGAGTTACGAGTACATCATAACGATATCCGACCGAGCGGAATCGCCACGGTCAGTGACGGCCATGTTGAATTTGACAATTACCGACATCAACGATGAATCGCCACGGTTTCATAAATCTAGATATCGTTTTGACATTTCGGAGAACCAAGCTCCGAGTACTCAAGTTGGCACGGTGACGGCGACAGACCGCGACGATCCGCCATACAATAAAGTTGTCTTTGCGTTGGATCCCCGCAGTACAAACGGATCGTTCTCGATCAACCCGGTCACCGGGAACATTGTTACAACAACTGTTCTCGATCGGGAACAATGTGCAACATACTACCTCAAAGTGACGGCAATGAATGAAGGATACCCACAAATTCGTAGCTCTGTCATCGTAACCGTTCGTGTCATTGACGAAAACGACAACGTACCGATCGTGTTATTCCCAAATTCAAATAACAACACCGTGCAGATCCCAAACACAGTGTCTGTTGGACAGGTGATCTCCCGCATTATCGCCCATGATCCCGACGGCGACAGAAACGGAATACTCAACTATGTGATCGCCAATGGAAACGAGAAGGGCTTATTTGAGCTTGACCCTGAAACAGGGGCTGTGTCCGTAGCCAAAGACATTGCGTCATTTCTGGGATTGTATGAGCACAGAACTTGTCGTTTAGTGATCCAGGTCAAGGATCACGGTGAACCCCCATTATCGGCTATCGCAGATCTTAGTATTGTTGTTAACAAATCTGCTGTTCTAGTGTCAAGTTCCCCTTCTTCGGAATCTGTTGGGAGTTCGCACGCATCCAGCGACAGCAGTGCCAACTTCATGATTCTCATTGGAGTTATCTCCGGAGCAATCCTGCTTATAATCGCCATCACAATTGCGATACTCGTTGTAAAATGCAGACAGCGAAAACTACGCAAACGACAGCAGTACAATAGTCACAGCGCAGCAACAGAACTTAATAATATCCCTATAGATGACAATGCAAACAATTCGATGGAAAAGACACCGGGGAACAGTGGGCATAACCAGACAATGGACGATGGAGGGGATTTAAAAAAACAGGTTATAAAGAAGGAGGTGACGTTTAATTTTGACGTAGATGATGCCTACGTCGACAAGATACCACCAACGTGGCCTCTGCAGCCCGATATGGACAATACGCAGGTGGGTACTGTCTTTTTTATTTATTATTTATCATATCAGTGTTTCAGGTCAATATTGTTTCACTTTCTAATTGCTAATCTTCACATTAAATTTCTGCTTTATATGTCATAATATATTGGGAATAGGAGATACAGATGTATAATTGTATATGGAACTGTTTGACATAACTTATTCTTTAGTAACTAAACAACTACAATCGACTATGTTAACTGAAAATGTATTCCAAGTTGTTAAAGTACTCGTAGTCTTCCTGAACAAAATTGTAAAAAGACAAATGTTTGCATGGAGTGAGGGTGTATGTTTTATTACCCAGAATTCCTTGTGATGGCAATTATTAGCAGGAAGTCAAACATTTCAAGCTTGATAAATGCAAGTTTAAGCTTCGACATATTTGTTCTGTTATTAAGAACGATTATAATTATAAATAACACCATCAAATGTGGAACAGAAATCACCTTGACACAAGGATCATTAATGCCAGATTTGTGACATCAGCAATGCGTTTTAATGACATTATGTAATGTTATATTGTGCCCAGTAGCTGTAATCTGCTCCAGTAGTCTGGGGGGCACTTGAGGGGGTGACATATGTGAAACTGACAGTAGCCAGCAGCTGGGTGGGGGTGAGCACAGTATCCACCGGTCATTTCATATTCTTCCCCAAGGGTTTATGCCTAATGGCTGTGTGAGGCGTTGATTTCCATAGTCTTTGTCTGTCAAGACTCAGTATTTGTGACATTAATGGACGCTGCACAAGTCTGATTAAATAGTTTAATCTACATAAAATGTGCAGTACAGTTTGATCAGTTCAACACAATTTTGCAAGATTTTTCCAAATGTTAACCAACGTTTTCCCAGTTTTGAAAGTGCGCAAGATTTTAATATATCAAAATAGAATAATAAAAAACAAGGATATAGACAAGGAAGTATTCAGACTTATCAGTAGTCTAACAATTATATAATTTCGTGTTATTATGGCTTAATCTAATTGTTCACCTGTCAGGTCTCTCAAACAGAAACATGGCCAGGTCAAGAGTTTTTTCAAAATACGTTAAAAAACTAGGTATCGTTAATCGTGTTTTCTAAAATCTATCTCCAGGTGATAGGTCAGAATCCAAAGGTAGTAAATAAACAGAATGAGGTGAGTGAACCTTGGCACCGCAGAGGAGATGCATTTACAGTGTTCCAATGTTAGCATGTAAATTTTACACATCTACACATGTCCAGCTGAGATGTCTACCTCAAATTTAAGTTAATCCAGTTTACAGTAATTACGACCGATATACCACGTTTACCTCAGATAAGTTTGTAAAAACGTTGACCTGTATACATTTCCCTACTGCGAGAGATCAATTTCAATAAATCACATTTCACATTACAATCGCAGCCAAACTCAAAGAGAAAAGTATTTATTTGAACCGGTGTGACTAACACACAGTGATCTAATGATATGAGCAGTGAGAACGAAATCTGAGCGCAGATTGGCGATACCTGGTGCCGACCTTCTATACCATTCATTCTCAAGAAAGCTGT
Organism: Ridgeia piscesae; assembly: GCA_025642075.2. Classification (NCBI taxonomy): domain Eukaryota; kingdom Metazoa; phylum Annelida; class Polychaeta; order Sabellida; family Siboglinidae; genus Ridgeia; species Ridgeia piscesae. The sequence goes on along the minus strand of JAODUO010000928.1, from coordinate 31,829 downwards.
AGAAATCCACCCCAGTGTTGTGCCCGTGATAACAATCAAGTAATAGACCCCCGCTGGCTGCTAGTCACCCTCTGCACAACCCCTGCCAACTGAATTTTAAATAACCCATTGTAATTCCAGGGCATCAAAATCGCACCGCTTCAATGTTTGGGGATAATGGCCAAAGCAATCTTCCCGCGGTCCCCTGCAGACAGTTATTCAGGGTTAGATTTGAAGACCGTTCTGAGGCCCAAGTTGAATGTCTGTTTGGCCTAATTAACAGATTCATAGAAGTGGTAGAGTTGTGCAGGGACAGCTCTTGTCATTGATGTCATTCCTTGTCCATGTTCAAGTTTATTTGACTATAAATACCAGTCCACCGAAATACCAACAACAACCCCTCCTCAAGGTAAAGAATGAAAGAAGCAAGCCATTGTGAATCAAAAACTTTAAAAGCATTGGATTTCTAATAAGGAGAAGAGTCTACGTCTATTAACAAGTGACAACAAGATAGCCACCATCTGTGACTTACATGCCCAGTGAGTTGACTCTGGTGATACACACGGGTTACCCCACACACTCAAGTTCTGTAGGCATCTGAAATTCAAATACCGTTGTAAATTAAAACCTGCTGCCTTCTTGCAAGTCCTGCTTATTGCCTAATTGCCTACTTAACCATGCACACACATGAGCTGTGCCTGGCCTAACTATGTTGACTCTAGTGAGTCTCCCTACACTACAGCCAGTGCTGCTTTGAACAGTTCAAGTATAAGGATGTCTGTCAACATCACTTATGTAACAGGGGAATAAGTGGATGTCTTTATGTGCCTTCCGTAGTCTCTGTATACAGAAGGCCTGTAACTCCAAAGTACTGCTGAGTTTGGTCACATCTGGAGTTAAGAAAGCCAATTTGTGTTTGGGTGACAAAAGGCTGTTCAGCTTGCAGCTGGGACGTGCATTAGGAGAAGGCACATCAAATCATTATTAGTTTAAATCTTTGGAGGTTAAAGGAACCTTTTTTAGACAATTGTTCGATAGTGAAACTTACTTATAAAGTGTTTTTAAGGTAATTGCACGTTTTTACTCTAAATAAAAACTGTGAAGTGTAGAATGTGATGAGTTTAAAAGGTTCATGATGTTTTTGTACCTTTGCCCCAAATCCTGCCAGATTGTTCTAGCTTTTGGTGTTATGAATACGCCCATTCATCAAAACCACCTGTCATCTATCTGTAGGAAGCTGCATGTCTTCTAAGATTGTACCAAACAGCCTTGTTCATGTGGGTAACACATGCTTTATCACTGAAAGATGAAACATTAAAACTGTACTGGCAATGCTTAAAAAACTGTGTGTTGCAAATGTATTAAGTACCTTCATACAGTAATGGTGAACTTAGTTTTCCACCTCCATTTGTGATTGAGTACATGTTGACCATTAAGTTTTACCACGGCCTCAAGTACAGCACATTCAAAAGAGATCAATGTTAATGCAGCCATTTCTGATGGCACAATTCGCGAGTTTATTTATCAATATGCATCTGTGTAAATGTTCCACTTTTGCATGTATGTAGAATATGAGTAAAGTTCTGCTACTTAGTACGATTGGTGCAACAGATGTGAGATTGCTTCCAAATGGTAGGGGTGTTGTAAGGATTCACTGTTGTAAGTCCTGGTACTTCTGTCTGTCTGCTGCCTGTAGCAATTACGTCCTTTATGACGTCCACTTGGTGCTCAGAGGTGCAGGACCCTGGCTCACAATGGACCACATACAGCTGGGGCTAGCTGGAATGTGCTGTTCACTGCTTTGATTTCAAACTAATTTCACCCTGGCCTTTGCACCTGCGGGAGAAACATCTCCCAGTGTTCAACCCCCCATGAACAGCAAACTGTGGTTTTGTAAAATTGGGAAGGATATTGAGACCTGGACTGGTATCGGTTAGGTTGATATTCAGAGGGAGGAGGAAACGTATGATGTGTAATATGTATATATGTGTAGTCACATGAATTGAGGCATATATGTGCTTTAAATAGTGGAATATGTGGATGACTAATTTGCTATACAGTCCCTTAACACCTGAGTTTCATCAGATGTGATTACACAGAGAGAAGGCCACCACTGACATGGCATGGCCACTTGTTACCTGTGCAACAGAGTATGGTTTGGGGTTGACACTTACTGATAGGAGGTTGACTGTATGTGCTTGTGTAATGTCTATCCAAGCTGCCTGTGTTTGTTCTTATGGAAATGCAACAAAATGTGCAGTGTTCTTTCTGTACTGCGGTGTTAAAACCTTGAGCACGTTTTTTCACTCTTCATTGCTCCAGTTCACTCAGCTGTATAAATGAGTATCTGGCTATAGACAATGGTGGATATGAGCAGCCTTTGCACTGTAATGTTTGCAGTAATTAATAGTAATCACTCGTAATCTAAAGTAATTTACTTTTGGACACCAGTAGTGACTTTTGGGTAATTACTTTTGGAGTGGTGACTTCTGGTGTACCTGTAGTCACGGCCAGTGTCTACTCCAATCAGATACGAAATAATGATGATGACCCAGTACACAGGTATGGATATTAGTGGTGCTTACTGTACTGTAGCTGATGGTGAAAACATCTGATAACTCAACTGATTCCCGAGATAACAGATAGGGTTGTGGGTGAGTTGACACCCTCGACCACAGACACAGCGTAATGACCACTCTGGCGTATGTCCAAGATATGGCCCAGTGGTCACTCTCATCTTGGGCAAGTCAAACGGGTGCACTAACATCTGATGGTTCCACCGATGGTTCCGCTGCTTGTCTCCTATAGTGCAGCTAAGCTTGTGGTGCCTGTGGGCCTGTATGAGTCACACATTCCTTCACAGTCCGGTCACAATTTCATCTTTGCACGTCAAATTTGTGACCATCCATAACAAGAGTTTCGATTCCTCACGAATTATCTTATATTTACATTTATTTCATGTCAAAAACACATTAAAACACACATTATAAACAAATCATTTTAAAAGGTATAAATATGTTAAATGTAAATAAGCTAAGCAATTAAACAATTAGCTTAACATGTAAATAGATTAAAAATTATGAATACTTTTTCCACCAAACAAAATCCATACAAAACTATATACAAATATGCGATGCATTGAAAGTAAATAAGTGTTATCAAGTGTAAGCACGTTTACAAATACCAGTGAACAGTGCCTGGGCATCCAGGGTTCTGTTCTATTAACTTAATCACGAATATATCTCACTTGTGATGAAATCAGCAGTTATCAGGCTCTAAACTTCACACAAATGCATTGCTTCGGGGTTTGTAACTTGCCATATCATGTTCTAGATGTGTATCACAGATGTCTATCACAGATGTCTATCACAGATGTGTATCACAGATGAGCATCAAATGATCAGTAACTGAGCTCGTTGTACTGAATTGACATGGAAGCTGCATTTCAGTTTCCAAACCAATAACTTAACTTAATGTACTGTTTTGACATGAAAACTGCATTTATATTTTGCAATCATCTATAACCTAAGACTTTAATTTACATTGAAGCATGGTATTTGAGACCTACTCATAGTTGATCGGTCAAAACAGCCCAATGTACAGTACACTGTATTATTAATGACATTGCATTTCACTGTCCATAATTGTTTTTATGAAATGATGTATCAAAATAAAAAACCTACACACAATGAATGACCTGGCTGTGTACATGATAAAGAAACTACCAACTACATCCAGTGGTGTCTGTGCTAATGGGTATCTACATTAGATAAAAATCTAACCCCAGTTTTTTCTCTCCAAAAATATGTTTCCACCATTCCGAGCAGTGAGAAAGTTATTCGGCTTTATTGAACTTGCACGTTCACAGACAAAATCATTCATTCTAGGTTGCTCTTGTTCACTCAGCTGTGTTCATGAGTACCTGGCTATAGACAGTGGTGTACATGTGTGTGCAAATAGTCTTACTACATTAACAGCTCTTTCATTAACCCTATTGCTCTGTGCGAGAACTCTCTAATCCCTGAATACTCTTCTGCAGAATCTTCCACCGGGAGAGACGGCGTGTCGGATGCCAGATAAACGGGACAAGCCTCGGGACAGGTGGAATCCTCCCTCCTCCCAGATGAGGTTCTGTCAGCCATCCCAGTCCTCACACCAGCCCTACGAACCTCTCATACCTCAGCAACCTCACAAGTATGGCCACAGAGAGGTGAGTTGTCGTCACTCAACCAGGAGACAGAATACATTGTTACCAGGATCACAGATGAGTCCAGGAAAGCTTAAGAGCTAAGATGAGGAGCATTTATGAGTACTGTAGGAGGAGTAGGAGGATAGATATTTTGAAGCCACACACACACATACACACACACACACACACACACACACACACACACACACACACACACACACACACACACACACACACACACACACACACACACACCACCACCACCACCACCACCACCACCACCATCACCATCACCACTACCACCACCATCATTGTAACAAAGTATTCACAACTTTTCTTACAATATTTCTAATGTCTCTTACCACCAAAGACTAACGGACCGTCCTTGTACATGCAGGAGTCACATGACGTGTCACATGGGGACCACGACTCTGAGACCGGGTCTGCAGACTCGTACACAGACAGTGGGCGGGGAAACAGTGAAGAGGGCGACAACTGTAGACACGTAGACCCCTTCAGCTCCGAGTGTCGGGGTAAGTTCTGTGGGCGGGGAGAGGTGGATGTATATCCATGTCAGCGTCATGTACCATGCTATTAGCATTGCTCCAGACTCCAGTGTAAAGGGGGTAAATGGGCAACTGGTAGTACTAACAAACATGCATTACGCACGCATAAGCTGCAGTATGCACTAGGGGCTCAGGTGATGTAATTATTACAATGTTTACGATGTAACTTTACAACATTTATATTTTACACTGTGACAGTTGTTCATGTTTAGGAAAATAAATATACAACATTTATAATTTACACTATAATTTTTTTCTTCACCTTACACAAATGAAGCAAAAATTGTGAAAATAAAACTTTGTTTGTTGTGGTTTACTATAGAGATAGATGCAAAAGTTTATTGTTTCAGACATGTTTGTTCTTGTTCCATATAAAACAAGTCAAATATTAATTAGGTTGCATGTTATGGTGAAGAAAGTCTACAAGTTTGTAAATGTATTATGTTATACTTTAAATCTGTTGGGTAAGTAATAGTGTGTCGTTGCAGAACATTGTATAAGTTTGTTACAGAAAACAGACATGGTTTATTGTGTGCAGGGTTTATAGGTAGAGTAGGGATTTGTAGAAGGAACAGTCTAAATGTAGCTGACACGTAGAACCTCTTTATAACCTGCAAAAATATCAGATACCAGCCAACATTTCTCATGTTGCAAAATTATAAAATAAACAGCAATATAAACTGAAATTATTATTTTTTATACACTTTCCAGTTTATTATAAAATGAAAGATCGTACTCGCTGTTTGTTGAATTCAGATATCTCGCTTACCCTACGTTTTTGTAAAACATGACCCGTGAACCCAGTCTACTTGGTTTACAGCTGCTGAAATTTCGAAGCCAAAAATAATATTAAATACTTTGGTGTAGACATCTCACTGTAAGTGTGTAAGTATGGCAGTAAATATTTCACTCTGCATTCACCAGTCAATCTTTGAGCTATTAATTTCATTATAAAATGTAAACCTCAGGGTTAGCGTTTTATGATGAAAGCTGTGCAGTGGGTATTTCTTTGTCACCTTCCTTTAGGGGCTTTATGGGAACTCATGAGACGTCGTATAACTATTCTAACAAACCTGAAGTGTTACAATTTGTCACTGTATCAGAAATGTTAGATTAATAAAATATAATTGTCGTGATCGGCATAATGTCTGATTATATATATTTTTTTAAATAAAATTTTGTCAGTGATATAAATTTTGTCCGTTCTCAAATCACAGCTGCTCACATCAGATTATGTGTTTTAATGAATCTCAGGTTGTTGGTTTACCTTTACAATCACCAGTTTAATTTGAATGTTTTTCTTAGAACATTGTCTTTACACTGATTGGTTGCTGAATGTAAATTTTTTGTTAAAGGGATGAATCACTAAAACACATTTGGGATGGTTATGTCATAGTTTTTACTGTACATATATGATTTTATGGAATAATATAAAATCCTTTAAATCTAAGCATATTAAGTTGAGATTAATATTCATTATTTTGGTGATTAATACATCATATGGTTTTGTTCATGTTTCTTGGAAAGTTACTTATAAGCCTAATGTTTTGTATGAAATCAAACACTTTTAAGGAATTGCGTAAGGTATATTGTATTCAAATATTTCAAAAGTTTTCATTTTTCATATGAAATATCAAGACCTTTCTTTTTACCCATAGAGGCTTTCATCTGACAGTACACATTGAGTTCTTCAGTACTACAGTAATGACAAATGACGTCAACGTGCTCAGTCGTACTGAAGAAGTCAGTGTGTAACATCACATAAAAGCCTCTACAGATAAAAAGAAAGACCTTGATTTTTATATGAAAAATGAAAACTTTTGATCTGTAAAAGAAGTATCCTGAGAACTGTTCAGTACTTTTAAAACATGTCATTTATTCTTCATAAATACTCATTACTTTAGTGTGGTGGGAACATTTTGAATTCACTTGCATATTATAAAACAAAATTGCTTCATTTGCTAGAAAAGCCTTTTAAACTGCCATGTTATGGCAATTGCTTGAACTTATAACATTTTATAAAGAGGTTCTACTTTGAATTCAGTTGAACTAAATACGCTTTCAGCACCGCTGGTATCCAATCTGTCTTCATAAACAAAACTATTTATAATTGTAAACAGCCTGTTGATGTGGAACAAACGGCACTGGTCGTCATAGTTTTTGGAAGATTAATGCCCCCATGGACCCCCCTCCCTCCCCCATCATTTACTCCACATGCCTCGTAAGCACTTGTTAAATATATGTCACGAGGTATATTTCAAAAGCCCCTCCCCCCTGCTGCCAAATGCTTGAGTCAAAGCATATGTGCAACATGATCACATTCGTGATGTTGCACATATCAGCTTTACCTCTTTGTACTGATGACGAATTCAATCACCCATTCTCGCTGATGGTTCATATTCTCAAAAGACTTAACAAATTGCAGATAACTTTTTCCATAAATATAGCAGCAACACTGTCAATAAGTGAGTAAATATTGTCCACTGTAATTAATACTGAAATGTGTCTTTTTAAGTATTACATAATTCCAACTAAGATTGGGATTTGCATTATGCTAATAAATTGGCCGTTTCTTTCTGTCATTACAGATTTCAAGAATTACTTTTGTGTTTTACTGCTACATTTATGTGAAACTTTAATTACAAATTTTAAGTATTCTGAGAATATGGGCCCGACTTGTTACAAAACGTTGATAAATTAACTTAAGTAAAAGTTTACAATAAAATGTCCGAATTGAGTTATCACAGTGACATTGATAATGTATCACGTAAAGGGGATTGATTTGTTAATCACATTTGTGTTATTATTTCCAGTGGTTAAAATGTGTCCACAGTCCACATTTGTTTACTACGTTTTATCTTGAGAAAAATTATTCTATGTACATGATCACAGTTTTAAGCTATATTGTTCACTGTTTAGACAGATATAGCATTTTGTGATCTTTTAGTAACATGTAATGTAACATTGTAATGTAATTAATGTTGTGTCTGATTTATTTAGTAAAAAAATTTAGTAGGATGTGATGACACAATTGCTACACCGACAATGTGATCCCATGTGTAATGTTTAAGCCATGCACTGGTCCACTTAAACCATGCACCGGTTAACGTAAACCACACACTGGTTAAATGGTGCACCGTCGTGCTTTCAGTGCATGAGTCGCGATAGTGCGCCCCGCACACTGAATAGTAGCGAGGAGGAGGTAATTAATCGTCATCATTATTATGCGTGCCGATGATATTTAGTAGCTCGCTGGTTGATTAATGCCAACTCCGCAGCTTCGACTTCGCTGTTTGCACCCCAGGGGTAAAATGGATGCACCCTCCAAACACCTCACAGCTCTCTGTTTGGGTCACAAGGTTCTCACTTCTCATCCTTAGTCACTCGCTTCGCTGTTTACTCAACTTCGCGTTAATTTGCAGTGAACTTTCCCAGTGTGTTGACTTTACGTAAGGCACTGTTTGCGCTCTTTGTCACTGTGTGAGTGCTGTGTTCTTGCGGAATTTCTTCCCACACAAAAAACTAATTTGACAATTTATCTATTCTAAAGTTTCTATTTTATTATTGAGATTATCGAGATTATTGTGAGATGTTTTCTGTCATTTATGCAGAACACTGACATGTTTTGATTGCACCAGTATTTGAATGCTGTGTTTGTTGTGGATTTCTTCCCCTATAAAAATATGGTCTGTTTAACACTTGAAAGATTACCTGTCATTATCAGTTTAGTGTATCATCATTATCGTGCAATACCGTTTGGCCATATTTGTTGAGTATAATCACGTAGGAAGTGGTCTTATCATGTTAAGCTATTTTTAAGACTTTTCTTATTTATAAATATGTAAATTTTATACATTACTTTTTACTGACAACATTATTTTTGTGAGGCTTCCACTGAAGTGGTTGGCATCATTTGATTTAGCCACTTTTTTTATCTTATATCCATGTTTATTAGATGTGGTTTCCTGAATGGACCACCTAACTGACACGTCAAGTGGTAAAAACTCCCATCAGAGAGGTGCTTTGCGTGGCGTAAACCATGTACGTAGACACCTACAGAGCAACCTACAATGTTCCACCAGTGAATCATCTTAGAGCGATCATTCTTTCGGAATTTCACAGAGTTTTTCTCATCGCTTGTGCTTTGTTCGAATCGTTATTCGTGGTCGCCGAAGCGTAACGTGGGCCCAGCAATCATGACATGCTCACGCAAACCATTCTACCATCATCCATCTGAGCGTGTTTATGGTCTATGAACATCACTGTGGTACACGCAGTGTGAAGCTTTCATTTAAAACCGATAAAACCGGATCTAGAATGTCATTGGTTCAGTTCTCAGGGTCATAAAGAAAGAATCTATATAATTTTGACACCCGTGTTTGGTGATGTTTTTACCTGTGTGTTTATTGAGGGTGAATGATATGTCTTGTGGGGTTTAACAACGAAGAGCCCTGTGGGTCAAACGCTCACGCTTAGAAACGACATAGAGATTTTTTAGTCGCTTGCATGGTAGACGCTGTTCATTATTCGACACTAACAGGACTTCTGTGTCAACGTAGGTGTCTAGACCAGGCTGTCAGCTCCGTCCCAAGCTAGCGTCCTATAGGGACATTGCATGTGACAGGCATTTCATTCTAAGCACAACAAAGTGGAATTACTTCGGACCTCTAAAAGCTCATTTATCATAATTTTAACCAGCCATGTTTTATATTTATGTACAAGTGTCAGCTGTTTGGATAAATTTAGAAAGGTTTTATATATATATATATAAGTAAAATGAGATTGATACATTTAGAAATATGTAATTAAAATGAGATCACTTATAGTTTTCACAAGTTAATTGTGGTGCCATGATATAAATACAATTTTTTTATCCATGGGCATTAACCAGATATTGTTTTGTGGAAAATGTTGGTGTTTCCTTACCGGTATAGAAGTTTATTCTGAAGGAAGATGGCTTGTTCCAGGACATTTGTTTTACAGTATACATATAATAGAGAAATATATTTGACTGCCATTTAACTGCAGCAGTTTAATGGCAAGAAACAACTATCCAATACAGTTGCAAACCTGGTGAACTGTTCTTTATGTTAAGAAATCTCGCATTTTTTGTAAAATATCAGTAAATTTCAGTTATCTATAGGTGGCATCCAGGACAGGGGAAATATGATTACATTTCGAGTAATGCCAATATCTGAAGTTTTACTTGACCCAGTGAGTGGGTTTCAATACTGGGTAGGCAGCTTAAAGTGGTGGAGTGGAGTTTCTTTGCAGTGTCAATCATTCCATAAAACACCAATCTCCACACCTGTTGGGGACGTCACCAAAACATGGTAGGGAAGTGTCTCTGTGATGCTCTGTAATGTACTTATTATGTCACTCGGTAAAAATAAACACCAGGCGTTATCTTGGGAATAGTTTGATGGTGAATATTTTGTTTACTTGTCACTGACGCCATTCGGTCTACGGCAATATCTGCGAGTGTTTGTATGAAATCATAGATTAAGAAGAAAGATCTCAGTGCGTTATCACAGCTGTCAACTGGGACAATGACACTGGGAACGGTTATGAAGCTGTGTCACGGTGTGTTCACATGCTCTCTGTTGTCATGGCCATGGTCACGCAGAGCTCTGGTGACAGATAGTATTCATTACGTGATCACAGCACTGTCACCAAAACTCTGCCTGATCATTGAGAATACACAGCTTGTTGTCATTGACAGCAATACGTGTAGCTATATTTGTGAAAAGCTACACTTCAGAATTCTCTTTATGAATTGTTATTGAGATTTTATAAGTAAATTATATGAATAAGTTGGCCAGTATAGATTTTTTATTTTTATTTTGATACAACCTTTTTACATTGTACTTGGCATGTTGTCAACCAGCTATAATTGCTGGACGGCTTCATTAGGGGAACTTAATCAAAGTAATGATTATGAAAATAAATTATGAAATAAACAATTTGTGTCAGAATGCATATTATTATGCCTTTCTGCTTTCTTTTCCTAGGACACTGTTTCTGTACAGTCTGTGTGCTATTTGTTGACATGTATACATATTTCTGCTTTGCGTGTTCCATGAGTGCTTCCTATATTTGCTGCTTGAGAGTGTCTCTAGCCACTGTCGTGCTGTTGTGTTCAGTTGCATTGATGGCTGTAGCTTTGTTTCTTCTCTAGCTTTATTTGCATTGCTAAAATTTGGTTTCTCAGTCATATATGTAGTGTCTCAGTTTAATTAATATCCAGCTTTTTTCTCAGTAACAAATCTACAGATGTCTTGAGGCAATGTGGTGTTTACCTGATTAATTTTCATTGACCATTCAGTTACCCCTGTATTCCCAACACTGACTTACTAATTTTGATGAGAATAGAAACTAATTTGCATTGTGATGGTAATTTAACTAACACAATTACTTAATGTCGTACCATTTCATGTACTGAGGAATTGTCAGCGTAAAATTTGGCCTCGTTATGAATGCCTCATTCGACGTTGCATGCGTATACTAAATATTTGTTTTTGCATCTACAAAAAAGTTTACTTTCTTTTTTGTGAATATTAAACATGTTTTTATGTTTGCAAATTCACAACTTGTTATTTTGCTTGAATGACTTGTATTTATGTTGTATCATAATAAACAGCATCCTCGTGTACATCATGTTACATTTATCTTATACTGTGTAGACATTCAAAGATATATCTCATTGCAACTAATGTCATCGTATTTGTCACAGGTGACAGTTCCATTGAGACCATCGATGGCAAGATGTCACCATTCGGACACAAGGAGCAGGAAGTTGCTCCTTGCCCTCAACAAGAGCAGGAAGTTGCTCTTCGACCCCAAGAGCTATGTCGACTGCAGCGAAACTCCTCGTTTACCAATGCTCTCAACAATGACCAGTCGTTACTGAGGAACCCGGAGCCAAATTCCTGTTTTACATCAAGCTGGGCACCGCGTAATCATTATCACGGCCTCCCTGATACCAGCAGTGCTCCGGACTGTAAACTGCGACACAACCAGGTGGAGCCACTGCAAAATGGTCTCTATTATGTCCCTCCACCGAAAGTCGAACAACCACAGGATTGTAGATTCTTAGACGCACACGCTCTTTGCACAAACAATGGTGGCCTGTCGACGTTCGGCGCAAACTATGAGGGGGGTAGGCCACAGACCCCCAGCAAACAGCGCAAAGAAGTGAGGTTTGCAGAAAATCCAACATACAAGGCAGAAAGTGTGGACGGAGACAGGGTGGTGGCAGAGTACATCATGGACGCTGTAGATGCCGACCTCACGAGAGGGATTGAACTTGACATGTTGGGCGGTGGAGATGTCATGACAGTATGATCATAATAGCAGTGTCGTCAGAATGGTCATGGTGACAGTATGATCAGAATGACAGTATGATCACAGTGACAGAGAGGTCATAATGACACTATGATCAACGTGACAGTGTGGTCTGTATGAACTACGATCACAGTGACAGTATGAACATAATGATCATACGATAAAAATATGATCAAAACGCCAATATGACCATGTTGACAATGATCATGGTGACAGTTTGATCACAGGTAACAACTGTGTGTTTCACTGTAAAAAGTGCCAGTTTACAGTAGTCTCCTTATAAGTCTTGACAGTGTGTTACCCAAGCGGAAACCACTCGTACCAAAATGTCATTTCATTGCTTTACCAGGACGCACAGACGTGTGACAACCAGGACACGGTGACAGGAACACGTCACAGGACTTCCTTGTACAGCGGCACAAAGAACGAACAAGGATAATTATTGTTTGATGCTGTTCGGCACATTGCTTATTTAAATGTAAAATGTTACAATATTAGGACAGCCACCCGTGTACAGATGTGCTCTGCATGACTAGTGCCAAGGGTTTTTTCTTGTAAAATGATTGCTTTTGATGTAGTAGTTCTGAAAATCTGTATCAATGCCTGTCTTGTTTTAAACAGACAGGGCAAGAGAGACGAAAAACAAAACAATGACAACTCTTTCAGAAACGTATATTTTCTTCTATCAAGTTAATTTGCATGGTAATTTTGCTAAAACGTTATGTTAAGTTTCTATACAATGAAAAATCATACGCAGATGTCAAGGTCAAACAACATTGACATCTAAGACGACTATTAATGAAAGATGACTTTTATAGTATGACTTAATTATTTGTTGTAGACGGCATCTTGAGATGTCTGACAAAATTGGCTGCACCGTTCTGAGCTATTGGTTGAGAAACCATCTGTAGTCTATGCAAGTTAGCACATGTTCACGCAAGTGATTTCACCATCAGTTTTGTCTCTGCGCCTACCTTCATATGCTAACTTGGTTTAAGTATTTGCTGCCCATGTAATACATGTTTCCATGTCAACGTTTTCAAACCATCAATTGTCATGGGTAACACATGTCAGGGACCTGATTTAGATATTCATATTTATGCCACAAACCAACCCATTCAGTTGGTTTATCTGAAGCATGCCATTCGATCCATAAACCTATCACAGATATGCCAAGTTGCTGACCCTATGTTGTACTGTGTTGGTAGTCTGATAACATCTGAAGCAATTTTGGTCATTGGCATGTGTTATCCGGCCCGCTTGTATATACAGGCACATTCAGGATGTTTTTAAATGCACTCACTATATGTAACAAATGTGACAGATTGCGGTTCAGATGGCATGGTACATTTTGGTCGTAGGGTACATTTTGGCAGTGCGGAAATATGAGCATACCAAAGCATAATATTTCAGTTGTACAATGATACCCATCTGAGTCGTCTATGTAAGTCTGTTTTTTTGGCAAAGTTAATGGTGGTTGAATTGACTCGCCCAAAAATTTTAGTTTTGAGAGGGGCAACAAGATTGTATACATAATTTAGTTACATTTCAAATTATATGACATTCAAATCAAAAAAAATTCAGAATAAGGTAATAATTCCAAATTACATTGTTCAGATTGGTAACGTGTGTTGTTTTTAATAATAAAAAAACAGTTTCACCCATGTGAATGTAATTTTGATTTTCCAAATTTAATTAATTTTTCTATTGGACTGTCTGAAATGTGGCTGCCTGTATAAACATTAAAACACTTAATTTATTATTAAAAAATAATACCCATACAAAATGTGCTTCCGTCATGCTCTTTTGGATCTAAATATTTTACGAAAACATTATTCTGCACTGAATCATAACCACAAAATTATACAAGTTTGTAATGATGACTGAATCGCAATACAAACAAAACAATAATATTATTCTTTTCAAATACATATATATATATATATATATATATATATATATATATATATATATATATTATATATATATATAATTATAATACATAATACAAATTAAAGCAAGATCATCTGCTATATTTTGTAGTGACTTAGTCCATTCAGTAACGTTTCATTGTGCATGTGTAAAATATCTGCAAACAAGTGGCCAGTTATCAAATAGCATGGGCCACATGTACATTACATACAATGGACTCAATCTCAGAGAGACGAGACTGACTCATTGAACAGTTGACGTTGTTGTTTTACCTGCAACTGAGAATGTTGCTGCTGTTATCTAACTGTTATTTATTGGCTTCAATTTGTAAAGACCCATGCTTTTCATTCAGGACACTTCCACATGGAACGAGGTCACTGTATGCTTGTAGACAATCTGTATATGTAAATAATAACCTATTGCATGGAACAGGACAAATGTCTGATTGTATGTTTTCATTATATGAACTGAGTCGAGAACATGTGTGACTTCACTTGCCATGATCAAGTGGACATTAAGTTGCATAATATTTAAATATTTTTTATTCATCGCAGAAAATATGTGATTTTAAAAGTGCTATTTCGAGCAAATACGATAGAAGTTGAGCTTTTTGCAAGCTAACGGCAACCATTCAGTTTATAGCATATTAGCTGTGGACTATTTGTCAGGGACACTAAACCAGGTGTTGAAAGGTGGGATTACAATTTTATGCCGAAATTACAAAACTGATGGGACTTGTCGGCAACTTAATGCCCAATTCACTTGGCAAGTCACATGTAATTGTTCTTTTCTGTGAATTGGATCATTCTTCATCCAGTACAGCTGATGGTTCTGTGGCAGCCGTTTTATCAATGTCATCAGGGTATTTGTCAAGCTCATTTATTTATGGATTTCTTGAGAGAGAAAACAATGCATGATTCACTGTACAATGATGTACTGATGTATGAACTATAACAGATTTATTTATGGATTTAGTAAACATAAACTTAAAGCAGATTGAAAACTCAGTGATGCTGATTATGATGATGAGGTTATTATGATAGCATTGTTTGATGTTCAGCTCGACAATTAATTCAACACTGGCTCACAGGATCTTTGTTGTATTTCTGCTGTTCCTGTTTAAATTTCCAACGATGTATTTTTATTGGATGACATTTCTACCTCCTTGCCAGAAGAAACAACCAATATGAATATTATATTGTATACCATGGAATGAATGTATAATTATAATAATTACTCCACGAATGTACAGATATATGCCACAATTTATATGTGCCTTATTAAAAGAATATGCCAACATATTTATAAGAGTAAGCCTCGCGTTGTAAGATTGCTATTTGTGTAAATAATAAATTTATAATAAATGCATTATGTAACATACACATTACATTTGTGTTTATGTCATTTGTTGATCGCTTAGTACCATTATTGGTTTAAAATGTTTTACTTTTGTAACTGTTCAAATATGTAAAATGATGCAATATTGTGTTTGCTACCTTTGAATTGCTTTACTCTTCAAAGGGAGTAGTTTCTTCAGTAAGCTATTTGTGAAATATACGTTTTGTGTGTGTAAATGTTATTTTATGCAATTAATTTCATTACAGAAATCTTGTTTGAGCTGTTGAAGAGTCGACTAAAGCATGATTTCTTACCCTATTCGTGACCTTTACGTTCTACGACACAGGTCGTTAGACACGATTCCGGCGTCTAAACACTAAGTAATTCTGCCAATGGGAACTCGTGGCAGGAACCACTTGAAATTGTAATAGATGATGGTTGGCATTGGGTGTGACTCTTATCGGTTGTTAATTGATGAAGTGCATCGGCACGGAGACAGATCGCGGGCCGACGGGACATTGTCGCAGAAGCAATGATTGACCGGCGTCTCCTGACGCCAATATTCGTCTTTGTCACTGCGAGAGAAACGCAAACAAACAATCCGAGTTGTTAATTAGTTGTCCAAACAACGCCACTTGCTGTGTCCGCCGCCATGATGGTTCCAAGCCGGACGACAGGCAGGGAAGGCGGCTGTAAGTCAATGCTCACAAACCCCGTATTTCATCGAAGCCTGGTACTTAGCGGCAAATGGTTCTTGAGCTGTTTCAATGTCCAATCAAAAACGTTGTGCGAAAGGTAGCAGATCGCATAGATCATAACTTAATTAATTTTCACTGTGTTGTATTTGAGTAATTATATATGTTTGTTAAGTGTATGCATTGGCTTCCTGTCTGATATCGTATCTTGTGCAACATCTGTAGACCTGCCTACTATTACAGTATTGCACACCAGGCAATTTCCTGTAAGCAACCATCGTATTTACATAACTCATTTATTGCCTAGCTGTAAGAAAACCTGTCCAGCTTCGATCATCTAGGTCTGACTTAGTTTTCGTCCCTAAAGTAAATTCTGTAGCTGCACCTACTCGTTGGAGCATGCTTCCTGTTAGTGTAGCAATTGAAAATATTGCTTAATTCCACCGTCATATAAAAGCATATTTTATATTGATTGATCAACCTTTTTCTTGATGCGTCTCGGGGCTTGGTTTCCTGTTATTTAGGCGTAAATTGTTATTGTTGTTATTACAGAGTTATGTCCACGTCTAAAGTCACACATATAATCATCACTGGCAGTATATGTTATGTCTGAAACAGCACCAAGGAATAAAATGAAACTGTCAATACGACACTGTTGATAACAGGAAACGAGAATGCAGGAGAGACTACATAAACAAAGACGCAATATCATGGAACTACAGAGTGTTTAACACAGGTGTGTCCGTTTCCTTGGCAATATTTGCCAAGATATCTTTCTACACGGCAGGACAATTACACGACATTCTCCGCACACCCACGGACAGAGCCATACCCTATTTGTGGTGTCCATGAAAATGCCTATGTTGATTTTTACTTAACAACTGCCCCCGTATTTCCTGTGTCGACGGACCATCTTTTCATTTCGGTGCTTTTCTTCTGTGGCTACCGGAATTGATGTGTAAACTGTGTTGTGTTACATCTGAATCACACCTGCAGTACATCTGCGCACAATAAGTGTTGATCGCCAGGAATTTAGCGGCGATTTCCGCTAGTGTCCGCCCGAATACTTGGTGCCTAGCCCACATATCACGGCCATCGAAAATGCAAGGTATAAGCAAGGTAATTTTTATATAGCTCAATCTGCAGTCCGTATGACTACTGAAAGTGATTTACATAAAACTCCCCATTCGGTCGAATATCACCTCGACTTTTTTAGGAACTGTTCAGCTACGCTGCAATTAATGCGCGAAGGCAATCTAAATTGTGGAAAAAATGTTACGCGATCAAAATGTTACGCGAGGGTGATCAAGTCTACAGGTTTACAATATCAAGTCTGCAGGTTTACAGTATCAAGTCTACAAGTTTACAGTATCAAGTCTACAGGTTTACAGTATCAAGTCTAAATGTTTACAGTATCAAGTCTACAGGTTTACAGTATCAAGTCTAAATGTTTACAGTATCAAGTCTACAGGTTTACAGTATCAAGTCTAAATGTTTACAGTATCAAGTCTAAATGTTTACAGTATCAAGTCTACAGGTTTACAGTATCAAGTCTACAAGTTTACAGTATCAAGTCCACAGATTTACAATATCAAGTCCACAGATTTACAATATCAAGTCTACAGGATTATAGTATAAGTAAATTCCAGGTTATTATTTTAATTGAAGCGTTTCCTTATACAATAGTGATGTTTCCCTGTGGAATAATATGATTACTATATGTATGTTACTTAAATTCGTATATCATGTCATTAAATAGTCAGATAATTATTCCCACAGTTGAGTGGAATGGAACAACTTACAACAAACTTACACTGAACAAAATTCGGAGAGACAGCACAAGAACCGAAGTCATATGCTTTGTGCCACGACCTAAACTGGCTATGCGACGTGGTCCAAACTTTCCTACGTTTCTACTTCTGAGCTGGGATTTGTGACAAGGGCATCTGTACCCGGTGTATTCCGTGTTTTCCTACTTCCCAGGTTTTTTTGGGTGGAAACATCCCCGAATTTTTATGTTCTTCCTTCGTTTTGAACCCTTCCCGATTCACGATACTTCTGACACCATCAGACGGCGTCGCTGGGGTCTCCGTGGGTCTGATAAGGAGAAGCCCAGAACAAAACAGAAACGTCTTTCATTTTATAATATTACGACGAAGAAAGCCGGTGCATCGATAGTTTAAAGGGACAACAGTCGATGACGCATGTGCCGTACACTTGATGGTCGCATGACAAATGTGCTGGTTTCATTGACCAGGTTTGAGTGTGAACTCTATTCGTCAACATCAAACAGCTGCGCAGGAACACGTGTTTCGTCGAATGTGTACAATTGCGGACAAAGCGACAGGCAACTTACAAGCCGTTTACACGTTTATGTTGTCGACAATATTTAGAATTTAGATGTTCCCTAGTGGAGTAATCTTAATTAATATATCTGAGGTTCATATATTAGTTCACTATAAAATTCATTGTGTCTGCAAGCGCCCCCACATTCTCTTCCGGACCATGATCGCGTCATGCGGTCGCTCGACTGTTGGACAATCGAGCAGAACACACAACTTGATCCGGATGGGATGGGGAGTCGAGATACAGGCGCTAGCAGGCATTGCCATATGCCATGTTGCCCTTCTTTCCCATACTCAATCAGATTAGCGTTGGTTTCTTCGTTTTCAGTTTCCCATTACAGTAATCAGCGTAACTTAATTGTGATAATTTTAGCAACCTGTCTTTATTTCACATTGTCAGTCACAGTGGTAGATCAAAAAAACCTACCGGAAATTCCGAAGTTGGAGGAATTGCTGGTATTTGGCAAACGTTGGCGTAAAGGGAACACTTACATATTACCGTAGGAGCGCCCTAACGATACTTACTGATTCACAGAACATACACACATGCAAACATACGTGCGCACGCACGCACGCACGCTCGCACGCGCACGCGCACGCGCACGCGCACGCACACGCACACACACACACACACACACACAGAAAATTCAATGTACAATTTAATTGTAACATGCTATGCATTTGACCAAATTCAAGGAATTTTATGTCAGCATAATGGATGTAACGCAAACAGCGAATGTGGACAAGTCGCATGCTAAATGATCTTACATATTTGTGTTCAAGCAATTTGTATTCAGATCAAGCATATCATCTTCCTGCTGAGAGAGGTAACTTCCACGTGCACGGTAACACCTTCCCGATTTAATATGTTGTTTCATCAAACTAATGTGGATGCCTCAACGCACTTCATTGTTTTGAAACACGGTTCCTTGCAATGGTCACGCACCGCTGAATTGTGTCAGTCCGTGATTTTATACCATCGGCTAACACGAGGGAGCTGCTAATGTCCAAATATTGCGTGATCGATTGAAATTGTATGACAACTGTATAAACAGTCGTCACTAATAGCGATGTCAGAGATTAGTTAAAAGTTAAAAGAATCCCACAGAGGTCAAACAATTTGAGGTCATCGTCAATAATGACCAAACTTAACATTATGTTTATCGCTCCAGACTGGGGAGATCGGGGTTAATATTACAGAGGGGCACGGGACGTTTGACCCAAGAACACGTGTTATTCGACAGCTCAGTCACAGTCGCGAATATACATTGTAACACAACAGTTCTTCGGAAGTTTTTCGGTCACAAAAGGTTTTAAAAACATCGGGAATCGCGAAGATTAAAATATTTGGAAAATATGTTTTAAACCAATTTATATTGTAGGAGGTTTTTCTCAATGGAATAGACCTAATTTATCCGCTATTGTTTAGGGATCTCAAGAACCCTAAGTAGCAATCCATAATGTTTAATAATATAAACTTTGCCAACGTTTATATAGTAAACACGCAACATATATTAACGTGCTCACATACCATGATGTTCACAAGTGTTGCTTTGTCTGTCGGGGCATGTTCATTGCCGAACGAAACCACACCGCTGCGCTAATACGGAGACGGGGGTTCACCAAACTGCACATGTTTTATTAACACAATTAAAACTCAGATCACTATTATATTTGACTAAGCGTGTATTGCGATTAAACGTATCGCAGTTGTGAGGGGAACTCTTGAACGTCTTCGCACCAGGTCTGGTAAAAGAGCAACAAGCCACGTTCAGACTGCAATCGATCGGGTCATTTAGCCTAATGCTCCGTCTAAACAGCCCAGATATACCCGCGGAAGAATGGCGGCCCAGGCCCGTGAAATTGAGGTGGCACAAAAGTGGAGTGAAAGGCCTGTTATTAAATCGTCACTTTCTGACAGTGATAAATGGCCACGTGTCACTAGAAGACGTCAACTCCAAGGTGTCAAAAGCTGACACCAAGCTAGACTGTTATGTAATAGGAGCATAGAACTCCACCTATGGCGATACACGGAGGACCTGACTCTCATTTGAAAGAGTTCGAATACGGCAAAGTATTTAATTCTGTGTGTTTATAGTTCACTCAGCTGTATTACATTTATGTCTTCATTTTATATATATATATATATATATATATATATATATATATATATATATATATATATATATATATATATATATATATATATAATGCTCTTCTTTATTTACGAGATGGTGTCTTATTGAACAGGTCTGCCAGAGAATAAAGCGTAAAGCGCAAAGCGCTTTCAGTTCTCCGAAAGACTAAATACTGCCCAATACCTTTACGTTGTGATGTGTGGTGTTGTGGTGCTGGAATTAGCAAGTTTACCTGCGTGTGAGTGAAAGGTAAACCGCTTCGTGCAATCCCGTTGACCGCGTACTATGGACTGTACTTGTCTTCTTCGTCAAGATAGCGTGTTTTTTTGTCTCCGAAATCCGGAGTGAGGCAGGGAGGCTACCAGTGGACCTTCATTTTGGTTTCCTTATCATCCCGTTAATGATCCTCCGTTACTGTCGTATCCCCGTCAGTCGTCTCTGGCTCTGGCTCTGGCTCTGGCTCTGGCTCTGGCTCTGGCTCTGGCTCTGGCTCTGGCTCTGGCTCTGGCTCTGGCTCTGGCTCTGCTCTGTCTGTCTGTCTGTCTGTCTGTCTGTCTGTCTGTCTGTCTGTCTGTCTGTCTGTCTGTCTGTCTGTCTGTCTGTCTGTCTGTCTGTCTGTCTGTCTGTCTGTCTGTCTGTCTGTCTGTCTGTCTGTCTGTCTGTCTGTCTGTCTCTTCCTTTTCTTCTTCGTCTTCTTCTCACTCAGCTCCACGTGTCCAGCCCGTTGTACCCGACTCATCGCCAGCTTCTTTCTGTAACTCTTTTACACCAACATAACTCAGACACCCATACTTCAAACCTTTGTTCTTGTCACCCTCGCAATTCGTCTCACCTAGTTATTTTCCCGCCAGCAGGTGTCTGCATTAAATGCCTCAGGAAATGCATTTTTATTTGAACACGAGGCATGCATGTATCAGTTCATGGGGACTTATAACCACAGACGTTTTATGTGAAATATCTCATTACAATTAGAAATAAAGACTATCTCGTGTGTCATTTAATCACTCGCTGCAGCATTAATCACGGCAATTAGTCCAGAGAGAACGCGTCATTTCATCGGCAATATAATCACATCTCAGTAATTTCAGTCGATGAAATCCGGCGCCATTTCACACACACAGGCGCAGGCGCGGTGGGGCAGGCGTTGGCACGTCGTAAAAGAATCACTGACGACGACGCGCTCGTAAACGTAGCGTGTGTTCTCAGGGCGTTGCCTCATTACACTATTTACCCTCTCCGTGTCTGTGTTTGGGACGCAGCGGCTTAGCGGTCGGAACGCGGGATTCTCAATGGACACATTCCACTCAACTCTTATTGCCATTTCGCACTTTGAGCACAGTTTCTTTCACTAAGTTTGTCTGGTTCATTCAACTGTGTAAATGACTACGTGACCATGAGATAGTGGCGGTTCAGCTGATGTTGCCGTTCAGATTTTCAGAATGGGGCAGATGTGGTGTTGTTTTGTTACTTAGCGGAGTTTGATTTTGGAGACGGGCTCAGCCAGTAAATTCTTCCGATCATCTTTAGGCAGGTGTTGTTACGATGTTGAACTACATAGTTGTAGGCCTGTACAATATAGGAGCGCGCCGGTCTCTATAATAATTAATGTCATGCGGAGTAAGCCAGTTCCGGCCACACCACCATGCCATGGCTATAATAAACTGTTGTGTTCTTACCATGAGTGATTGTGTACAATTATTCAACAATGGTGTTTTGAAGATGAACAGCTCTGAAATCTGGCTAGTCTGTTTGTAGAATTATTGCCAAGACCCGCAGAGGAACGGCAAGAGGAATTGATAGACTCAGAGGTTGATCTTTCGGGACGATGTTTGCAAATTGTTAAGTCCTCTTTTGCTTGATCATTGTTTACGCGATATTTTATTGGTAGAAATCCGCTCAACGAAGAATACGTAAAAGCAGCATTTGACCACAGTACTCGTGCAATGGTCAATGTTTGAAGCCTTAGTAGACATTTTAAAGGTACGTACACGTAAGGTTAGACAAATGCTGTATTCTTGCGACGTGTGTTGCAAGAACAGTGTATTTGGTGATTAATTACGTGTTTAATCAACCGAACAAAATACTTGTGGTATAAAGAGGAATAGGGGAACTTTAGGTAAGTGTAACCCCATACAAATCGTGTGGTGATTAATAAAAATAAATTGGTGTCCAACTGACACCATTAACCCTAACACAATAACTAGCTTGAATAGCTGAATATTGTAACAAAAACGACTAGATCATGTTTACATATTTTATTTACTTAATAATGATTTGTTGTAATATCGTAATGTATTTAGTTATTAACTTTTAAAAACTTATTACGTATTTAGTGGATCTATTTCAATATCTAACTAATTTATTGTTAAAGGCCCAATATATGCACGCCTACTGATTTCCTGTGGGTATAACCTGCAATAAACCATAGCATTCAAATCGAAATATATACGTTTTTCGAAAAATGTCTGCCTGTAGCTATTTGCGTATGTCTGCATATGTCTGTCTGTGGTTGTCGGTGTGTCCGCGTGTCTGTCTGTAGGCCTTATATTTGTTTCTGTCTGTATCAGTCGGTCAAACTCGGGATTCATTCAAACACTTCTGCCTACATCAGCATCGTGTGTGACAAGTCGCCAGCGGGCATGAGTTCCACGAATCGAAATCGAAATAATTATTTTCTATGGTTTCCGTCTAGAGCGCTGCGCTAACAGTGCCTCGTCTATGTCGTGTCTCTCTGGTCCGGGAGTGTCGTCTGTCAATCTACTCGTCTTTCTCATCCTTACAATTAAAGAACCCTTCTCTGGTTGCGGCCTAGATGATATGTAAACAAGCCTGAAAAGACCAGAAGGCGCTCTTTTTCAGTGAGACCCGCGGACATCAAGTGGTCGTTTGAAGAGTTTTATGGGAATATACGTTCCGCCTGTGTCTGTTGAAATACAAACAAACTTGTAAATACTAGGCGTTGTCTTGTCTGTACCCATGATCTGTTTCTACAATAGGCCACAGCTTCAACAATGTGCTAAGTCCAGAAAGTATTTCTAATAACCTTCCGCGTGTTTGTGTGTAATTCGTAGACGATATGGACGATATAAATGAATACACTGTAGGTCTTAAATTGAGTGCGTTGAAAAGAAAGGTCGCCCAAGCCTACGACAAACATCGATAATTAGCATTGCCAAATGCAACCCAAAAGAAGCTGTTGAAACTGGTATCCAGACATTTTGGTAAAGGACACTTTGGTAATGGACGTTTTGGTAAGAGACATTTTGGTAACAGGACATTTCGGTAACTGGACATTTTGGTAATAGGACATCTTGGTAACAGACATTTTGGAAGATTGTGGTCGGTTTTCAACACTGGATTTGCTGGTACATACTGCATAGCAAGTCGGTGTACGCACTAACAGGGCAGTGCTTACTTCCACGACATGTATAACGCTACCTTATCATGCCATTTTTCTCTGTGTTCTGCTAGCCACTGGTTGGCTGTAGTGGTTGAACCCGCCACCACCACTGCTATTTGGAAGCCATGTTCCCTTTAGAGGCAAGCACCTTACACCAAGTACCTTACACCATGTCTGACTGCAGGTGGGAAGCCAAGTTCCCTGTCTGGAGTCTGGACCATCCTAAGTTACAAATGGTTTAACTGACAGACATCGCAACAGGTTACCTCCTGATATGCCAGATTGGACTCTGATTATTTTCAGTAGTTTTACCAAAATGTCTAGTTACCAAAATGTCCTGTTACCAAAACGTCCTGTTACCGAAATGTATGTTACAAAAATGTCCATTACCAAAGTGTCCTTTGCCAAAATGTCATGGATCCGTTTAAACTTGTAATCTTTTCTCTTCGAATGCAGTTCTCAAGAAACATTCCCTGTGTTTATTGAAACTTACAAATTGCATTTTATGTGTCGCCTAAGACATGTTCGCGTTGTTTAAACTTAACACATTTCTCATAAACATAATCGCAACTTGTCGCTTCACAAAAACAAGCCCGCTTTATAGAGTTCGTTCACGTATTCACAGATATTAGGTTACTAGTCGTAAAAATATATAAGTAGGCTACGGCAATTTGCCATTCAGGAAAATTATGACAAAAAGACAGTGCGATAGCGTGCCGCGGAGAATGAATGAAAGATGCGGGTTAAAAGAAAGCAGGAAAGAGGACTAATGAGGCAGTTATCAGGAAAGTAATACGTGCACTGATAGGGTGGACCGTTGAAAGTTGGCCGACGATACAAACTTAAACTTGTGGTATACCCATTGCACGCATTAAAGGTTTAAGCCTAATGCAGTTCTTTAAAACAAGTACACTATGAATTATAAGTCTTATGTAATACCGAAGGTTGTTAACATACAATAAAGGGTCATTGCACGATACGTTCACCCACGGTAAAATCTACTGAATGTAAGACCTAGAAAGTTGTATTTTTAAATAAACTCATCTGACGCGAACTAAATCTGAATGATTATGTTGTCTTTGTAATTGTCGGAGTGTTTTGTCAATATATTGTTTGGCTCTTTTATACTGACTGGTGTCGTGGTGCATGCATGCGCTTAAAATGGCTGAAGTTGCGTGAGATTTTGACCACACTTATCCATCAAATATATATGACGAAGACAATGGATATGGCTAAGTCAAAAAAGTTTCTCAGATTCAGTTTTATTATCATCATACAAACCGTTAGCAAGGTTATTAGTGGAAACTCTGGTGGGCTGTGCGCTGTGGATGTAGCTTACGACCAAACGACCCTCGCGGCGGGGTAGTACCCCCACAGGGACGCTACCTACAAAAGTGAGACTCTGACACTATGAAGAGCAGGAAGACAAACTACCCTCTTAAATGAACGACGCCGGAGTCCATCAAAGGGCAATTCGCCGTCCCATTTGCAGGTGCCGCTATGGGATGACGTGACTGGAGCGACCAGTTAATTAATTAACACGCAAATTGGGGGTTCGGCAGCGCTGAGAACAAGCGATGAAGGGCAGTTGGCGGTCACATGAAGCTCATTAATGCGAAATTATAGCCCCGCGCGCCGATTGTGTGCCGGCGATTCAAGAAAAGGAGATGCGAAATTGCCGGTATCAAGAGAACAGAATGGCGCTTAGGCGAAGCGCCGTTCACGTTGCGCTCTGTCGTTGTTGACCGCCATAGTCGTTACGTTAGGCGATGGTCACGCGTCGGTACAGGCGTATGTGCGTGACAATGTGGGGTAATGTGTTTGCTGTGTTCTCCCCACAACCCCCAAGGGTGCTCGCACGATCTCGCCATTTAAAAAAACACTTAGTCGTACTCCCGTCAAGACAATTTTGGGTTTGCGTTGTACATTGTCGGTTTACTACTGCGATAATTCCCACTGCCCATGTGGTACGTGCAACGAGTAGGCAGTTTTTATAAAGCAAAAGCATAATTATTGTGTTAAATAAAGCACTTGGTGTCTAATAAAAAACCAGAACAGCGTGTGAATTGTAGCCTAATAATTAGACCGCGTGATATAATGAGACCGTTACATGTGCATATCTTCCTTCGTCTCTCATCTCCCTTTCCGAAGTTTTCTCTCTTCACACACTCTCTCCCCCTTCTCGCTATCTCTCTCTCTCTCTCTCTCCCGCCCTCCCTGTACTTGTTCTTCTCTCTCTCTCTCTCTCTCTCTCTCTCTCTCTCTCTCTCTCTCTCTCTCCACACACACACACACACACACACACACACACACACACACACACACACACACACACACACACACAACATACACACACACACACACACACACACACACACAAACTCTCTCTCTCTCTCTCTCTCTCTCTCTCTCTCTCTCTCTCTCTCTCTCTCGCTCGAAACGAAAATTACTGATCTCCAATTTCTTTACCCGTACCTTTTATGACAACGAACCTTACATAAAATAACTATTCTTTGTTAAATTGCGTGTGCCATGTTGTGTGTTTTGATGGATGCAGAATCTACCCATATGCATGGCATGGTACAATGATTTCAGTGTACTACTGATAATATGTTTGTCGTTTGTCAACGTCACATCTTTCTTCGTTCCGTCTGAACAGCTTGCTGTCTGGGGAAAAAAAGTTGCTTACTGCCGGAACGTTACAAACTACAAATGTAAAAACAGCCATTGTAAAGTATTAAGAAGCGATGGTGAGCGCGAAAACGAAAAAAAGATTAATATATAAATGATGCTGTCGTGTGAGTCATATCCTTATTTCTATCCAGGCACAACACGACACGTGTCGATTTAAGAGTTAATTGTTTTGTTTGCTGCCTCGATCCATTCGTTCAACAAGTACTTCATCGAGACTGCGATGTTTACGGTTGAGCTAAACGTCACTGCTCCGCGACATCACTTCGTGTTTGTCAACAAGTAGGTACCGCCCGCTGAAGCATTGCTACAGGAGGTGACTGACGCTCGCGTGTCACAACACACCGCGAGCCATAGCCATTGACAATGCAGAGTCACCGGCGTGGTGACTAGTTTCGACGCGTAAGAGCAAATTCAGAAATACACGTATTTAGAAGGGTTTGTAGTTACAAATGAGAAACGGGAGGACAGATGCTGGTCTATGTGTAAACTGTTGTGGAAAATGGTAGTTTGGTGGGAGACGATAGTTTGGTGGGAGATAGTAGTTTGGATGGGAGATGATACTTTGGTGGAAGATGATACAACTATGGACGCGCGCACACAAACACACACACGCGCACACAAACTCCAACATCCACATTTTAATACGACTAGCGCCACCTGATGGATATTAAACTAACAAACTTTCTGCTATTCAGTACAGTACGCAGTCGACATAGACTTAATAAAAAATTAAACTCATAAGTGGGTACAAATGTTCGTTGTAATGTTTTAATTGGTCCACTGGTTTCGCTGAGGCAGTCGTCATGCTACCAATCCGAACAAATAGACCGAGATCAGACTATAAATACGACTTATTCATGTTGTTGACGGCAGCGATGGAATTAAGTTACTTAAGCAGAACATTCCGCACCGCCTACAAGCTAATCGTAATGTTTAAACAACCTGCCAATTTCGGTACACTGTCCCGACAAATGATCTGATAATTGACCATTTAATATATTAGTAGACACATGCGTAATTATAGTGCATGTAGCCGATCAATTGTTTAAACGGTAGGAAGCATTAATTATTGTCGACTTTTCGTTTGGCGATGCAGTCACTCGTGACAAAATGCAGCCACGCGGAACGCATGTCTCGTATACGTTTTCCGGAAGTCTGTATGGTTAATGAGTCATTTGTTACTCATCTCAACAAATCCTTCGCGCCAGACCAAAGACATATTTG
Source organism: Ridgeia piscesae (assembly GCA_025642075.2). Taxonomy (NCBI): domain Eukaryota; kingdom Metazoa; phylum Annelida; class Polychaeta; order Sabellida; family Siboglinidae; genus Ridgeia; species Ridgeia piscesae. The sequence goes on along the minus strand of JAODUO010000928.1, from coordinate 3,985 downwards.
TGTTAATTGTACAGAATATGCTTGTTGTCATACAAATTAAGCGTATACGCGGCCATTAATTATAACTGTATCTGGAATTTGGAAACACATTGATGAATATACGCATATCTTGCATAAAGCATTGATTATTGGCATATAAAATAGACACACACAGAACCACTAATTACAACAAATACCGATATATTCAAACAACTATAGATAATTGTTTATAACATTTTACAACATACGTACCTATTAATTAAGATACCGACTCACGCATTCAGTACTCTAGTAGGCTACAAATGGATGTTGTCATTTATAAAATAACCACACACAAATAGTCATTAATTATTACACATTTGCGGTATATATACCGCAACATGCTGATCCGCAAACAGGCCACACGCATAGTAATGATTGTTATCGCATAAAATAGCCACACGCGTGGCCATTAATTATAACACCTACCAGAACATGTCGACCCCAACGCGTACAGCCCTATGCATTGCACACTGGGATGACTATTGTCATATAATATCCGTATACAATGCCATTAATTATCGCACGTTCCGGAACATTTTAATACAGACCTGTACACTGCAAACGACACTGCTCTATATCACATTTCATGAACCCGCCAGACTCCCGGAAAGGAAGCAAATCTCACCGATTTGTTTCAAAAAATAAATACGTCAATAGCCCCCCCCCCCGTCTTTCAACGGCCAACTGTTGAGACTCGCGTAAAATCTCTAAAATAATTTTCTTTTGGTTATTCTTCTACATTAATGTCTATCATACGCGCGTGAACGAAATTAATTGGGGTGAACCCCCCTCCGGCGCTCCAGCACCCCACGGTGCATTGTGACATCGAAATACGTGGTGGAAGGGGGGGTGCTGGTGATATTTTGTTCGCCGCCGCGACCCACAAGCTCAGCTTATATAGTTTCTGGTTGTTCACAACACTCGGCCGAGTTCTTGCTATTAATTGACTAGTCTGTGTAACTTGTGGTTACAATGTTATGATTTTATAAGGTCTCTGGACTAATCTGCCTTTTTGAGAATGTTTACGTCAAGCCGATTTTTTACACATGCTGGCAGTGAGAGTGGTCACTGCCAGGGTGGTCACTGCCAGGGTGGTCACTGCCGTTCTCAGTGGTTCTTTTACTTCTCAAACTCAGAACGGCTTCTCTGCTATTTCATTTTCTATTTCGGAACTCCTGCCCTGTGGTTACAATGTTATAATTATGATACACTGTTGTAATTTTAATACACTGTTATGAATGTGATACATTGTTATGAATGTATACATTGTTCAAATTATCATACACTGTTTGCTCTTAGGGCGCGGTATATTCCTTGAGGACTATGGTAGAAATATTGCGCACAGTTCCGCCGATTCACCCAGCGGAAGCATGGACGGAGTGGGGCATTTCGGGATATGGCGAAACGTCGAAATAGTCTATGCTAAGATGGCGGCCCTAATATGGCAATAACAACGAAATCACTATAAAAGAATATAGTTTGCTCGTTTCTTAGACCCACATCTTCGATACGTAATTATTCCAAACATAATACAAACAATAGCATACATTTTTAATTATCCATTTTTTATTACATACACTTTACATCAAATGGTTAAACCTTAATTAATTAATTAATTAATTAATTAATTAATTACTAATGTCCAATAATCATGATTACTAATGTCACAGTCCACACAAGCTTCGTCAACTTGAACGCGTCCGAAAGCCCCGTTTCATCCCGTCCAAGTTCGCCACCAATGTCGTCGATGTGAAACATTGGAGAGAAATCGATGCTGTCGGCCAATGATATGTCTTGTGTCTTCGGTTGATCCAGGAGCCCGATTCCTGTTCTGCAGGTCTTCGCGGTTCCGAAACAAGACGTCCCGAGTGAAAGTGCAGTCCACGTGTGAAACGTTCGATGAAACACGTCCGCGCTCTTCTATGTTGTACGTAAAACTGGTCGTCAGGCAGAAACAATGAATATCACGTGGTGAGTCCCGCACCTCATGGCGGGGGGGGGTCACATTAATATAATAACAACAACGGAGATACAGAATTAAGTGATTATTACCTACGCATTTACTTCTGTTTAACGAACACTTTCGACGAATAAGACGAGTCGAACCCGAAGAGATATTAACGAGAATATTGTTTTTAAAGAACGTAAAGTGCAACCGTTGCAATGACGTCATAGCTATTTGTGCACAAGGCGTTCTACGTCGCAGCACTGCAGCGATGTGTGTCAGTTACGATCGCCCGTTCACGAAAATACACAAGCCATTACAACTTAGCACACTTCTGTCTTCCAGCACACTGACTTATGCCGCTGTTGTTATACTCGGTGAAGGGTCGGTCTTGTGTCTTCAGGTGATTCGGGAACCTGATTCTTGTTCTGCAGACGTTCGGCATTAACCCCGGATTTGATGTTGTTTAAATAAAGTTTTTATTATTATTATTACTGTTGTTATTATCATTAGTAGTAGTATTAGTATTATCGTTATTATTATTATTATGTTTTCAAAGTCACCAATTGCGACTTACGACGGACTTGAGAAGATAACGAACCAACACAACTGGCTAAGAACGAATAAGAAAAGTGTCCATGTCCTCAGTCATCTGCACAGATTCCGTACATTCAAAACTCATGTCTGCTTCGATCAACTGCGGTGGACAATGGACATTAAAAGTAACCCCCGCTGACGGTGTGGCTATAGACACTATCGTGCTCATGTCTATGCCCGCCATATCTACGTCACGTTTGCATATGTCTTTGTAATGGAGACATAGCACGCCAACACTACTTGTCCCCAAATAAAGAGTCTTTTCTGCGGATATGGCTAAGCCACCTCAGACGTCGCTGGCTCTAGACTGTTGGTGTTATCCTGCAGGCACCGAACTGGTCGGGGAAGGTGGGAACCCGTAACCACAGGGTAGCATAGAGCCACCTCCTATGACGTTTTCAGGGACTATTAATTTGTCCAATAACGCCGCGCAAAATCCTGATTGCATGCCTCTTATTTCTGAGAGTTCTGATGGAGAAATATTTGAATAAACCTGTCCAGACCATATTTTATGCGTTTTGCATAAAACGCGCATTGATTCGCCTATGTACAGGTATGGCTACGTAGAGACTATTCCATTTCACATAACCGAGTCTCCTTTGGTCCAATAATTGAATTTAGTAAGTCGCCATACCGGAACAAGTTTTAATACTTAATCAGTTGCTCCCTCAGCCTATATTTGTAACGGGAAAACGTCGTTGTAACGGGAAGTAGCTATAACGGGCTTTATCCAGTATGGAAACATGGTTCTTTCTCATGCACGCAACAGGAATATCGCCGAATTATCAGAGTGATATACATTCGGTCACCCAGAGTTCACCCGTGGGAGTTCTATTCACTCTACTACCTAGTACCTATCCCCCACTGATGGCGACAACTGTATGACCGTGCGAGATCCTCTGTTCTAACGGGCTTCCAGGTGCCTTCCAGTTGTTCTCATGATCTCTGCAATTCAAGTCATTTCTTATATATACAACGCGGAGTCCCAACCTGTTACTTACTTCCCAAACACATACCAACACACCTAACACAATCTACCCTCCTGGCAGCACCAAACACACCTAACACAATCTACCCTCCTGGCAGCACCAAAACACACCTAACACAATCTACCCTCCTGGCAGCACCAAACACACCTAACACAATCTACCCTCCTGGCAGCACCAAACACACCTAACACAATCTACCCTCCTGGCAGCACCAAACACACCTAACACAATCTACCCTCCTGGCAGCACCAAACACACCTAACACAATCTACCCTCCTGGCAGCACCAAACACACCTAACACAATCTACCCTCCTGGCAGCACCAAACACACCTAACACAATCTACCCTCCTGGCAGCACCAAACACACCTAACACAATCTACCCTCCTGGCAGCACCAAACACACCTAACACAATCTACCCTCCTGGCAGCA
>JAODUO010000927.1:200000-212819 GCA_025642075.2 Ridgeia piscesae | reverse complement strand
TCAATATTAGCTCCTGTGTACACTGGCAATAGTCAACATTACATTGAGTAAGGATTACATATGTACTTTTCACATTACATGGCCTACCTACGAGATCTATGCCAACCATATGCATGGGTGCCACAATCTTGATAGGTGTCAGCATTGGCGCTATTGTTCTGATTTTTTCATATCGCTGACATGCATCGCATTTCGAAATTTGGAATACGTAAAATAAGATCATGTAACATAAAATATGGGATCTACAATGACAAGAATTGTTACATTGGTATGAATTTTAATACAGCATATACATATGGATAGTGTACTGTAATGGTATATACTACATAAAGCAACATTTGACTTTGAAATATACAGTATATTCTTGCAAATAAGTGTAATGTTCACATTCACAAATGAAACATTATACATGAATAATTCATGTACACTTTCACTTTTTGTTGAACATTAATACTTTGGTGAGTGAGCTATTGAGTGAGTGAGCTAGTGAGTGATTGAGTGAGTGAGCTAGTGAGTGTGAGTGGAAATGAGTGAGTGAGCTAGTGAGTGATCTAGTGAGCGAGTGAGTTGAGTGAGTGAGTGAGCTAGTGAGTGATTGAGCTAGTGAGTGAGTGCGTGTGTGAGTGAGTGCTTGTGAGTGAGTGAGTGAGTGAGTGAGTATATATGAATATATATATATATATATATATATATATATATATATATATATATATATATATATATATATAAGTATGTGAATACAATATATATGCATATTGCAATATTTTGATTGATTTATTGAGTGTTGAACCAGCAGGATATATACTATTCAGTAAATCAGTATTGTCTGACTCATGATCTTGTCTGCCAATAAAGATATAAGATGGATATATGATATATATATATATATATATATATATATATATATATTATATATATTATATATATGTGTGTTTATATACGTATACATTACACCTCCTGATCACTTACGTATGTTTTTACGTCACCCTTGACCCCTTTCCAGTAGTATCGCTGGGTTATTTTGTCTACGATGGCATTGACGCCACTGTGGCCAGCATGGGGGGCAGAGTGGACCTGCCACAAGATCTTTTCTTTCTTGTTTTCATCGGTGATGATTTTTTGGCAGATATTTGTGTGTGGCTGAACATACACTAACACTCCAGTTTCTGCAATTATATCATATAATCATAGTTATATTGATGTTCCTAATGAACGTCATTAAGACCGTCTTGTTCTTGGGTTGCAATAATGGTGGTAGTTTGAGCAAATTAATTACATATAGTTTGTAGGGGAAGGGCGGGTAAAGTGGGCCTGTCAGCCAAAGGGGGCCCCATCTGTCACAGCATTCCTGGTATGCAATGCAGTCAAACCAACAATAGTAGTATTTACAAACCGTCCATGGGACATAATTCAACGTTGTATTTGTTTCTTTGGCACAAATGCAAAACGTTGAGTATCACATTTGTGTTTTAGGTACTTTTCTTAAGTAATTGATATGCCTTACAAACACCACCTTTTCATAAATTGTCAGGGTACATAACTGAAAATGTGGTCCAGGGAGCAATAGGCCATAGTTAGTTAAATGAACAATTTCAGTTTTATGCGAATAAACACAATAATCCCAAAATGGTGTCCGACCAATAATCTATAGCAGAGGCCAAAGTGGGTCCCATGGGGCTACAGTGTGCCAAGCTACAGAGGGATGACCTGGAACATTGCTGGCAGTCATTACAAGAAACATGTTGAGGCCACAGCAAGACTGGTAACGTGCCTACAACCACCCGTTTCAAAGAAAAGAGGGCACACAAAAGCTGAGAACATGTAAAAAACATGACTACTACGCTACGCCTTATCTGGGATATTCGAATATTTGTATTCTAACAGCAGAACATGCAAAAGCTGGATGTATTGTGGGGAGTCTGGCCGGTGGATACACCATGCATACACTGGGTATGAGTGTGGCAGGTTATGTGCAAGATTTGCTTCAACGATTATGTGGCATCGCATAGCATTGTGAGGGGACCCACTTTGGCCTCCATGTTTTAAGAAATAATAAAATGAGTGTCTTTTTAAAACTCGTCTAACGTATTATATTTATTAAGATAGAGTAACTAGACTGTGCATGTACGTAGTCAATATACATAGATAGATATTGTAGCAAAAACATACCATTTTTGTACATAACTGTCAAATGAAGGTTGATTGGCGCTTAAGGAGCCCTACTAGTCAGTCATTAATTGTAAAGAGCACTCCTAGTCTGTTGTCATTTCTGATGTTGCAGTGTGGGCCACTTGATTTGCTGCAGATTTTGTAATAGACATAATATATTACTTATAATAAATGTGTGGATAAATAAATAAATAATGATGCTTGTTTAGTTTAAATGTAGCTGCTAAAAATATGACTCATTAGTGCCACTTTAAATTAAGAAATTGGTTTTCCTTCCCTATACATTTTATTGCCCACATACCTTAACTGCACAGTTTCATTTCATGATAAATCCTTACAAGTGATTGATGATGATGACATGTTCTTAAGCAGGACCACCCAGTAGAACTTGTCAGTTGGCATTATTAATAAGTTTAGCAGTTCATTGATGTATACAATTCCCTGTAATACAGAAGCAGTTTCAGTAACACCATAATGTTAGGTTAAATTGTTTAATAATTACATAAATTCTATGACGGTGGCTGTATAAATATATGCTTAACTTTTATTTTAGTGACTGCATCATTATTAAAAAGAATTTTTACTCCTACTTTATTTTAGTTTTATGTATTTTAGCCTTCTATATTTTTATTTGTTTAGTTATTGTATTCATTAATCTGTTTACGTGGCACTTTGGTAATGTAGAGTTAATTTTAGTCATATGTTTAAGTAATTATTGTTTAACGAATACCTACTACATATTTAAAACGCCCTGAGTAGTTTATAACTAGATTTGACACTATATAAGTATACTTATTTATTTTATAAGGTAAATCAGTTGACTGATTTTTATCGGATTATATATCTATATGCAATTGATACGTGAATTGTTGCATCAATGACATTCATTTTAATGAAATGTCACCTGATGAAGGAAATAATATGCGCAGATTCAATGTATCAGTCAACAGCCTATGCCAGGGGTAATTGTGCACAAAGGTTTGTGCATTTTCCTGGCAGATTTGAACCTCCAACATATGCCGAGACATTAGCATCTACTCTTTATTTACCAGTGTTATAATTTAGCCTAAAATTAATGGGGGCAGCAGTACCCCCACTTTTCAAAACCTAGGAGACACAAAAAGTGGGGACCATATAAAAAAATTCAGTTTTATGTCATTGTAATTCTATATAATTAATTCAACACAATTAACATGCCACAAACATCATGACTATAGTCTATGTAGCAGCTTCATTAGTAAATACTGATGATCATTTCAAGACATCAATGGAGGGTTGTGTCTTCATTTTCCTCTGAATCAGAGCTGCTTGAAACTGGTAGTTCTTCCTCTATGGGCTGCATATCCACCTCGTAACCCCTTGTCAGTCAATGCTAACCCTGACAAAGGGCAGCAATCGACTGCGCCCACAGCGTCCAGTGTAATTTACTGATACATAATAACGACATTTTCTTTGCCTTTCTTTGGGATAGAAGTTGTCAGGCCATTATTTTATAAATGTTACAGTTCTTTAATGTGTATAATTGTTTATAGTTCAATGTGTTTGATCAGACCCTATGAGTTGGCCATGTCAGGGACCTGACAGTAAATGTGGCGACCAGGACCCCCCACCCCAGGCACCTGTTGACCCCTTACCAACCTCTAAATGCCCGTGTGGGTGTTTATTTTTTGTCAAATGAATATTACAATCAGGCAGCATAGTTTTCAGATGTAGCATAATTGTTACATTTAAAAGTGCCACACTGTAACCCCAAGTCACTATGTGCCTTAAATGTTTCAGATTGATCATTAATAGAATTTTGATATATAAGAAGTGTTGAAAGACTCAAAAAGTCACATGTAACGCCATGTTGGAATTGCTCAACACTAAACTGCAAGGAAAAAGAAGACAGTCTAATACAAATCTAATTTGTTGTTGCTCTTTACAATAACATATTAATATAACATATACAGAACAATATATGGGAAGAAATTATGATATTATATATATATATATATTATATATATATATATATATATATTTATTATATATTTATATATAATATATATATATATATATAATATCGTAATGTTCTTCCCATATATTGTTCTGTTTATGTTATTAATATTGTATGTTATTTGCCTTCATTTCTAATGTTATTGATATATATATATATATATATATATATATATATATATATATATATATATATATATATATATATATATATATATATATATATATATATATATATATATATATATATATATATATATATAATATATATATATACATACACTTTAGCAGGCACACGCACCAGCACGCACGCACGCACGCACGCACGCACGCACGCACGCACGCACGCACGCACGCACGCACCACACACATTATAACTGCAAGAGTTGAACAATCACATGGTGTACTGGTATATAATAAACCATGGTTATAATTGTTATCTGAAAACTATGTTGTTTAAAAAAATGATAATGTACTTTACGTACATTAAACATTTCAAGCGCAGCAGTAATTGCTACAACCAAATATCAGTACATATACCCTATATATATATAACGCTAAGCAACTGCATGTATATGTTATATTAATTGTAAGTTAATCTTACTTATGGAATATGAAGTTAGCTCTGTCCCCACTGAACTCACGCCATCTACCAAGTCTAATGTGAAAACTAATGAATACGCGTGAAAATGAGTGCACATCGTGACTTTTGTTTAGATAAATGACAGTAATTTCAATGTTTGATCACAGGGCAATTTTGTGCAGCATACGTGTAATAAATTCACGATGTGACATTTTACTTGACAGGTCAGTTGTCACTCATGGTTTTTCGAGGTGTGGCCATAATAAACTGCAATACACAGTGTGTTGTTTACTCACCGTCTACTTGGTAAGTTGGTAGTTTCCAGTCTTTACCACTCTGACGACAGCATTTCTCATGCGGGTGTCACTTGCCAAGTGCGTCTTCTTTGTTATGTACTGCTTTATGCAGTCCGTGTATTTTTTGAATTCGCTATCGACACGTCTCGGCATCGTGGTCGTTGTGCAGAGAAATGACAAGAACACGTGCGCGCTGGAGTATGCAACGTAGGGGGTCGATCAAAAAGTAGGTCGTCGCTGCAGCGCGCAGAAATGATTTATTATGTAACACTGTCGCCGCGGGGGTCATGAATTCCGCCTCAGCGGCCGCGGATTTCGTTGAAGTGCCTAGTTTATTCGATCTAATACGGCTGAATTCACATATGTTCACTCACAATCTTTTATCATAGCTGCCCCATGTTAGAACATGTAAAATACACACATATACATTAAATTCCATCGGGGTTATTATAATTATGTTATTATGTAAATTAACGTAGTCTCGCTCGGTTGCGTACCTTCTCTAAGAAATGACTAGGCTAAACACTGTTCCCACCTCACGGAGTCTGGGTAATCCATGCCAATGCAAACGCGTTCACAGAGGTAGAACAATATAAACAGCTTACCGACGCGCTAGAGTATCCGAACAACCGCTGTCACACGGGTGTCACGTGAGGATGCATTAATCAGAGAAGAACTAACTTGCTTCACGATGGGGGGAGCTGAAAGAGTTGTGATGAGCGGTTTGAGTTCAGGGCTGAGCGTCTTTTTTGAGTATGATACCCCAAAGATCGTACACATCAGTAGCAAGAAAGTGGGCGTCATCAACAGACTTATTCAACTAGTGATACTAGCTTACCTGATCGGGTCAGTCACTCTTCGTTTTGATTCACTGGCTGATCCGGCTTCTGTTCGTTGTCTAGCTGTTATGTTTTAATGATGTCAAAACAGCGACATATCAAAACACCAATAGTTCCAATTCCAAAACAGTACAGGCCTTGACATTAAACTTTTTTATCCACTGGCCCAGGGTCCAGCCCAGTAGATTTGAAAAGTTACTGGCCCACCCAGAAAGTTACTGGCCTGAATATTGTAAACAAAACATACTCCTACCGAGGATGCATACATGATACCATGATAAATTAGCATTTGAATGCAGATAACATGTGCTCCATTTAATGACAGCTAGCACTTACGACTATGTAAACATCACGTCAGTGTGCGAGGTCGAGGGCCCACGTGCGACGGTGACAGTGTGAACGTGGTCCAAAACACTTGCCCTCTTTCTTCCAAGATTTTTTGACAAAATCCACTGCTGCAGGACTTTCCATTATGTGTGCTAGCGTTTTATCATTCACAGAAACAACAACGATATTGCATACCACCCATAGCCAATGGCAGCGTGTAACAAGATCGCTGATTGGGTGAATAATGAGTGGTTCCTGCTATTCGCCAATCATGCGGTCGTTTACAAAAATATGAGTTCCACAGTGCGTAGAAGTCTTCAGCCCATCAGGCCAGTAGAATTTTTTAAATGGTGGCCTGAACCGGCCCTATGGCTTTCAAAAACGCATCGGGCCAGTGCCAATGTCGAGCTCTGCAGTACACATTTAACTTTGATCAGTACTACAAGTACAACGATACTTGGTGATCTTGGACTTTTGCAATCTCCACCAGAGTGACCTCAGCCTGTGCGGCAGTGATCTCAGCCTGTGATGTTATATACCCAGTGTGCTTATGTAATATGTAATATACTGTGATAATTAAATACCATACAAAATATAATATTCCCCCAGTAGCCCTCGAGACTAATGGGGGGGGGCTAGTGACACTATATATTACTTATCCTTTTACCAACACTACCTGTCTCCACTCTAATTTTAGGTACCTGATTTTAAATAAGAAAATAGTATTACGTTTGATGCACATTCAAAGAATGTCTGTCATTTTTGTTCAGATGAAATCCATAAAAAGAGACAAACCACGATCAATAGGTTGTTAACTTGAAGCCTACGTGAGGGCAATTGACTTTCAAAATATGCTCACTTCAAACAGATATCATGTAGAGGATTTATTTTACCTCTTAGAACGTTGACATTTCCACATCAGACAGTTGATCTGTGAAAGTCAACATAAAATTGATTTCCTAAAAATGAAAGAAAACTACAAACACCAAATACATTCAAACAGGTTCAGGGTTCAAACTTTATCGTCACGGCATCTTTTATTGTATATTATTTGTTTTAATAGGATTCATTTCATTATATTGGTGAGCATCACCCCATGTACAGGCCAAGATCACTAGCTATACCTGCTGAGATCGCTGCCGCGGCCAAGTTCACCAAAACAGGCCGAGATCGCAAAAGTCCGAGATCACAATGATGCACAAGTTATAGCTTATATAAAGTTTGAAAGGGTTAAATTAGAAGTAAGTGACTTTTGTGTTAGTTTACCCCTATGGCCTAGGCTATGGACTTTATGTCCGAAGTCACATATGATATATATCCTTAACGATATGCCCAATATATATTTTTAAGTTTTTATATGGTATTTTATCATTTAAGTCTTAACGTATATCAGTGGATATTAGCACTAATGTTGGTTTTCATTGTGGAATTTTGAAATCATTTGCACATTTTAAACGTTGCATAGGGTGATATATTATTTCATGTCGTCTATATTTTTGGGGACGTAAGTGACTTGAGATAAGCAACTTTGGACATAATGTGTATAACACTGCAACATCACAAGTATGTACACAAATTATGCTCCTTTTTATATTGTGGTGTGTTGTGAATGTACATATAATATTTTTGTGTGTGCACACGTGATGGGATACCGGCTTTTTTAAATATTAAAAACCGTGTAAATGATGAATGAAAATGAAATTTAATGGGAATTTTAACATGCTTTTATTTAAAATATAATTTACTATCTAACATGTGTTTAAACAAACGTTTTATCTTGGTTTCAGATAAAATGGTATTTATTGCATTTCACCTTGTGATACTTTATTGTAGCTTAATAAAACACTGATGAATTAACAGTATTTTTCAGACATTTATTTTCTGTGCAGGTATGTGATTGTTTGGAAGAAGGGCTACCAAGAATTTGACCAGGTTGAGAGCGCTGTCACGACAAAAGTTAAAGGAGTAGTCTACACCAACTTCACAAATCATTCCATTCCCGACCTGGCTAACAGACTGTGGGATGTGCCTGACTATGTGATACCACCCCAGGTCAGCACGTTCTCTGTGTTCACTTACTTTTGCACTGTCACTGTTTCCGAAATTTTCTAATTCTTATGTGCGTTACATCAACTTCTGATTAACTTGGGGCTTATCTGTTAGTATTTTTAATAATTTATTTATCTTTTATGTACATGTCTATTACATTGTGTAAGGTTTTATTTAATATTTAAAAATCTATTTTTTTTATTTATTATTTATGCTGTTTTAATATATCTTTGTATGTATGCACATATGGACTGTGTTTTAAATGAAACATTTTTATTGTTATTATTTGTGTTTTAGTAATTATATATATATATATATATATATATATATATATATATATATATATATATATATATATATATATATATATATATATATATATATATATATATATATATATATATATATATATTATATATATATAATGTAGTGATGTAAATATAAATGTTATCCAGAGAAAATGTGTTTATTTGTAGGAGAATGGAGCGTTCTTCGTAATGACAAACATGATCTTCACACCCAACCAGACACAAGGCCGGTGTGAGGAGGTGAAAATATACAGTCTTTTTCAAGCAGCAGGGCTCTGTCTAATGTAATAAGTTCCTATGTAACTGTTACTTGATTAGCTGCAGTTGGGTAATGACTGTTGTTTACTGTGGTTTAAAAAATTCCTTTCACTTATCATTTAATGTTAAATTGCCCAAAACACACTGTATAAAAATATTTCCATAAAAACTAAACTGTCCCAGTAACATGTTGAATAAAGTTTAATTTATTCATTTATTCATTTATTCATTTATTCATTTATTCATTTATTCATTTATTCATTTATTCATTTATTCATTTATTCATTTATTCATTTATTCATTTATTCATTTATTCATTTATTCATTTATTCATTTATTCATTTATTCAATCATTCAATCATTCAATCATTCAATCATATATTCATTTATTCATTTATTCATTTATGCATTTATTCATTCATTCATCCATTCATCCATTCATCCATTCATCCATTCATCCATTCATCCATTCACTAATTTCACTCTTGCATCCATCCATCCATTCAGCATGGTGCATGTGACCACAGGAATCACCTGTCAACCAGTTATTCACATCACTTTTTCGATTTAGCATGCATGTTAGGTCACTTTTGTGAAATTATCACATGATCAAGAGCTGTAATTAATCTATGTGGGAAGATTTTGTGGATTCAATTGTTTTCCTTGTATGTTTAATTAGGATCCCAGTATGAAACATGTGAATTGTACTAGTGATGCCGATTGCCACAAGGGGGAGGCAGTGCTCAACGGAAATGGTAAGTTTATTTGACAAATAACACACGCAAATATGTAGTGACATAGAAAGTTATGAATGTTTTGAAAAAAGAAAGTGAAAACAAGGCTGAAGTGGGAAATGGAGCAAGATTTTAACAAGATTTCCACCTAGATAACAGGTAGACAAGGAAGCCACTTGCCTTATCGAGAGTCCAACCTATCTATCTAAGTGTATCCTATCCATTTGAGATATATTTTGAAACATTACCTTGGTTAAATTGTATTAGCGAAAAATCCATATTAAATTTTTTATGTTTTATAAATTGTTTCCACTTTGATGCTTGTTCCTGCACTCTGTTAGTGTTTGGTTTACGTTTTACAAAATATATACATATAAGTCAAAGAAACTCAACAATGTGAAATGATTGATTTGCCATGCCATCTGGTGAGTGAAAAGAGCACTAAGCCACACAGCAAAGTTTGTGAAAAAAGCAAGGAATGTTATTGAATTGTTGAATTAACATATATTTTAATTATTTAAAGAAAACCAGAACGTAATTGTTTGGGTCTGTGAATCTAAAAGTTTGAATAACAACTAATAACTAACCATTTGCAAAAAACGTTATGTCACTAGTTTACTAAAACCAGATGTGACATAAAAGTCTATTTGTACAGACTACCATTTTCATTGAAATGTCAGTAGTTTACTAAAAACCGGATGCAGACATAAAAGTCTGTTTGTATTGACTACCATTTTCGCTGAAAGGCTAATGTCACACGTTTCTAATCTATACCTACACTGTATTTTTATGATGTTCAATAAACATATATATTGCAGCCAACCATTTGTTAGCATGTGTAGTTATTATTTACTGAATTATTGTCACATTATTAAGTCATCTTCAATGGTATAAGGCGTTTTATGTTCTGTCATTATAAGTAATTAGTGCTTATAAAGTGTAACTTGGTTTCTGAATCGAAGGAACTAAGAGAAAGCAAAGTTAAGCAAAACTAGGACAGCTGTGTCACAGCTTGATGTTGATTGGTCAGTTCTTTTTGTCATGAGCAAAATGTCTGCCTCCGTGATATCAGACATCTGACAAAAAATCTTCCACTAGACCATTATTTTCTGAGTTAACCACCAATGTTAAATTATTAACCGTAGTTGCAAAGTTTTAGTCTGCATTAACTCTTTTTATGCCAAAATGTTTTCTTCTGTCCACATGAAGTTTATATATGAAATATTAAAACTTTGGTGTAGGTGTAAAGACTGGAAAGTGCATAAAGTCGACACGCCAGCCGGGGCTGGAGGTGTGTGAGATATACGCCTGGTGTCCCGTGGAGAACGACACACTGCCTCAGTAAGTCTTAGTCTCCTTCTCTCTGTAGACTAGAGTTAAGGTAAGTTCTTATACAGCACAGTATCCTGTCCTATATAAGAACTTTATCTTGGCAGGTGGTAGAACTAAAATTATGTGTTAAAAACAAGTTCAGTTTAGTGTTTTGGTATTGCAGGCAGTTGGCATAAATATAATAACAAAGGTTACAAATGTTGAAATAACATTTATTTGTGTAAACTTTAACTGAACTGTAACAACAAAATACTGGTCCATTTGGTGAGTCTTAATGGTTGACAGACAAAATGGTTATGAAAGCAGTGTATATTTTATAAACATTTATAACAAAATGTACTTGACTGTTCTCTTCATTTTAATTTCAGGAAACATGTGGCACTTTTGGAAGGTTCCAAAGATTTCACCGTACTTATAAAGAACCAGATTGAATTCCCAAAGTTTGGTTTGAAGAAGTAAGCGTCAACAGGGTTGTTTGTGTGATGACATCAAGTCTGTGTTCCCTGTGATCCAGGAACTGCTGACATATTGCTCAAAGGATGTCTGATTGAATGGTGACATTTGGAAGTCTAGGCTTTCTGAAAACAAACTGTAAAATATTTGTTTGTCTTTAAGAACATATGTTTATTATAGATTGCACATATATGTAAAAATAATAGGTATCCGAAAACTTTCAGAATAGTAGTTTTTTTGGGTAAAATATTAATAATGTGATCTTAAATATTTTATTTAGCACTTTTGTATATACAGTGTGTGTGTGTGTGTGTGTGTGTCGTGCGTGCGTGCGTGCGTGCGTGCGTGCGTGCGTGCGTGCGTGCGTGCGTGCGTGCGTGCGTGTGTGTAGTGTTTGTAGTGTAGTGTTGTGTGTGTGTGTGTGTGTGTGTGTGTGTGTGTGTGTGTGTTGTGTGTGTGTGTGTGTGTGTGTGTGTTTCATTCAGTCCTTGTTATATTTTGTGTGAATAGTATTTTTATTCTTGGAATAACTAATTAAACAAATGTATAAAACATTCATATTTCTCGCAGGCGTAATATCCTAGAGACACAGAACTCGGAGTACCTGCGGTCCTGTCGGTACAACTCCAGTGACCCAGATGACAGACTCTGTCCGATATTTCAGCTAGAAACCATCACAGGTGGAGCGGGCGAAAGTTATGAAGAAATGGCCGTTCTGGTAGGAAGACTAGGCACACAGTGTTCTTTAACACAATTTTTCAACGGATTTCTGTCCTGTTGGTTTACTGCAAATCTTTTCATAAAGTGAAAAGTAATGGTTCATATTACGATTGTACTGTAAAGCACAATAGAGCATTATATGATGACGGCACTATATAAATATTGTATTTTATTAATAGTAGTATTAAGTTTTTATGTAGTGAATTATCCAGGACTACTTAAAGAACTTTACCCTATACTCCATGACAGACCTGTTCACTTGATTACAATCTCAAATTTATAGGAAGCATTCAGCTGTGCTGCAATTAATGCACAAAAATGTTTCTGTAGCTAGATATTCATTCATGCTGCTGACACAGGATTCAAACCTGATTTCTCTTGATTCAGAGTTTGAAATGCAGAATTTATAGTAGAGAAACAGCTGTTGTAAGTTGTTGCAGAGTTTGGGACCAGTTAGGACTATGCCCCATTTGTCCCTCCTTATATATTTTAAAATAGAAGTTGGAAGTTATTGCGTAGTTAGGGACCAGTTAGGACCCTGTTACATTCTTCCCTCATATATTTTAGAGTAGAGAAACCATTGTTCTGCGTTTTTGCGGAATTATTAGGACCCTGCTACATTCTTCCCTCCTTGTGTAGCTGTTGTTGGTTATATTTGTGTAATGTGAGTGAGCTTAAAGTGTTGATATGTCCGTTTTATTACGTCTGTTCTAATTAAAAAGTTAAGTTGTCTTTTATTTTGTAAACGTTTATATA
>JAODUO010000927.1:150000-197500 GCA_025642075.2 Ridgeia piscesae | reverse complement strand
CATAGTCTTCTGTAAAACAATATCAGTTATGTATACACAAATAAAAAAAAAATTAGTGATATAATTGTGAAATCTTATACAACAAATTTTTATAAATTAAATGAGGCTAAAGATAGCAAAAATTGTAAACCAAATAAATAAAATAAAATGTGAAATTTACACAAATTGATACCTATAATAACATGTTATTAAATAAATAATTATTAAAATGATATAATAATATAATAATAAACACCCAAATAACAAACATTAAAGCAGATTTGATATGAATACTGTTGGGGCAATATTTCAAAGCATTCTGTTACGTGTTGGTATTCGTCACATGTCTGCCAATTAATTCAATAATAACATTAAAAGCTGTTCTAGAATAGTGCACTTTGAGATGCACTTGATCTGCCATTACGTAATGGATGTACACAGCTACACTGTGTGGGCACTGTACTGCACCACTGTTAGTTCAATGTGCAACTGAATCTTTAGAACACTGTACTGTTGTTTGCTAATACACTGAACTTTTAGTACAAACTTCTGATGCAAACTTAGCACACAGAAATGCTGTTTTGTGTGAAGGGTTTTTCTTGACAATTTGTGTATGTAGCCATTGTAAATTAGTTTAGGATTGTAAATACGTGTTAATTTGGCATTTCTAAATGTTGCTTACATGTTTAAGTTCTTACATTTGTACTGTACTTTTGCTTACAGTATCATGGTAACATAATGTGTAGAATATGGATTTTTCAAAACCACTTTCAAAATATTGTATGCTGGTATACAGTACCCAGCAGTAGTAATAATTTTAAATCCACAGCCATCATTTAGCAACACTGGAACAATTCTGAACTTAAGCTGTACTTACAATGTCCAAGAAACCGTAAACATTTAGTTACATTAGAATATCTCTGAACTTAAGCTGTACTTACAATGTCCAAGAAACTGTAAACATTTAATGACATTAGAATATCTCTTAACACTGTACTTACAATGGCCAAGAAACTTAACTTAAATGGTACTCACAATGTCCAAGAAACCATAAACATTTAGTGACATTAAAATATCTCTTAACTTAAACTGTACTTACAATGGCCAATAGACCATTTATACTGTAAGTACCCGGTGTACGCTGTGTTATTGCACTGCTAGTACAATGTACTATTGGACTATTAGTACACTGTACTATTGCACTGTTAGTATGTTTTCTTGCTGTGTTGTTTCTATGTTTTATTGCATTATGAATACATATGTATGGTGTTTGCATGTGTTTGCATCGATATATTAATGTCACATGACATTTATAAACACACAATACGTGTATGTTTCAGGGATTTGACCACCCAGAAAGTTTAGAGTCGTCGCAGGTTTGTAGTAATGACTTTTCATTTCTGAAATCATGTGTTTCTTACCAGTAGTCTCCCTAATAGTGTAATATAAGGAAACATTAACTCATTAAATGGAGGTTTGGCAGCTATAATGGAGACATTTGACAAAAATACTCTAAATGTGTTTCTTCTCTATTCCAGTGGCCTGGTATGTTTACTATAAAGCAGACTAGATGGAATAAGGCACCGCTCAAGCTAAATATCAGTCGAAACATGATGCCAGGCCAACTAGTGGTGCCACCTGGTGGCTATATAGGAGAAATACGCAGTGGAGCTATCCTTTCAATATTAAAGTATCCCGACTTCAGTAAAACAGCGCACACATTGTTATACTTGTTCGTTTGTATTAATTATATTAACTATTCATTAAAAAAATGTCCTATCTATCTGTCAGACCTCTCATTAATGGTTAAATTAATTGTATGTTATGTCTAGTTATTCATTGTCTTTAAGTTGATATGGGTTGTTTAGAGTTTTATTTGTTACGTTTTTGTGTGCTTTGTTCTGGATGTTGTGTGTTTACAACAATATCAGTTCCCACGCTGGCAGGGAAAGGGGGGTTGACAGCAGGTCAACAAGAGGAAAGAAGTAGAAAACTATAGGAGGGAAAAGGGTGGATTCAAAGCAGCTTCAGAAGAAGGCCACCAGATGGCATGGCAGTTTGTTGGTGGGGGGTGATTGAGAAATTAATAAACACAGTCTCAGTGTGAAATTTTCTCAGAAATCAGTCGGTCCTAACCAACTAATGCCTGTTGGAGATGAACACAGACTCCAGTTGTGAGTGTTAAACAATGTCGTTTGTAGACCCAACATCTAGCGGCAGCGAGATCACCTTCCTATGAGACCTTTGCCGACACACCCACTCTTGACCAGGTGAGTCACTCTGTCCTCGTGAGTCACTCTGTCCTCGTGAGTCATTCTGTCGTCATGAGTCACTGTGTCCTCGTGAGTCACTCTGTCCTCGTGAGTCATTCTGTCCTCATGAGTCACTGTGCCCTCGTGAGTCACTCTATCCTCATGATTACACTCTGTCCTCATGAGTCACTCTGTCCTGGCGAGTCACTCTATCTTCGTGAGTAACTCTGTCCTCGTGAGGCACTCTTTCCTCATGAGTCACGCTGTCCTTGTGAGTTACTCTGTCCTCGTGAGTCACTCTGTCCTCGTGAGTCACTCTGTCCTCGTGAGTCACTCTGTCCTTGGTGAGGGTCACCCTGTCCTTTGGGAGTCACTCTGTCCTCGTGAATCATGCTGTCCTTGTGAGTTACTCTGTCCTCGTGAGTCACTCTGTCCTTGTGAGGGTCACCCTGTCCTTGATGAGTCACTTGTCCTTTGGGAGTCATTCTGTCTTTGATAAGTTATATTTGTTTTGTGCCTGGTGAATGGCGTACTCTGTTCTTCACCAATGACCTACTCTGTCCTCAGTGAGTTACCATGTCCTTTGAGTCACTCTGTCCTCAGTGAGTTACCATGTCCTTTGAGTCACTCTGTCCTCAGTGAGTTACCATGTCCTTTGAGTCACTCTGTCATCAGTGAGTTACCATGTCCTTTGAGTCCTCTGTCCTCAGTGGGTTACCATGTCCTTTGAGTCCTCTGTCCTCAGTGAGTTACCATGTCCTTTGAGTCCTCTGTCCTCAGTGAGTTACCATGTCCTTTGAGTCCTCTGTCCTCAGTGAGTTACCATGTCCTTTGAGTCCTCTGTCCTCAGTGAGTTACCATGTCCTTTGAGTCCTCTGTCCTCAGTGAGTTACCATGTCCTTGGTGAGTCACTCTGTCCTCAGTGAGTTACCATGTCCTTTGAGTCCTCTGTCCTCAGTGAGTTACCATGTCCTTTGAGTCCTCTGTCCTCGGTGAGTTACCATGTCCTTTGAGTCCTCTGTCCTCGGTGAGTTACCATGTCCTTTGAGTCCTCTGTCCTCGGTGAGTTACCATGTCCTTTGAGTCCTCTGTCCTCGGTGAGTTACCATGTCCTTTGAGTCCTCTGTCCTCAGTGAGTTACCATGTCCTTTGAGTCCTCTGTCCTCAGTGAGTTACCATGTCCTTTGAGTCCTCTGTCCTCAGTGAGTTACCATGTCCTTTGAGTCACTCTGTCCTCAGTGAGTTACCATGTCCTTTGAGTCCTCTGTCCTCGGTGAGTTACCATGTCCTTTGAGTCCTCTGTCCTCGGTGAGTTACCATGTCCTTTGAGTCCTCTGTCCTCGGTGAGTTACCATGTCCTTTGAGTCCTCTGTCCTCGGTGAGTTACCATGTCCTTTGAGTCCTCTGTCCTCGGTGAGTTACCATGTCCTTTGAGTCCTCTGTCCTCGGTGAGTTACCATGTCCTTTGAGTCCTCTGTCCTCGGTGAGTTACCATGTCCTTTGAGTCCTCTGTCCTCGTGAGTTACCATGTCCTTTGAGTCCTCTGTCCTCTGTGAGTTACCATGTCCTTTGAGTCCTCTGTCCTCGGTGAGTTACCATGTCCTTTGAGTCCTCTGTCCTCAGTGAGTTACCATGTCCTTTGAGTCCTCTGTCCTCGGTGAGTTACCATGTCCTTTGAGTCCTCTGTCCTCCGTGAGTTACCATGTCCTTTGAGTCCTCTGTCCTCAGTGAGTTACCATGTCCTTTGAGTCCTCTGTCCTCAGTGGTTACCATGTCCTTTGAGTCCTCTGTCCTCAGTGAGTTACCATGTCCTTTGAGTCCTCTGTCCTCAGTGAGTTACCATGTCCTTTGAGTCCTCTGTCCTCAGTGAGTTACCATGTCCTTTGAGTCCTCTGTCCTCAGTGAGTTACCATGTCCTTTGAGTCCTCCTCAGTGAGTTACCATGTCCTTTGAGTCCTCTGTCCTCAGTGAGTTACCATGTCCTTTGAGTCCTCTGTCCTCAGTGAGTTACCATGTCCTTTGAGTCCTCTGTCCTCAGTGAGTTACCATGTCCTTTGAGTCCTCTGTCCTCAGTGAGTTACCATGTCCTTTGAGTCCTCTGTCCTCGTGAGTTACCATGTCCTTTGAGTCCTCTGTCCTCAGTGAGTTACCATGTCCTTTGAGTCCTCTGTCCTAAGTGAGTTACCATGTCCTTTGAGTCCTCTGTCCTCAGTGAGTTACCATGTCCTTTGAGTCCTCTGTCCTCAGTGAGTTACCATGTCCTTTGAGTCCTCTGTCCTCAGTGAGTTACCATGTCCTTTGAGTCCTCTGTCCTCAGTGAGTTACCATGTCCTTTGAGTCCTCTGTCCTCAGTGAGTTACCATGTCCTTTGAGTCCTCTGTCCTTGGTGAGTTAACTACGTTGTTATTGCATACTTGTCTTCACTCTTTGGAGAGAGTAGTTTAGGTTCAAGGTTTAAAAATAAACATTTGGGAAGAAGGTGAAAAGGAGTAATGCAGAATAACTGAAAGAATATTGCAGAGGGATTAGATTTAGAGGGAGTTAGGATTTATATGATAAAAGTGGGAGGTCGACAGATTTTAATATATGCTGTCAGAAACACAATTTTTTTACATTTAGATGGCAAATAGACAAAAACAGCACAGTGGGATCAACGGTAGCAACATTTATGCTTTCTTAGTGTTTATTTTGTTGTTGTATAACTCAGTTGGATATGATTGTGTTCTGGCAGACATCCACATTCAAGCGAGGTTAGCGTAGTTTAAGCTAAATAAACAGTAAGACACTTTAGAGCAGCATTTCTCAAATAGTAGTCATGACCTCAGGTGGGCCGAGGGGGCACAAACCCGTTGCCAGGGGGTCGCAGGATGTCTGCCAATATCAGTCTGTAGTAAGGAAGGAGTTTGTTGGCTGTCACTCTTCATAGGCTTCCTATATAATGTAAGATATACAAATATAAAATACAATATGAAATATAGTCAAGTTGCTCTTACACATTTAGAGAAAATTTAAATTGTGCACTGTGTGAGTGGTAGTTGTGGTGACTAAAGATGATGAGGGGTAGTTGTGGTAACTAAAGATGATGAGGGGTTGTTGTGGTGACTAAAGATGATGAGGGGTAGTTGTGGTGACTAAAGATGATGAGGGGTAGTTGTGGCGACTAAAGATGATGAGGGGTAGTTGTGGTGACTAAAGATGATGAGGGGTTGTTGTGGTGACTAAAGATGATGAGGGGTAGTTGTGGTGACTAAAGATGATGAGGGGTAGTTGTGGTGACTAAAGATGATGATGGGTTGTTGTGACTAAAGATGATGAGGGGTAGTTGTGGCGACTAAAGATGATGAGGGGTAGTTGTGGTGACTAAAGATGATGATGGGTTGTTGTGACTAAAGATGATGAGGGGTAGTTGTGGCGACTAAAGATGATGAGGGGTAGTTGTGGTGACTAAAGATGATGAGGGGTAGTTGTGGTGACTAAAGATGATGAGGGGTAGTTGTGGTGACTAAAGATGATGAGGGGTAGTTGTGGTGACTAAAGATGATGAGGGGTAGTTGTGGTGACTAAAGATGATGAGGGACAGTTGTGGTGACTACAGATGATGAGGGGTAGTTGTGGTGACTACAGATGATGAGGGGTAGTTGTGGTGACTACAGATGATGAGGGGTAGTTGTGGTGACTACAGATGATGAGGGGTTGTGGTGACTACAGATGATGAGGGGTAGTTGTGGTGACTACAGATGATGAGGTGTAGTTGTGGTGACTAAATATGATGAGGGACAGTTGTGGTGACTACAGATGATGAGGGGTAGTTGTGGTGACTACAGATGATGAGGGGTAGTTGTGGTGACTACAGATGATGAGGGTAGTTGTGGTGACTACAGATGATGAGGGGTAGTTGTGGTGACTACAGATGATGAGGGTAGTTGTGGTGACTACAGATGATGAGGGGTAGTTGTGGTGACTACAGATGATGAGGTGTAGTTGTGGTGACTACAGACGATGAGGGGTAGTTGTGGTGACTACAGATGATGAGGGGTAGTTGTGGTGACTAAATATGATGAGGGACAGTTGTGGTGACTACAGATGATGAGGGGTAGTTGTGGTGACTACAGATGATGAGGGGTAGTTGTGGTGACTACAGATGATGAGGGTAGTTGTGGTGACTACAGATGATGAGGGGTAGTTGTGGTGACTACACATGATGAGGGGGTCATCAAGTAAATCTAGTTGAGAACCACTGCTTTGTTGAGCCATGACACCATTCCATGATGTCGTGACAATGCATGCTTGATCACTTTCAGGAGCATTCAGATGTCTGATTCACCTAATTTTGCATGCATTATAATTTCTTTTAAATATTTCATTTGTGATTGGCTGTACAATGTTCCCCATTGTCTTGATAATGTGTTAGATATTTGTGATATCTACTGTATAATAAAATCTGAGTTGCTATTCATTGCTATTTTTCTGTAAAATTGATTGGTGATGTTGCATGTAGTGTCCGTAGATATTGATGTATCCAAGTAGATCTGGTTTACACGTACCTGGATGCAAACATTCAGAAATACTGCATACCTTCAGCAACATGTTTTTATGGTGATGTTAACAAAATTATACTGCAACTACCAAGGGGGTTTCTCAGAAAAAATTGAAAGTAAAAAAACAAAAAAACAAAAACACATTTGGGTAAAACGTATGATATTGTCATCACTATCACTTGAAACATCTATCTTTGATGTTAGACATTCATGTTTTTAAATTCGCTGTCGCATCTTAGCTGTTAGCTCATAACGAACATCAATGAAAAGCAGCTCATTTTGTAATAACTTGTCACATATCATTCCTGGCTCCAAGATTCAAATGAACAGCGGTCAATGAATAGACTCACTTTGGAGTGATTAAAAGAAATGATTATTCCGCCAGTGTCACGTGAGCTCAGCACCTTGTTCTGTGTACTTCCACAGGTAAATAAATTCTATGTTCCCCTTTGCAGACAGGTGAGCGTCCGGGGGTAACTAATCGAAGGACGGGCAGCTCGGGGGAGAGGCAGCCTTCAGTTGGAGAATACTCCCGGCTGGACGACGAATGAGAAGGTGGGAGGACACACAAAAGGAAAAGGGATTTTAGGATGAAATGCGATATATCTGGCTTTCTGTTTTGACAATTTCAAACACATTTCTGTTCTTTGTCTTTGGAACGTAACGGATAATTCTTACATAACACATATGCATACAAAATGCAATATCTATGCAATACAAAATCATAGATATGGATAGAAAGTGCCAAAATTTTCACCCAGTCAGAACTGTCTCTTAAATTGTACTGGCATGAAACACTAATTGATTAGGTTAAAACATATTGAGAGTGATAACTGATTGAAATAAAGGGTTTTATGTTTACAAAAATCCAGCTTTGTGAAGTTCTAGTTTTATAAATGTCATCTACTGAATATTAAAAAAAATTATTTACTGCATTATACAATATATTATGATCTTAATGCCTCATTTAGCAGCAGTATGTAATGTTACCTGTACATTTACATATTAGACTTACGACTCTTAGATGATGATAAAATGTGTACTTTATAAGGTTGTCATCAGTAAAGAATGTTTGATATTGACACACACACACATGCATGCATGCATAGTTATTGCATACTTTATAAGGTTGCCATCAGTAAAGAATGTTTGATATTTACACACACACACACATGCATGCACGCACGCACGCACGCACGCATGCACGCATGCATGCATGCATGCATGCATGCATGCATGCATGCATAGTTATTGCACACACACACACACACACACACACACACACACACACACACACACACACACACACACACACACACACACACCACCACACACACACCACACACACACCACACACACACCACACACACACCACACACACACCCACACACACACCACACCACACACACACCACACACACACACACACACACACACACACACACACACACACACACACACACACAGACACGCTACCCAGGTATATCAAATGTTACTTCACAAAATATATAAACCACTGGTCAGTGTAACAAAAAGCCCTTTGCAGAATGAACCTTATTCGTTACAGTTTTAAAATGTTATCTTTGCAGAATCACTCCCACTTGGCAAGGCCTGGCTGGTGCATGACCAGACACTTTGCCATCTTCTTGGATCTCGTCAGTGTCTTCTTTCAGTTCTGTTTCATGGAGTCTCAAACACTATTTTGCCAACTTGTATGAGGAACAGTCTCAAAGGTTTGCAAAGCTATACAAAATAAATATTATTATTATATTATTAAGTCCCCCAAAACATAACAATATTAGTGTTGTTTCAGAGCATGCCCACCAATGCAAGTTGTGTCGCTTGCTTTTTTTTAAAGTCCAAAATGGCAGTCACCCGTAAGTGGCACTAATTGTCAGAAGTGTATAAAACGTGTTTGCACATATTTAAGAATGGAATTATGGGTAGCTTGCCAACATAGACAAAAGAATGTATGAGAAACAGTTGTGTTTGCAACGTGGTAGGACTGCCAATTTGTTTCAAGTATGTATGCTAGATCAAAATCACTTTACTTTGACCGCAGACATCCCAGTTGTTATGAATCTTTTATGAATATAATTCACGGAATATAATTCGTTGAAACTGATAAATCTAGCCGTCTAGAGGGGTGGAAACATGGGATCAAAAAGGTATACAAATATTTCCTTGAATAAGATGGTTATATTTGCAAAAATGCAACTGGAAACTTGTATTTTGTGTGGACATTATTACATCCACTTTTCCATTGTCATGTTTGTGTGAGTCGCATGTATTTTATGTCATACACATGTACTGCTGTAATTGTTGAAGGTGTATAACAGTTTGTTGGGATATGGTGTGATTAATATTAATGAATGAAACAATAAGATATTTAAGGACCATGTGTGTCTCAACATTCCAATATATAAATGGTGATTGCTATTATATAAATAGTGAACGCTTTGGAACTTGTGCTTGGGTCATTCGCAAATCTGAATGTCTGCCATCCGGTCTCTCTTCAAAGCTTTCTCTACCTCATCAAACCATGTCATTGAAGAGATACCCCCAGTCAGTGAGAGATTCAGCTGCACCATGTAGAACCAGCTGTCTGTTTTCCTTCTGCTTTTTGCCATGTCTTCAAATATTCCTACTATATCTGCAGCGTGTGTCTAGCATGATTAACTGTGTTTTATTAACATACATGCGGGATTAAGTTGGACGAAGACATTCCTAATATTTACAACATAACTTATATTCTTTTGTTTATGACAGTTTTTCTTGTAAATTAAATAGACATACGTCAGTAATCTTGTTTGTTGCAGTGATTATCACGTGTCTGCATAGTTGTTTGCTAACCATTTGGTGACTGTTTGTACGATTTCTTGAACTATAACTGCACGTATTTATCCATGACGTTTTTTTTCTTTATCTATCATGGACAGAAAAAGACACTCTTGAATATTGTCTGTCTTCTTAGCAATTCCGCCAATCTATTGAGAACTTTCACATTGTACACGATTATCAAAAAGTTTAATTCATTGGATTTGTTGCGTAAGATGCCTCGAGTTTGTCGGGAATATTTTATTATTATATTATTATTATTACTTTATGTCACCCCAAGGCTATTTCCGGAATACAGATGGATGCATTTAGCCAAGTGTGACATGCACGCAAACATGTGATATTTTCCCATGATTGCCAACTATGAATTGTTGCTTATATTTTATTAACTTTTTTATTGTTACATGACAATAACAAACATGTCACCATTTACATGTCACTTCGATTGGTGTATGTTTAACTGCTGTCAAGATTTATAATATAGACTGTATTTATTGTGGTATATTTATTCTGAATAAAAGACTCGGCCTATTCTGGTGTTTGAGTGAGATGCGTCTGAGCTGGTCATTGTTCATCTTTTTGTGTTTCTATTCATTGCAATAGATTCCAAAGTTCTATACAGAATTAAATTGGCTACATACCGTACTATTTCTACTCAACAACCGACATACATAGTTAATCTGCTACATTTTTCTGATATCTCTAGGACCCTTAGATCATCCGTTTCCAAGCAAATTGTTGTTCGTAAAACTAATCAAAACTAAGCTGAATATTGGCAAACGTGCTTCCTCTGTGCTGCACCAACCATCTCCCTCTCCCCATATTTACATCTATCATCTCCCATTCCCCTATCTCCCTATACACCTCTTTTCCTCCACCTCTCCCTTTTCACCCCGTTACCTGATTCCCATAAAATCGCAATTCGGTACGATCATGGGTATGTGCACATTTCATATGAACAGCGACGCAGTTTATGCTATTCAAGTCAGCCTAGTTTTGTCCTTGTGAAATATCTGTCATGTTTCGTTGTCATAGTTTAACACAGACAATGCGAGCTTTACATTTCGTTGGACATTCTTAGACTAACGTGTGGCCTCCGACAATTGTATGTTCTTTTTCCCTCGGTCAGAACGCACGGATTCACTACGTTTAATTTAGCCACCTCAGTCGCGTTGCACCTGACAGTCGCAAGAGGGGGCCCGCACAGTACCCCCGGAAATATTGGTATCACTATATCGGAAAAATACGTAAAAAACGATTTGCTATGTTAACAAGTCAGCAAAATGTCCCACGTATCATTTTTATGTAAATTAGAGCCGCCATTATTGAAAAATATAGTTTTCACTATATCTTAGCCAATATTACAGATAACTTACAAAATAAGGTCTATAGACCCATGTTATGAGGATAAGCGACCATAATAAAAAAAAATTGACACGTGTCTGTGACAGTTTAATATGCAGATTAGTGCCGCCATTATTGAGGAATCTATTTTTCACCATTATCTCGGCCAATATTGCACATAACAGCACAAATAAAGTGTCAAGACCCATGTTTTCAGCGTCAACGATCATCAAAGAACCATTCTTGAATTAACTACGCGTGTCCCTACTTACGAAAACGTTTGTTTTTGCGACCAAAAGTTAACATTGGATCAATTCAACGTACTGTGAATAAAGAAATTCCACTAAGTTCATTTACCAACTCATTTACTGATCTAGACAACGATCTTTTCTTAGCTGCCGCGCCTCGACCTCTCATGGGCTTCAGATGATAATTGTTAGATCATCATTCATCATCGCTTTCACCGAAATCGTCAAATTCGTCCTCGTTTTCCTCCTCCACTTCCTCTTCAGTGGCGTAGCCAGAGGGGGGGACCAGGAGGCGATGGCCCCCAATCCCGGACAAAGTTAGGATGGTGGGGAACGGAGGACCAATGAATGGCTGCCTGATTCATAGAGTCACAAAGTACAGTGGGTTTCAGGATTCCTGTGTAAGATTTTCTTTCCCTTTCCTACCTTTTCGCGAAAACATGTCATCATTCAAATAGGAATAAGTTAGAAGAAATTCTCCACTTCTGTCGCTGGCTGCAGCATAAGAGTTGACAGAGCAGTGAAAATTTCATTATTCTCTATGTGCATGATGGCGAATGGTCATTAAGCTTTCAAAATAATAGTTGCCCGGTTACTAACCTAGGTCAAATTGCAATTTGTTATTATGTTTTTGAATATGAATTCCATCCATACTCAAGAAAATAAAACCACGATTCCTATTCCATTGTCTTTTTTTCTCCCCCTCGCTAGTTTTATTATTACGTTCAATAGTCTCCAATTCCTTCTATCTATCATTTTTTCCATTCCTCTCGAAGTCTTTCTACGTCACTTTTAATGCATTCCCCCATCGCAATATCGGTCTTCCTCGCCTCCATTTCCCCTCCACTCTCAGGGCATCTGAACGCCAACGCCACTTCATCTATTTTAAGGTAGGGATGTTTAATTATTGTTACATCAGAGCAAGTGACTACATGTTGGTATTTGTCGTGGTCTTTGCCAGTAGGTTTGGGAGAGTAGCATGAAGAATGTGGTGGCGGCCGGCTACAGCCTGATATTATGTTGCATCTTTGGGCTCGTGTCTCTTTAATAATGGGTTACTTTCTAAATTTGACGCCTCCTGTGAATGGTTTTGCTGAACTGTTAGCTACATTGGTCAGTGAACTTGGGTGTCATGTCGGTATTCATTTTAAGCGAATTGGGTTTGAATTAACATATATATATGTGTGTGTGTGTGTGTGTGTGTGTGTGTGTGTGTGTTTTTTTTTTTTTTTTTGATATATATATATATATATATATATATATATATATATATATATATATATATATATATATACATATATATATATATACCTGTTTGCAAGCACTACGTCGAGTCCTAATATAAAATCCTGGCTACGCCACTGTTCTCTACTTCCTCTTCACGATCACCAGTGTTCATGACCACTGGGTTTGGTAACACAAGACCGCAGGACTACACCGGTTCCAACACTCCATCCTTAGTCATTGTACACCTTTGCCCATCATCGTATGGTATCGGTTTTTCCTGGATGGATTCGTCAGCACGCTTATATAAGGCTACGCTTATATATATATATATATATATATATATATATATATATATATATATATATAATTGTCCTATGTGTATAATTCTTACTTCACTGCACCTATCCAATTCTTATAGCAGCCCAGATCTGCATCTATTTATGTACCCTAGATTCCCTGGGGAATGGAACATAACAACAGGGAGTGATGTTTATAAAATAATTGTTTTTATGCGTTCAACATACATTCACGCCGTAGTTTTACACAAAAACTCATATTACTACAGTCACTCATCAACGCCTGGCACATATACATATTGTGCATAGACAGGACGTGTTATATAATCGATGCCTTATATAATAGGTTCATTTGATGTTACATAACTTTAACTGCATTCTCAGTAATGTTAGTTGTCTGCATATCCACGGTATTACGCAGCCGCCACACATATTTTAGACACATGTCAAGATGTTTTCTGAGTTATGTTGGCAAAATTCTTCTATGATCACTTCAACACGTCATCTTTATGTAATAAAATATACACTTGTAGGAATACTTTAATTTTTGCCTCCCAAAATTCCATTTGTCGACGTTTTGTGAGAATGTACAATTAAGTGATTCTTAGCAATGTTTACACAAATCATGCATAATGCTTATAAGTACTTATAGTGCAAGGTGGAACAGGCAGCTGCATTTTTCTACAAGCGTGTGTTGGTAAATATATCGATGTGCTGTCTTTGTTCTAGCATTCCTCTATGCATAACGTCCGTTTTGTCTTGCACTCTCCAACTCGACAATGTGAATGGTCGTAGCCCTGAAACAGACCACGAATACACGTTCAAATCGTTGTCACTTGCGGCGGAAAGGCATGCATATAGGGAGGACTAAAGTGACACTAAAACACTACTCCACTGGGAGTCAGGGATGCTATTTTCGATTTCCGCATATATCAACTGAGCCATATTCGAAGACTGCGTGACGTCATAATCAGACGAACGTAAACGTACTACGTCGGTTGTCTGTCTGACATAGTCGAAAGTTTCCAAGGTTACATGATTATAACGTCACGCCGGCTTCGCGTAAGACACAGTCGGTGAGGTAATTACAGTTTTTCTTCTTCCTATACAAACCTTACCATAATATATATATATATATATATATATATATATATATATATATATATATATATATATAAGAGAAGAAGATAGAGAGAGAGAGAGAGAGAGAGAGAGAGAGAGAGAGAGAGAGAGAGAGACAGAGACGAGAGAGAGAGACAGAGACAGAGACAGAGACAGAGACAGAGACAGAGACAGAGACAGAGACAGAGACAGAGACAGAGACAGAGACAGAGACAGAGAATTAAAAAAACGGCTGGCAGAGGAATAAAAGAAGTACAAACTAAAGAACAGAACGACGTGAGATGTGTTGGGAAGATTGCGTAATGGATTGGCAGATGACTGGTAATAATATTAATAATAAAACATATTTATTCAGGATGGCCCAGCTAAGTATACAGCATACTTTAAATATGCACTGGCTGTATGTCTAGTGGGTTCCTCATACACAATCTCTAAAATCTGAAATCTATGTAGGTTTTATTAATTTTGACAGATGATTATAAAGCACAGCTCTTTCGTTGCAGAACAGGTTCTTAGATGCGTTGTAACTGACCCGTGGTACAAACAGATTATACAGAGTTAGCAATTCTGGTCGAGTAGGAGGAAGAAGAAGAGAGTTGTGTGCAGGCAATTTGTGGAGATAACAGCTCAAGAAAAGCAAGGAAAACAACGTACAAGAAACCGATGACCAGGAGCAAAGCCAAACCTACCCCTGACGTATGCAGGGAAAGAAGAGGATGTCCTAAAAAATGTGTCAAACCTTTTCGTTGAGGCACAGTGCGACACATTTCTGGTAGGGTTCGACACATTTCTGTACGCATGTTACTTCCCATACCGGCCTCAACCACGAGTCCGCGAAGTACACCATTCCCATGGTTACCAGCAGTATGAATATTATCTGAAAACATCTACAGAAGCTAAAATATGGTGTGTGAGTGCGCGCGCTTATGCGTTGTAAAGACCGGGTTAAAACTCTTATTTTAATTTATCGTGTCATCTTCGAAATAGTTGAATACGGCGTTACATATAGCTTTGCGGATGAATCAAATTGTTCAATCTTTTCTATTAACGACTGAGTGGAACTCGCCCAGTGCAACGCTTGTTAGCATAATGTCAAAATATATATTTAAACGTCATTATGTTAATATCTTATAAGTAAATATATCATGTAAACATACATCGATATCACGGCAAGTGAATCTGTTTTGTGTGTACACGTGTTTATTTATAGTGTAACTGTACAATTGTAATTAATGCTAAACATTGACACTTATTATTTTATTAAAAGTTTTCAAAGGGGTAGACACTTATAAGTGTTTAACTTCAAATCTACTCCTTTCCAAAACTTATTTCTTCATTGTATATCCTTCACGAGTATCATGTGACTTATGATTTACTTGATTTGTGCTATTTGTTTTTCAATGTTGTGTGTTTCTAGTAGGCCTACGATTGCATATTTAACTCACAACTCAGAATCAGTTAACTTGACTTCTGCATGCAATACACATACAATGCATAAAATAAGTAATATATAAGGCCTAATACCATTAGCATAGGTTGCTGCCCAAATGGCTAAATATTGTTTTCAATAAACTTTTAATCCAAGTATGATGAATCACTCGAGATTGAAATTTAATTCGCCGAAAACGTCAGCTAGCTATAACACATTGTGTGAAGGCATGACATACCTTACAGTTCGCCATAACAATGTCTCGTCTACGTCCGATATACTTCCGTTTCTGTGTAAGTTCCGTCGTGTTATGAACGCACTGGTCGCGAAGATTCACCTACGAGTGTATATCGCCACTCGACCTGTGCACGGAATACAGTTTGACGTGCGTGATGTCAGCGATTCTGTTTGCCGTGTACTTCCACGTTCCAACGACCACTCGACGTCACAAGGGTACACGAGCACCCCTACTTGTAGTCATAGTTGTCGCAGTGCTATTGGTTATCCTTGGATATAGTGTTGACATAACTAATATGTATTACCTATCCCCAGTTACCCAAATATATCGCTTGGCGTGTTATGAATAACACACATATCGCGAAATTGTTCCGTGTACGTGCGCGCGTGCGTGCGTGCGTGCGTGCGTGCGTGTGTGTGTGTGTGTGTGTGTGTGTGTGTGTGTGTGTGTCGTGTGTGTGTGTGTGTGTGCGTGCGTGCGTGCGTGCGTGCGTGCGGTGCGTGCGTGCGTGCGTGCGTGCGTGTGAGAGTGTATGTGTGTGCTTCGATGAGGTAAGGCAATTATTAACTTACGCATGCCTGAAAAATGCATTGTCTAATTGTCTGTTGGTATAATCCCACGTACCAACCCTCTTGTCTCTAGCCCCCATCTCGATCAGAAGCCCCCCCGAGGTATGAGAATTGAGTGCCAGTAGCCCCCCGTTCAGTATGCTGTTAGTTTAACACACACCCATTTTGTAAGTGGAGTTAATCATTTAAAGCTCCAAGTGGCTTTCACACAGCAAGTGTGTGTTGTAGAAAGGTCATTCCTGTAAGAGGTAAAGTAAGTCCTCGGCATAACACTGTTTGAAGTGAGCAAAACCATATCTGACTCGCGCTAGCTTCAAACATTGAGTTTCTTTTGTATTTCATATTAGTGTAATTCAACATGAACATTATTTTTACTCAATTATTTATTACTATTATCACCTCATACATATTTATTTATTATTATTATTACGTAATTATTTTAATTGTTTTTCTTCAAATAAATATATCAAATAAAATATATTATTATTAATTGTTCTGATTCAGGTATAAGCTTTTGAAAGTCAAGTGCCCACACTTTTAAGTGGACAATCTTTTGAATGGGGTTTGTGTTTTTACGGTTTCCGTTCAATAAAACAAGTTCGACGTTCCTTGAATGCGTATGACTATTTTCTTATTTAAAATCAGGTACGTAAAATCTAGGTGGGTGATAACAATGAATGGAACAGCCAGGAGGTGTTGCTATAATGGTAAGTAGTGCCACTAGTCCCCCGTAAGTCCCAGTAGCCTGCGGGGGCTACTGGGACGCGGGCTAGGGGTACCTGTCTATTATACGGGAAAACGGTTACGATTTCACAGAACACACGCGTTCGGTTATGGCCGTACATTTACTTGCGTCGTGGTGCGAGTGACCTGCAAAATGACACATATATAGTCAACACATTATACCACAACTAACAGGGTCAAGAACACTTACAATAGGTCCTCTATTTTCAAAATTAAAACTTAAAATAAAATGAACTATTTAAACATCAACTAAGGATTTGTATGTACAAATCCATTAACGGTCAACTCTCAGATAGCTTGATTCCTAAGCTTAAGCGAACGGAAAACGTTCATAACCACAATCTTAGAAACTACAAGGGGTATTACATACGCAATATTCTCAATTCTTGGGCAAATTATTCACTTGCCGAAAATTGTCGCGAGCAATTGAAACTTTATAAAAGAGTTACGAAATAATTTAATTCTACGCAGGTGTCCTGTTGCTACTCTCACTGTACAGCTGAGTGAGTCGTGGGCAATAATTCGGTTTCAAACGTAACTTTTGAAATACACGTTTATTTGCAAATACTGCACAGACCATTAATCGATAGACACAGTTTTCATAACAAATATGAAAAAGTCAAAGAAATATTATGTAACAATCCCGTTAGCGAATTTATAAGAACTGAACATTTGCAGTAATAACGTAAATATAACTATGACAATGAAAGGTATTTTACTTGCAATATTTCCAATATCCCATTGATATGACATGGTTGCTAACACGACGACCGGGCCTCATATAGCACAGTAACACAGGTGTTCATTGATGTATGTTCCATTCGGTAGGTGGCTCCACTGTTTCAATTTATTTTCTTCGAGACACATGATGACGACTAGAGCTCAGCACGGTTTCCCACACATTGTTTCGAAATTTACGGCTACACATTCTAACCAAACCAGTCCTAGGAATATCCTTTGCAATATTATACTGATATCTGGGTGAATGAAAATTTCATGTGGACAAATATTTTATTTCATGCAAATATAACAACATTCATCTACCCATCCACATCGTGTTAATGTTATTACTTGATTTTAACTTGCAGTCAAATTAAGTCGTATTTCTTATTTATTGTTGCTGATTATATGATTTTATGGATTCTCTCTCCCTCTCTTTGCACAATACGTATATGTGCCAGGGGTTGAGTACTGACTGTAGTAGTATGTCTTTTTTGTGTAAAAGTACAGCATTGAGACCATAAAAAGCAAACATGTTATAAACACCATAACAAATTACTGTGTAGTTTTATATTTATTCAGTTCTCTTACCTCTGTTGTGTGAATGTTCATATGCGAATTTACACAAATATGTCCCCTCCCTAGGAAGGAAGTTTCAAATTGACTGACACATTATTGTCGAAACATTTCACAAGTGGCAAGCATGTATTTGTTGATATATAAAGATCATTAAACACATGCAAGTGTCACACCGCTGTATGATAAATCCTTACTAACACGAAACAATGTACATACACACTGGCAAAACGATGCATACAGTTTCATGCATATGGTGTAAGCCAGGTTAATAGAATAAATAATCATAAGCTGTTCTATCACTGTCGTGTTTACCACTTTCTCTTCAGCCACATTCATAATCTCTTTCTCTACTATCGCTCTCGCTCTCGCTCTCGCTCTCGCTCTCGCTCGCTCCGCTCTCGCTCTCGCTCTCGCTCTCTCTCTCTCTCTCTCTCTCTCTCTCTCTCTCTCTCTCTCTCTGTCATTTCTCTCTCTCCTCTCTGTCTCTCTCTCTCCCACCTGCCCGTCATACCTCCCTCTCTGGGGTTGAATATTAATATCTGCTTGTTTGGCAACCAAGGTGCATGCCATCAAGAGGAAAGCATTACAATTACTGCATAGATTTATACATGCACTATTTTAACTATAGTTCGGAGCATTTTCGAGATATCACAAAACAGCTCTATTTATGAGATGGAATCAATGTGTGTGCACACGACATGTAGTGTTTGCATAAGGAACACCAGCAGGATTATTTCTGTCTGGAACATTATAAATTACAAAACGAGTACAACTGTTTCCTACAAGCATGAGTTTTTAGTGGTGGTTATTACATCAGAACATGTTGCATCGTGTAACAATGTTCAACATTTTCTCTGGTTCGTCATCTTCTGTGTGTCTAATGGCACCTACCGCCGTTTCGAAACTTAGGCAATTTCTTCACCCCACATTTGCCTGTGTCTTTCGGAAGAGACACTAAACGCCGGTGGTCCCTTCGGTCTGGTGTCTATGCCAGGGGAAGTAAAAGCAATCATCATCACTATCTCACTCAGCCACTCACTCACTCACGCACTCCCTCAGCCACTCAGCCACTCAGTCAGTCAGTCAGTCAGTCAGTCAGTCAGTCAGTCAGTCAGTCAGTCAGTCAGTCAGTCAGTCAGTCAGTCAGTCAGTCAGTCAGTCAGTCATCAGTCAGTCAGTCAGTCAGTCAGTCAGTCAGTCAGTCAGTCAGTCAGTCAGTCATCAGTCAGTCAGTCAGTCAGTCAGTCAGTCAGTCAGTCAGTCAGTCAGTCAGTCAGTCAGTCAGTCAGTCAGTCAGTCAGTCAGTCAGTCAGTCAGTCAGTCAGTCAGTCAGTCAGTCAGTCAGTCAGTCAGTCAGTCAGTCAGTCAGTCCGTCCGTCCGTCCGTCCGTCCGTCCGTCAGTCAGTCAGTCAGTCAGTCAGCCAGCCAGCCAGCTAGCCAGCCAGCCAGCCAGCCAGTCAGTCAGTACAACGGTAGTGGTCCACCAGCAGTGTGCTGAAGGGGTGACATAGCACTATTTATAAACTAGCAATACACTTCTACGGCGCCTAAATCCGTAGGAAACCTAGCTAAAACACGTGATAAAATTATCAATATACACACTTGTAAATGGAGACGGGCAAGAGGCAGTTTTGACGCATAGGACCGATGGGGGTGTAGGATGAGAGTGCGATTTAAAATAAATGAGTATAGAGGTTTTTTTTATAAACGGTTGCTGATTCTGTAGTGATAGGGAGTTGATTCCATATTGTGGGTGCATGTACAGAGAGAGGACTTCAATTTATGGAAAATCCAACTTGACAAAGTTGTCATGTAAGACCGTGCGTGCAACATCAACATTACTGGTCGAGTGTTGATGTTGCTCTAACTATTCGTCTACCACAACGTAATCTGGCTCGCCTTCAGCTGTGTTCGGACTACTTTGACGTTCGGTCAGGGCGGCGTATGTCGGTGTGTTCTTGACCGGAACTGCGGGAACGGGGCGTTGGTAGTCTGGATTGTCCACTACTCCAGTGGAAGGTTCCAGGTAATCAGAGTCCACTTTAGCTAATGTCTTGTGCGCGTCCCCAGCCAAGCGCCTCTGTACTTTGTCGCTACCTGGTCCCGTCATCAACGTGTAGTCCGGACCGGCGTCAGACAGAACAACTGGGGTCGTCTGTTCATAGGTCGACTGACGCTGGTTCTCGGTCTCTGTGTCTGAAAACGACAGTTGGTGCAGTGTTATGTACGTGGTAAAATCCATCAAATGGAACAATTTGTAATGCCTATATGCAGCCATATTTACATCATTCAAGAATCATCTTCTTGACATTCACTTGTGGCTAAGAAAGGGAGATGAATAACACACATTAATCAAGGTAAATAGAAAACATACATTAATCAAGTCTGCGAACACCTTCATTTAGCAATGACTGGTCGTCTATCGGTGGCTTTGCTTTGTTGCCACGCGACGCGTCGTCACGGTAAAGTGTCATCCACTACTTGTATGTTTGATATGTGAACTATTTAAGTTATACCTGAATCTCGCTGTCGACGCCGCTTTCTCAAACAAATGACTACGATGGTGGCGATGATGACGATGACGACAACAACGTAGACGGGAGTCGCGTACAGAAGCCACGGTGTCGACGACCCTTGCGCTGCCGGGCTAGACTTGGTCGGTGGTTCCCAATGGTCAAATGACGTTGTCGTCACTGCCAGGCTGTCTAATGCTGGCGTCGTTTTCTGATCAACTGCCGCTGTCGTCGCTGGTTGAATGTCAGAGCAGCCGCCAGGGTCGCTCTGTCGGATGTTGTCGTATCCCGACAGACAACGGTCACAACGACGACCCGTCACGTACCGCTTGCACGTACACTGACCGCCAACCTGAACGATAGTTCGTATTTGTTCAATCCGATTTATCATTTTCCAGAAAGGGGCAGGCGGTGAGTTGCGGTGCGGTGCGGTGCGGTGCGGTGCGGTGCGGTGCGGTGCGGTGCGGTGCGGTGCGGTGCGGTGCGGTGCGGTGCGGTGCGGTGCGGTGCGGTGCGGTGCGTGCGTGGTGCGGTGCGGTGCGGTGCGGTGCGGTGGTGCGGTGCGGTGCGGTGCGGTGCGTGCGGTGCGGTGCGGTGCGGTGCGGTGCGGTGCGGTGCGGTGCGGTGCGGTGCGGTGCGGTGCGGTGCGGTGCGGTGCGGTGCGGTGCGGTGCGGTGCGGTGCGGTGCGGTGCGGTGCGGTGCGGTGCGGTGCGGTGCGGTGCGGTGCGGTGCGGTGCGGTGCGGTGCGGTGCGGTGCGGTGGTGGGTGCAGTGTGCGGTGCGGTGCGGTGCGGTGCGGTGCGGTGCGGTGCGGTGCGGTGCGGTGCGGTGCGGTGCGGTGCGGTGCGGTGCGGTGCGGTGCGGTGCGGTGCGGTGCGGTGCGGTGCGGTGCGGTGCGGTGCGGTGCGGTGCGGTGCGGTGCGAGATGGAAGGTATGAAAGTTAATGTCAATTAATGAAAGTGAATTAAAGTGAATGGCTGAATGAGTGAGTGAATGAGTTACAGGGATAGTAGCGGGGACGTGGGACAGAGCAGGGACAGGGCAGAGACAGGGAGGCTGAGAGACAAAGAGACAGGTACTACTGTAGTAAGTAAGCTGTCATCACCTCATTACACTCGATGTTGCCGTCTCTGACGCCGCGTACGTCACAGTGACACGGTAGACAGGTTCGACTGGACTCGTACACTACGTAGCTGTACACTCCACACAGACTGGATGGCCTGAAATACAGATACACACTTGACTGTGTAATATACCCACGACACTGAGAGACATCCAAGTGTTGACTCTGTGAGCGCGCGAGTGCTCATGTGTACGTGAGTGTGTGTGAGTGTGTCAGGAATGTTTTATGAGATGCATTATATTAGTGTGTGCACCAATCAAACAGCCATACAGGTGCGATGT
The DNA here is from genome assembly GCA_025642075.2 of Ridgeia piscesae. NCBI lineage: Eukaryota > Metazoa > Annelida > Polychaeta > Sabellida > Siboglinidae > Ridgeia > Ridgeia piscesae. The sequence goes on along the minus strand of JAODUO010000927.1, from coordinate 175,460 downwards.
TCTCACCTGCGGCTGACGGTGACGCTGTAGAGGCCGAAGTAGGAGATGTTCCGGAGTAGAGCGGCGCCGTCCTGTCTGTGGCCGGACAGACGGACTCGTAGCGACGTCGCCCGTCGCTGCAGCGGACCCAGGCCGGCGTCCAGCAGGTTGAACAGTAGTCGGTCACCGTCAAGCTTCATAGCACTGAAACAATAATTTATATGCGCAAATGCCAGAATTATATATATATATATATATATATATATATATATATACACAATATGTGTTTGTATGTGTGTTTGTATGTGTGTATGTATGTGTATAGGAGACTTCAATGCGAGAATAGGAAGATACAATGACAAGTGGCCCTTGGTCATGGGCAAACATGGGATTGGGAAATGCAACTCCAATGACGAGCTTCTATTGGCTCTGTGGTCGAACTGATAGTGACGAACACCACGTTCAAGCAGAAGGACGAACGCAAGACCACTTGGACATCCTTGTTCCGGACACTGGCATATGATCGACTTCATCATCACGAGGTGTCGGGATAAGATGGACATCCACTGTACCCGAGCCATGCTTGGAGCTAACTGCTGGGCCGATCACCAGTTGCTGAGTTCAAAAATGGCTTTCAGAATACGACAAAAGCACAACAGGCATGGGACAAGTAAGCCGACCAATCTAAATACGTCAAAACTAAATACCATCAGCCGTATGGAGAGTTGTGAGCAGGAGATGGACAGTGCTCTCGCCCAATGGGAGGAGAAGTAAAGATCAATACCAGACGAGGACTGGACAGCTCTGCAGCAGGTCGTATACAACACAGCCAAGACAAATCTTGGCAAGCCAGACAGAAAAATCCAGGACTGGTTCGACCTCAACGACCAGGAACTACAGACTCTTATGAGCAGAAAAGACCAGAGAGTGTTGCAAACCAGGAGCACTAGATCCACCACTGCAGCATATAAAGATGCCTGCAGACTGCTACAAAAGTCACCCGTGCACTGAAGTCAGACTGGTGGGAAAGGAAGGCAGTGGAGCTGCAGAGAGCTGCTGACAGAAACGATATGAAGGGCTTCTACAACGGACTGAAGGAAGTGTGGGGACCCAAGAAGAAGGGACCTGCTCATCTGATATCAACAGAAGAAATGAAGATTTTCTTTGATAGCAAGAGAGTTGTGGCAAGATGGAGTGAACACTTCCAGAAGCTATTCAACGTCCCTGGCGACATAGATCATGAAGCTCTGGAAAACATCCCGCAGCGCATGACCAAGACAAGCCTCGATGATATTCCAACCATGGCTGAGATGGCTAGAGCAATCACCGGCCTGCAAGATGGCAAAGCTTCTGGGGGAGATGGAATTCCTGCTGAAGTATGGAAGCACGGAGGAGACAATCTGTTCAGCAGGCTGCACCAACTAATCACCAATGCCTGGGAGGTGGGATCTGTACCACAATCATGGAAGGATGCCAGCATTGTAACCATCTACAAGAAAGGTGATCGAACAGACTGTTGGAACTATAGAGGAATCTCTTTTCTTTCCATAGCAGGCAAGATCTTCGCCAGGATCCTCCTCAACAGACTATATACACACATAACACTAGAGGTAGTTCCGGAGACACAATGTCGCTTCAGAGGAAACCGGAGGACCGTAGATATGATAGTTTGTCTCAGTTGGTAGGAGCGCGCTATGACAGCTACTGGGGAAGTATGGATGCCCAGAGAAGTTCACAACTATGATCGAGGCACTACATACCGGAATGATGGCGAATGTTAGTGTTGGAGGGCAAGTCTTGGAATCGCTCAGTGTTACAAATGGGGTCAGGCAAGGTTGTTTACTGGCCCCCACGCTCTTCTCCATCTCCGTATCAGCAATGCTCGACGAGGCTTTGCGATACACGGGGATGGCGTCTACATACAGTCCAGACAGAGCGCTGACCTATTCAATGTCGCACATTTCAGAGCTAGACTACTCGGATACTGACACGAGAGAGCTGCTATTCGCAGATGACAGTGCACTGGTTGCTGAAGAGATACAGAAAATAGTGGATGCTTTCTCTAATGCGTCAAAAAGTTCGGCCTGAAGATTAACATCACGAAGACCGAGGTGCTGTACCAACCCAACTGTACAAGAACCAGAGAGGAGGATATCATGGTTGATGGAAACAAGCTGCACTCTGTTCTGGAATTCACCTCCCTCGGAAGCACTATATCAAGTAATGGATGCATTGACGATGAAATACAGAGAACGATGGCCAAGGCTAGTGCATCTTTCGGCAGACTACGCCAGAAACTCTGGAACAACCACCATGTGTCCATGCGGGTTAAAGGCCAGATATACCGTACAATCGTGCTGTCCATGCGAAATCTGTGTTCGATCATGAGGATAACCTGGATGGACAAAGTGACAACCAAGGACATACTCGAACGGACAATAGTCGTACATACAACACTCTCCGGTGGACTGGACAACTCAAGAGGCTACCAAAGCAGATTCTTTACACTCAATTGTCTTCTGGTCACAGAAAGAGAGTCTAGCAGTTTCACCCAATCGCAAATACAGGTATGCCTAGGTGTTTGTGGGTATGATAGAAACGTGTGTGAGTGGTCGTGTGAGAGCGCTATTGGTTATCCTTGGATATAATGTTGACATAACTAATATGTATTACCTATCCCCAGTTACCCAAATATATCGCTTGGCGTGTTATGAATAACACACATATCGCGAAATTGTGCCGTGTACGTGCGCGCGCGCGCGTGTATGTGTGTGCGTGTGCGTGTGCGTGTGCGTGTGCGTGTGCGTGTGCGTGTGCGTGTGCGTGTGCGTGTGCGTGTGCGTGTGCGTGTGCGTGTGCGTGTGCGTGTGCGTGTGCGTGTGCGTGTGCGTGTGCGTGTGCGTGTGCGTGTGCGTGTGCGTGTGCGTGTGCGTGTGCGTGTGCGTGTGCGTGTGCGTGTGCGTGTGCGTGTGCGTGTGCGTGTGCGTGTGCGTGTGCGTGTGCGTGTGCGTGTGCGTGTGCGTGTGCGTGCGTGTGCGTGTGCGTGTGCGTGTGCGTGTGCGTGTGCTGTGCGTGTGCGTGTGCGTGCGTGTGCGTGTGCGTGTGCGTGTGCGTGTGCGTGTGCGTGTGCGTGTGCGTGTGCGTGTGCGTGTGCGTGTGCGTGTGCGTGTGCGTGTGCGTGTGCGTGTGCGTGTGCGTGTGCGTGTGCGTGTGCGTGTGCGTGTGCGTGTGCGTGTGCGCGTGCGTGTGCGTGTGCGTGTGCGTGTGCGTGTGCGTGTGTGTGTGTGGTGTGCGTGTGCGTGTGCGTGTGCGTGTGCGTGTGCGTGTGCGTGTGCGTGTGCTGTGCGTGTGCTGTGTGTGCTGTGGTGTGTGTGTGTGTGTGTGTGTGTGTGGTGTGTGTGTGTGTGTGTGTGTGTGTGTGTGTGTGTGTGTGTGTGTGGTGTGTGTGTGTGGGGTGTGTGTGTCGTGTGTGTGTGTGTGTGTGTGTGTGTGTGTGTGTGTGTGTGTGTGTGTGTGTGTGTGTGTGTGTGTGTGTGTGTGTGTGTGTGTGTGTGTGTGTGTGTGTGTGTGTGTGTGTGTGAAAAACAGAATCCGTTTGTGCGTGAAAATAGTTCCATCAATACTAATGCTCTATTTTGATGTTGATATTGATTTGTTGCTGTGTTATTTTAATAAATCATTTATACGTGGTATATATGGAAGCCACTGTTAAACGTACCCGAGTTGAGTGCACTGTTCATCGTCGCTGCAGTCGTCCCTGAAGACACGCCACAGCTGCCACGAGTCGTCCGCCGTCACCTTCCTGAAGATCGACACGACGAGTGGAACAGGACCGAAGAACGTCATCGAAACCTCCTCCAACTACAGCCAACAACGTCGTGTTATCAGTGATGCTCGATGTGTCATCCATGAACTGTCAACCAGCAAATACTGCATCTTGCCAGCTTCACTGATCACCGTGGCAATGTACAGTACATGACAATATTTCTATTTTTCCAGATTTCACAAATATTTGGTTAAAGTTTTTAAAGTCGTTTATCTAGTGAGAATACCAATATCTCTTGTTGCAGGTATGTTTGAAGTTTGTAACAATGTTCTTGACATTGGGATATACAAACATCGGGAGTCGTGTTCAGAATGTAGCCCTTACCCCAACCTACGTTATGTAGTTTATGCTTGTGAAACACTTGATTTGTAATCATTATTTAACCGCAACATATATCTAACCTGCGTTATTGACATACCAGCCTCCACCCACGCGTCATTCAACGACCCAAAGGCATAAATTATCACTTAACTGCGGTAGCACCTGCATAAATAACCACCTCTGAATCAAGTTACCTACGAGATAAGCCCTTTGAAAAGTAAAGCGTTAACAATTATTATTTAGCTAATCCTAAACAACTGTTGTTTTGTTTCTTAAGGACATCGTCCCTGCTAAATCACAGGATAATCGTCCATGCAAGCGAATGACCGTAAAAAGACGCGAATGGACCAGGGCGCCAGGGTGGAGATGCCATTACACTGTCCACCCAAAGTTAGCGTATTGATATACGTATAATGTTCACACCTCGTACTCGTTGCTCGTTTTCAGGTGACCATTGTTGATCAAAATATATTAGAGTAACGTACGTGTTGATTTAATGTCCCTACACAGTATGTTTAAATAACATCCCAGCAATTTAATTGTTTTTAATAATCTTGTTGCATTAAAGACTTGGAAACTTATCAAATTGTCACAATGATATCATTAAGTAAGCGTATTTTGCAGATTGAACATAGTACTCACTTTGTACGTTTGTCGCAAGTCAAACAGTAGGTCGACTGAGTCTAGGTGAGGCCGGCTCAGCCAGAATGTAGACACTTCTGAGTCAACGACATAGTCGACGGGATGCGCGTCTCTTCCCCACTTCGTGCAAACAGGGCTGTATATTTCAGTAAGTTCACTGAAAGAATGAAACGCGTTCAATCAGTCATGCGCTTGATACATCAAAACATCCGCTGATAGATATGCAAGAGTCGTTTTCTGATATTACGGATGAGTAGTAGCGAAAGTGGACGGACGGACGGACGGACGGACGGACGGACGGACGGACGGACGGACGGACGGACGGACGGACGGACGGACGGACGGACGGACGGACGGACGGACGGACGGACGGACGGACGGACGGACGGACGGACGGACGGACGGACGGACGGACGGACGGACGGACGGACGGACGGACGGACGGGCGGCGGACGGACGGGCGGCGGACGGGCGGACGGGACGGACGGACGGACGGGCGGCGGGCGGGGGCGGGCGGGCGGGCGGGCGGGCGGGCGGGCGGGCGGGCGGGCGGGCGGCGGGGGGGCAGGCGGGACGGGCAGGCGGCAGGCGGGCAGGCGGGCGGAGGGGGCAGGCGGCGGGCGGGCGGGCGGCGGGCGACGGCGGGCGGGCGGGCGGGCGGCGGAGCGGCGGGCGGAGGCGGCGACGGCGAGCGGGCGGCAGGCGGAGGCGAGGAGGCGGACGGACGGACGGACGGACGGACGGACGGACGGACGGACGGACGGACGGACGGACGGACGGACGAGGACGACGACGGACGGACGGACGGACGGACGGACGGACGAGACGGTCGGACGGACGGACGGACGGACGGACGGACGGACGGACGGACGGACGGACGGACGGACGGACGGACGGACGGACGGACGGACGGACGGACGGACGGACGGACGGACGGACGGACGGACGGACGGACGGACGGACGGACGGACGGAAACAACAGCGACACGGACGGACGGACGGACGGACGGACGGACGGACGGACGGACGGACGGACGGACGGACACGGACGGACGGACGGACGGACGGACGGACGGACGGACGGACGGACGGACGGACGGACGGACGGACGGACGGACGGACGGACGGACGGACGGACGGACGGACGGACGGACGGACGGACGGACGGACGGACGGACGGACGGACGGACGGACGGACGGGTGTATTGAAGATCATTAGATGTTTATGGTTATGATAGTGTCTACTTAACAGATGCCTGTCGTGCATGTGTCCTATCCTACATTCACTTTGCATCGTAAACCCGCATAGGTACATATACCTGTGTAATCTCGAATACTTTATGAAACAATAGCTACACTTCAGTTGAAGAAGTCGGTCTGGACAAACGCCAGTCTATATGGAGACCAATATGACTTGTTACATTTTTGTAGAATATTTAGTGTTGGTCTACATTTGAATCCATACAAATATAATGTAATGTGTCATTGCAAAATATGTCATACTGTAACGTAAATGGTTTACCTTGCAGACAGAACCCTGTCGTACAGTCGGATGTCCGCCAACTGTCCCAGGAACTGTCTCACCTTTAGATCTAAACATGTCACACAAATGTATTTACACAATAACAGTTGATTTTATAAGTGAAGGGACGATACACATTACGTACAAGATACTATTTATGGTCACACACGAACATAAACAGATACAGCTCGGCAGCGTAAGTATATTAATAAACGAAATTACCACAAAGGTTGGTTAAATAGAGATGAAGAAGGTGTTGGACTCGCAATAAGTCCAAGGCGTCCTTGTCCAATTGCTCTTCTGGTTTTATGCTCTTAGTGATAATCTTGTTATACACTGTTACTTGTTTCGTAATCAGTTAACACGTTGAATCTACCCGACATCAAAGGGAATACTTAAAAGCTTATGGGACACATAAAATACACAAGCTTGACGCACCCCTCAAGCAGACAGTATCTGGCTTAGGGAGTGAAGACATTGGCCAAAATGATGACACAAAAAGGGTTGGGAATACACCACGTCACATCAGACAAAGAACATTGGGAACACCGCCAACAAGATCGAACAGCTACACCCGTTTGGACAGAATTTAGTGTCTTAGAATGTGTCAGACCTGTCTACAAGCATATCACGATTCACAGTGTGAAGGGAAAACCAGAATCACATGGAAACAATGAACCCTATCAACTTGAAAGACGCCGATAACACTTCGACAGACCCACGAACTGTTGTTCCTAGACATGTGTCTGGGTCAACGACAATGGATGCACACGGGCAGCCGTCTACATAAAAACCGAAGGCGCATTAATTGAATGTTAGTTCCAACCAGCACCCAGGACACAAGCGCTCAATGGTCAAACCTCTGACGAACAGAGCAGAAAATACCATGCAGCACATTGATTTCCCTGGGTATGTAAGTGAACCATTAGTCGTAAATACTTCTCGCAGCCATGTTTCATTACACACAAGTTCACTTACCGTCAGTTTCTGGGACCCAACGATTCCCACATTGTGTTTGCGTCAGACACACATTGCTTCTTGTCCACTGACCACATGAGACGTCCAGGACAAGTTTGTACCGTCCACAGTTTGCTACGACAGAGCCAGTATTTGTGGCAGTCGTAGCGGTACTGGCTGGTTTCACCCTCAGTGCACCAAAAGTACGGCGACTCGGCGAGATCTACAGCCACACAACGTGCAAGTGAGACGAAGAACGATCACTTCAGATCAGTACGCAGGTTCTACCTGTCTGGAAAGGTCTTTTACTGCTCTGAAAATATATGCGAAGAGCGACAATCGTTTAGGTTGTACTTTGTAGTGTATATTATAGCGGCGCCTGCGCATATGTAAGAACGGCACGCAAGAGATGGGTTTGGGAGGTGGTGGCGGCGGCGGTGGCGGTGGTGTTAAAGGTAGTGGTGGTGTTGAATTGATGCTACTCACACCCGGTGGTGCCTTGTGGACACATTCCTTGACTATCGCACACACCAGTGGTCGGGTTTATCCCGCCTGTTGTACAAAAACCGTATGTTGAACGGTGTAGTGAGTCTTCGAACATATGAAGATTATTCCCCTTCAGTGTGGCCAGCGTTTCGTTAAGGCAGCCATATACATAGCAATAGCCATCTGCTTTGTAGTAGAAGCCGTCCTTTCGCCCTGTGCAGTTGGCCCGATGTTTGTAGAGAATACAGTCCGGCGGGCCATGTATACTGCCAGCTGTGTCTTCTCGATCACCTGTGCAGAGGACAGTCTCGACTGTGTAGTATGTACATATGTACGCGAATAATGACACATGTACGCATGTACGCGAATAATGATACACATGTACACACCCACGAAATAAAAAAGAGCGCCATATAAACTAACTATTGGACATTGCGTCAGTAAATATTCTTACACGTTCTTCCAATTTAATGTATATTTAAGCTACCGTGCAAGTTTTGGTCACACTCGCAAATTGATAACCCTTTTTACGTAATGACTGATGAGTTAGACAGGCATGAATTTTAGAAGAAAAACAATCGCCAAGAGGAATACTTGGGGAAAAGAAAACAGCAACCTTTTTAAATTACGGTGCTGAATCCGATGTTGGTGTTTACTGCTATGAAAGATAAATCATAAAATGACTGTCACTAAAGTAATTTCTGCAAATATTGTGCACACGACGAGGAATAGTTAATTCACTAACGTCTGGACTTACCAGATAAGCGACTCCACTAATACTGATTTCATGTGGTTTGTGTGATGAAGAAATATACTTACACGGGTGATTCTTGGGAATACGTTTGCCGCACGAGACAAAATGAAAACGCTCGCACTGTCCGTGTTCAACTGACCAGCGGTCAGGGTAGATGCACTTCTTAAGTATGTACTTGCCTCGCACGCAAAAGTAGTACTCATCACAATATTTCGGGTGTTCCTTTCGCTCCCCGTCCCGACACACAAAACCCAACGCGTCACATCCTACAGAGGAATGAAGAATTACAAATTCCCTGTCAACGTTTGAAACCAGATTTCATGAAAAAAATATAGTTTGAGAAATCAGTATATTTTTGGTTATGACTGACTTGACTCTTGACATCAGAATCACACGTAGACCTACCCATGCAGCGATTATTGCTGTTTTGTTCACATATTTTAGGCAAAATGCCAGATTTGCATTTGCTTACGTTACATTCAGATGCAGTAGGCCTACCTAAAAGTTACACAATTAGATCAGATTATGTAACTACAAAACACCACTAAAGTAGAAGATAGCAACACATTAATATTAATCTAAGACGAATATTGTTTTCATAAGCATTGGAACACAGACAAACACATAACGTGTGCGTGTGCGTGTGCGTGTGCGTGTGCGTGTGCGTGTGCGTGTGCGTGTGCGTGTGCGTGTGCGTGTGCGTGTGCGTGTGCGTGTGCGTGTGCGTGTGCGTGTGCGTGTGCGTGTGCGTGTGCGTGTGCGTGTGCGTGTGCGTGTGCGTGTGCGTGTGCGTGTGCGTGTGCGTGTGCGTGTGCGTGTGCGTGTGCGTGTGCGTGTGCTGTGTGCGTGTGCGTGTGCGTGTGCGTGTGCGTGTGTGTGCGTGTGCGTGTGCGTGTGCGTGTGCGTGTGCGTGTGCGTGTGCGTGTGCGTGTGCGTGTGCGTGTGCGTGTGCGTGTGCGTGTGCGTGTGCGTGTGCGTGTGCGTGTGCGTGTGCGTGTGCGTGTGCGTGTGCGTGTGCGTGTGCGTGTGCGTGTGCGTGTGCGTGTGCGTGTGCGTGTGCGTGTGCGTGTGCGTGTGCGTGTGCGTGTGCGTGTGCGTGTGCGTGTGCGTGTGCGTGTGCGTGTGCGTGTGCGTGTGCGTGTGCGTGTGCGTGTGCGTGTGCGTGTGCGTGTGCGTGTGCGTGTGCGTGTGCGTGTGCGTGTGCGTGTGCGTGTGCGTGTGCGTGTGCGTGTGCGTGTGCGTGTGCGTGTGCGTGTGCGTGTGCGTGTGCGTGTGCGTGTGCGTGTGCGTGTGCGTGTGCGTGTGCGTGTGCGTGTGCGTGTGCGTGTGCGTGTGCGTGTGCGTGTGCGTGTGCGTGTGCGTGTGCGTGTGCGTGTGCGTGTGCGTGTGCGTGTGCGTGTGCGTGTGCGTGTGCGTGTGCGTGTGCGTGTGCGTGTGCGTGTCCGTGTCCGTGTCCGTGTCCGTGTCCGTGTCCGTGTCCGTGTCCGTGTCCGTGTCCGTGTCCGTGTCCGTGTCCGTGTGCGTGTGCGTGTCCGTGTGCGTGTGGCTGTATCTCACAAAGACTCGACAGTTTTTCTCGATGTCAATCCTACTATTACGACACGTGACTACTTACGTTCTTTATGGTCTTGTTCTTTGACGTCATCGGCAGTGCATTCAGGCTCACAAGTGCAGGAACTAGAGCAGAACATGCACTGTACGGTAAAATGGTTCCCGCCAGGGGCGCCATACTGTTTGCTTTGGCAGTAACGTACAATCACCTGGCGACCGTCTGCACACCGTGTGTAGCCGTATGGTGGCTGCGAGTACCACCCGTCAATCTTGCCGCGACAGAAGAAGGCATCATCGGGCGGTGAACCTGGGAAATAGTCGTCAACGTCGTAATGTGATTCGGTTCAAATGACGAAAGTCGGTTAAATTACTAAACAAATAGTAACAATTATTTCGACCGGTTGACTAAAGATTATTGTTTATAGCAGTGGTTCCTAATATACATGTTATCTTCGCAAGTGTCGTGATTGTTAAATCAACTGCACGTAGAACATATGATATGCTAAATAACTTACTAGTCTACCTAATAAATTGCGTAGTGCAGTTAAAATACAGTGAATAAATAAAAAAATAGAATTGTACAAATGATAAAAACAGGATAAATAGCATTAATAAATATAATAAAAATATTTAATAAAAATTGTATCGTACGTCACTGTTGTCTAATTTAAAACTTTCTGCACAGAGAGAGAGAGAGAGACAGTTTCTTATTTTTAGATCACTGTTATTCCGTATGTGTCCGCCCTTAACAACGATAGAGTTCTTGAAGATGTTGGTCTGTGCTCTTGGGACATACAAGTCCCCTCTTACATTTGACCAGGTTATTCTGGTCGACATGTTCGAGCCCGATTTGAACAACCCACACATATAGTCTGGAACCAACCAGTTCACTGCTTTTAATACCAACTGTGACTGTTGTATTTCACGCGCTGCTGAACACCTTCAACGAGCGATCCGTCGACTTCGAATCTATCGATGACGTGTGTTGCTTTTTGCCAGTCCAATCACTGCCCACCCTGACGTGTGTCAAACGTTTTCGCAGACATTTGGTGTCAATGAAACAAGAGTTTGTCGATGAAAAGAACGACCTGATGGTGTTCCGGGCAATCAAAGTACTGGTTCGGCTTTTAGCGTCACGCGATGGCAGCGCAAATAGTCCTGGTACTCTACGGTAGTACGTGGTCATGCGAATCTGGATTCTCGTTTATGAATCATATCAAAAACGCTATCCAGGATCGGCTGACGAACAAGCGGTTGGTTGAGTTTCTGTGCCAAGCCATCTCTCCTCTCGTCCCGGGCTTCAGCGAGTTATCGAAGAAGATGCAACATCACCCTTGTTCGTGACCATGTACATGTCAATGAACAATTGACACTGGACTCTTTAACAAGCAGTTACATTTAATTTTCCGGGTGTAAAACGTCATAATCGTAACGATTAACGTAAACAACTGTGTGCCGGTACATTTATTTTATTTTGTAGATGTTCTTTGCACTAAAACCGTTGGCCCGCGCAGATATAGCGGGCGAAAAGTGGCCCCATGCTCAAAAGGTTTGCGGAACGCTGTTCCAAACATTGGTTTCTCACAAAAAACGTGTACATCGTTTGATAGTTGTATCCAAATGTTTGCGCAGAAGGACCACTTTCATCCATTCTCCCCTAATACTATTTTACTAGGAGAATAACATTATATGGCATTTGTACTTGCAGCATAATGCATGAATTTATGCATATATTGACAAAGATAAAACTGTTCATGAAAATTTGCATTATTCGTCGTTTCGAAACCTTGCTTATTTGTACAATGTGAACGACGCCGGTTACAGGCTATACCATTTTATAAAGATATGTAATAAATATCTAACATGCAATGACACCACACTTAGTAGCACTATTTATTCGGGTTACCTTTGAGAGTTCTCCATGTGCATGAGACGTCTTCCACTACGTGAGTCTCTGTTAAGTCACCTACACAGACACATCAACACAGTGCATTCAGCTCTCTTCCACTAGGTGAGTCTCTGTTATGTCACCTACACAGACACATCAACACATTCAGGTCAGATTTTTTTTACGTATGGGGCTGTTTCTTTAAGACAGTAACATTTACGTTTTTATAGCATAGTATCCAGTCCGTATGAATTATCAAAGCGCTTTACATTTTACCCTCTCACAGATCTGCTTATTCGAAAACCGTGTCGTTTTATTCTATTTAGATGCTTTTTTATCTAAGAATTTTATTTTAATAAATGTCAGTGGCCGCTGTACTTATGTGTATTCTTATAATATGTATTTATATTTTAGGATTTATGTATGCAAAAGTCTATAGAGCGCCAGGAACAATCTACAATTGGATGTGGCGCTAAATTATATAAAATATATTATTATGTCGATTTAGGAGCGAAGTATTCAGCCACGCTGCAATTAATACGCGAACAATATTGGTACACCTCAGCAAAGAGTAACGAACTTCATTTACCTGCAAATGTCTGGCCAACTTTCAAGTTGAGGTGCGACATGTCAGCCGCGTCATTGAGCTGTAGAGCTGTCGCAGCTGGAGATTCGTCCGATCCATTCAGAAATACCTTGACGCTATTGCGATGGAACTAATTCAGAAACAAATGGAACTAATACAGATACAATGGTCACATGTTAGTAGTGATGGGAGGCGGGATTATTTAAATTGTTGCTAGAGACAAACGCGTCATGCACTAGTTTAATGGCCGTATGTATACAAGATACAAGAAGCTTGATTTAACGTCGGTTTACATATGAATTTGATAACATTAGCTCATCTGAGCTATTTACCAACAAACAAGTGTAAAGCAACGAGACATAAAACATAAAAAGCCTACAGAGTATTTACAATGACAGCAATAAAACATATAAAATACGGGTAATGAGTACAAAGTAAATAAAATAATACGTGCATGTATACAACGAAAGCTATATTCACTCTATTGGCATGGCGACAAACATGTTAGCTGTTAGCTGTTTACCTACATATAGAGCAATTGCATTATGGGCCATCCCAGTTCCGGATCAGTCTGCGAAACTTGCCGTAGTTTACTGTTTTTCGCATTTCATTTGGCAGGTTGTTCCAGATCCGGGGCCCATCATGAACAAATGATTTAAGTCCATATATAGACATGTTTGCCTTAGGGACAACTGCAGTGTTATCCTTTCGCATGGAATACTGGGAACATTTTAGCATGATGAGATTTTGAATAAAACTTCTTTTATCCCTTTAACGTGGAGGTGTTCGGTGTTAGCGGTCTTTAAAAGGTCATGATGCGTGGATGAATAATCATTGTAAATAAATAAATGTAAGGATGTACTGGTCTAACCGTCTGGAATATCGTCGAAATTGTTTAGAATTGTCAGTAATTAATGTACAAGTCTAGTTTTGCTTACTTATATTATATTTTACTTATATTACTTACTTATATTACACTACATCATAAATTTGCAAGCTATATTAAAACGCACAATTAAACGGTATGATATATTATTATAGATGTATTATTATAATTAATTACGGTAATTCTAAGTATTAACTATTCTCTCTCTCTCTCTCTCACACACACACACACACACACACACACACACACACACACACACACACACACACACACACACACACACACACACACACACACAACACACACATACACACACAAAAACACTCAGTCACTCACCCACTCACCCACTCACTAATTCACCCTCTCCCTCCTTCCCTCCCTCCCTCCCTCTCCCTCCCTCCCTCCCTCTCCCTCCCTCCCTCCCTCCCTCCTCCTCCCTCCCTCCTCCCTCCCTCCTCCCTCCCTCCCTCCCTCCCTCCCTCCCTCCCTCCCTCCCTCCCTTCTTACCTCCCTCTCTCCCTCCCTTCTTACCTCCCTCCCTCTCTTTTTCTCCATTAGTCCTGACCTCCCTGCCTGTCCACCCGTCCACCCATAACATACTGACTTATACACAAGGCATGTGATATGTTTGTATGTTGCCTATAATCTAAGATGTTGGTGTGACACATTTCCGTAGCAGCCGCCATCTTTAATGTTAATAGGACCGTTTCTATGTTGCTCTAGGATGAGAAAACTATGACGATGGATTTCTGCATGTCACGATAGTGTTGCGTGCCTAGCTTTAAAGTAAATTATATATATAAATTATCATAAACTAAACGTTTGCCAATCGTCATGCTTTTGTCAAACGGTGCACAGTCATATTTTACAGCAACTATACTATAAGCAATAGGGTCATGTATTGAATAGAGCCACTGCGGCTATTTATATTTGTGTCGACTGACTCACACAGGAATAAGTTGTATGCTTATATCACCTGTACAGCGACATGCGTCCATGCGTGACGCGGTATTTTCCATGTCTCACGCGTGACGTTTAATAAGTCAGATACGATCGTTAGGCGGAGATCTGAGTCGAGTCTCACGTTGAATACTCTGTGTCCGTAGTGAGCACCGTGAACGTCAACGACAGAGCTGTGGGAGTAGTACAGCGGCATTAGTCTATATCGTTATAGCCAAGAATAAGTGAAATTAATTTGCTAATTTCTTCATATACGTAATCTTAATATTCATGTCAATTAATGTGCCAAATACTACGTTTATTTATTATAGATTTACGTCATTAAGCCGCCCAGACATGGTAATTTTGTGCCACTAAACAACCAGCTGGTGTCACAGGAAAATGCTATTGTGTACGATTAGGTGCGTTAGCACTGCGCGAGGCGGCGTGAGTTGTGTGTCAGGCCGTGTCTGATATCGCTGGAAGTACACAGTAGTGTTGATTACTTGGTGAGTCGTTGCCGTTTGAACATCGCGCATGCTAAAACTTACCATTTTATACAACACGGCAGAGTTGATTAAACATCACTTAAATAGGAAAACAGTCATGTTTTGGGGTGTATGTTATTCAGATTTAAGCCTATAATCAAAATCAGATCACTTAAGGCCGTGATACACCATCAGTCAATGCGTACGACAATGCAGCGTGTCTGATGTTTTCTAGCTATGTCGGATGACTTCCTACCGCTACACATTCAAGCAGTGTCGGACGGAAGTGCGACTATGGGTGAAGGTCACTCTTTCACTGTTTCAGCGAGGTGGGGTGTGTCAATGCCAGACGTTGTTTTCATTGGCTATCTGATTCCACGCGTCGGATAATAATAATAACGCATGTTGGATCTGATTGCCGTACGACAACGCCGGATAGTGTATCTGGGAAAAGTCTTCAGTAGGTAAATATATATATATATATATATATATATATATATATATATATATATATATATATATATGTGTGTGGTTATGTGTGTTTATATAATTATTATGCCCGGCCGCCCGCTTAATACATCAGCCCCGCCCGCATAGTGTGCATATTGAGCCACATCCTGGGCCGTAGCCCGTCCTGTCCCGTCCCACCCGCGCCTCAGTCCCCGCCCCGACTCGGAAGAGATGCACTTTCAATAGTATTAATACAACAGAAATGACCATTATTTGATTTGACACTTACCTTTCTCCAGCCATATCATCGGGTCTTATCCTGAAAGTCAGCGTGAACTCGTTAGGTGACGTCATATTTATTGACCTCCTCAAATACGCCATACGTGTCATCTTGTTGAAGACGGCCACAGTGACGTCACCATCACCAAAGTCCTTCGTCGTGTTGGTGACACTGTCGTCGTGGTTGAAGCCACTGACACCTCGCAAGAGGTCTGTGTACGTTGGCTGTTCGCCTTGTCCCTCGCACACAGTCCTGCAGGTGTGGACGACACAGCCGGCGTCGGCAGCGACGTCGACCCGGCAGTAGCTGTCGGCCGACGTCCGGCCACACGTCGCGTCGGTCGGACTCACAGACACCGACGTTGACCCGGCGATGTCAGTCAACTGAGCCCGAGATGTGACGATTACCGCCGCCAACACAAACACCCGAGTCACATCCACCTGCATCATGATATACTACTACTGCAGACTGAGACTAACTCAGACGTGGCAGTGTCTGCTTCTAGCGCCGTCGCTTCAGCAACTGGTTTATTTCGACCAAGCATGATACATGAGTCATAGACAACGTAGCCGGAAGTGTTGGTCCCGTCTTATAAAACGTCAAGTTGCTCGACTTTAAAAGTATGTTCCTGATCCATAATTTGATAAGCATCTGTTGCCTTTCATTTGCTCTGACTGACTAAATAGAACCGTGGGATCTTCCGGGTCTAGCGTCGCCCAAATAGCTTTGAGTAACAAAGCCGTTTACTGACTAAATAGAACCGTGGGATTTTCAATGTATGTTGTAATGAGTTAGTGTTTGTCCATGTGTGTACACGCTAACAGTGCGCCATTGATTTGATCTTTTGTATACGCCTCACTGGAACTGAGCTAATTCCCGCGTAGTCGTATGCCAGCCTGCCATGTTTAATAAAGTTGTATGTTCCACACCGAGATTGTTATCCTTATTAGAGACAGGTTATAACATTTTTTCTGGCTACGAGGATGTACAAGGAAGTTGCCTTTAACCTAGTGCACATGTCAGAGCGCTGTCAGTTGTAAGAAATATGATGTTGAGCGGCCAAAGACGACGTTGTGCGGCCTTTAGCTGACGCAGCACTTGAGAACGCCAGGCGAGATGTCGGGTCTGACCTGAACGTTGGGAAAGTTTGACCCAAAAACACAGAGGGTGTCGTGTTATGAGGACGTTTGCTGTTGTATTTGACGGCAAATAACACTCCGGATGACAGGCGCAAAGCGATATTCCTAAGTGAAGTGGGAAGGGACATTTATCAGGTACTGTCCGATTTATGTAGCCCTGACAAGGCAGCTAGCAAAACGTTAGACCAATTGTTGAAGAAGTTGAAGGACCATTTTGAACCAGTGCTAAATGAGATGGCTGAATCATTTCATTCTGGACACGGGTACAGAAGGATAACGAAAGCATCACCGACTACAGTTCGGCAGTTAAGAAATTGACTGTCCATTGAAATTTCACAGACCTTAACCGTTGGTTGCGAGACAGGTTTGTGATGGGTCTAAATCACAGTCACGCCGTAATTCAGGAGAAATTTAGCAATATGACGAATCTAACTTTCGAGCGGGCGATGGAAATTGCTGTAAAATATGGTATGGTAAAGGAACACGCACGACAATTTCACTCGCCAGGCAGCGACACTGTTGGCGCATTTGCCAGTGAGAATCAATCGAGTGAGATTCGCCATTAAAAAAGAGTGAGGGGAGATATCCTACAACGTCGTCCACTGACGCACTGTAACTGATGCTGACTGAGCCAGCTTCCCTCGATGAGAACAGACAGCACCCGACTGCCAGGGCAGCAAGCTTCGGTAGATAGACAAGCTCCGTGTTACACCCGCACTGGATAAGGAAGACCACGTATGTAACCAAACTACATATTTAGGTATGTTAGTCGCATACGTAGGAAAGAAACCAAGAGAACGTGACCTATGTGACCTACATACTGGACATGGTAGCGACGCGTGAACTACAATTTTGCATTGGGGAAGACCTATGTGACATTCATACTGGACATGAAGTGATACCACCATATTAATAAACGTGCTCAGACTTGTCAAGCTAGGGACACTACGTCAAAGATGCAATGTATTACATTGTTTTTATTTACTGCTGGTTTCCTAGCAACCTATAGTTGAACCGACGAAGGTCTACTTAGAGTAGCGGTGCCTCACTGGATATGGAAGTAAAAAGACACAATAACGTATAACCTTCTACCTTCCAATTGCATTAGCCCAGTTATATAAGATGGATATAAAACAATAACATTGCGCAAGGTGGCCTACACGTGAAAGGCGAAGAAAGTGACCCAAGTGTCCTACGTGCAGAACGTGATGATGATGATGATGATGATGATGATGATGATTGATCTTGTCACGTGACCTTTGACCTTTGTTCTCCTCCTCCGCTCCTCCGCTCCTCCGCTCCTCCGCTCCTCCGCTCCTCCGCTCCTCCGCTCCTCCGCTCCTCCGCTCCTCTGCTTCTCGCTCCTCCGCTCCTCCGCTCCTCCGCTCCTCCGCTCCTCCGCTCCTCCGCCCCCCTCCTCTGCCCTTTAATTGCTTCCGCTCCTCGCTCCTTCTCGCTTCCGCCCACCCCCTCAGACGACCAAGATGGAAAGTTTTACTGACCGGAAAGACGTGGAAATCGTAGGAATGTTAAATCTAGGAATATAATCCTTTCCCCCCCCAAGCCTGCAAGGGAAGGTTCACAAGAAGCAAACTCAGATGAAGGAGACTCACGACCGCAAGGGACACGAGAGAAAATTTACTCCGAGAGAGAGTTTGTATGTCAAGAACTTTGGGCCAGGATTAAATGAATGATCGGGACGATCATATGCGGTAGCACTCCAGGACGGAAGAGAGTGTCGAAGACAGGTAGAATCATCTTAGATCACGTTGTGCGGACAGCGATTCAATGAGTCCTGTGTGACAGAGAGAACAAGTGGACAAAGACACTGAGATCACACCGCAGAACGCCTACAAACCATTCGGTTCGGTTCTACCGAACAGAGAGACGGAAGTCGTTGCATCGATACCAGATGCACCTATGTCGAGTGTGACACCCGAAGCCACTGAGGTCGAGCGTCACAATGTTGCGACAGAGACTCGCGACATTGCTATGTTCACACCCACGCCTGGATTAGCACGTGTTACTACACCTGCTAGGAAGACTGGCAAATCGCGTGTAGCACCAGCGTGGCAAGCAGATTATGTCATGGACAGATTGAACTGTGAGACCAATCGTTGGCGTCTCAATGCATGTTGGCGAGGAACATTTAGAAAAGTGATATTTCCTTAATTATATATTATGTGGAGATCTAACGGTACTAACCGTGACTTCATTATGTTTTATTTTAGAGGGAAAGGAATGTGATAATGTATCATAGATCGATTTGATCTTTTGTATACGCCTCACCGGAACAGAGCGAGTTCCCGCGTAGTCGTCTGCCAGCCTGCCAATTTTAATAAAGTTGTTATGTTCGACATCGATAATATTGTCCTACTAGAGACAGGTTATAACAGTAATAGTAGTAATTATACCACTACTATAGCTGCTACATCCATGAAAATTCAAGCTCTGAGGCACAATATGCAAAATCATTTGACGTAATCATATGCAGGGACAGGCAAGATTCGTCACTGGATCATAGGACCGCCGAAAACCATGGTGGAAAAACAATTTCAAACAAACATGTTTTGAGTTTCTACGAAAAGTAGCTATAGTATTCAGAAGATTTAATAAAGGATATGACAGAAATCTTGAAAAATAACTGAGTATGTCGGTAGTTGAGTAGAAAGATTTACAACAGTATATACAACTGGAAGCCCGTGCAACTACTTAAGTGTATTTCAGTGATAAGAAACCTCTTCATAAGATACATTACTAAAATGCACGTGCCAAGATATAGGTGGATTAATAGTAGAGCGTGGAGTGGTTTTTGTTTGTTTCAATACACTTTGAAGGAACGTATGCATTTGATAACGGACGTATTCATAGAGTAGTATTGTAGTCTCGAGTCTCCTTCCTCCTGTTATTAGAGCAAGCCGACGTTTAACATATTACAAAATGTGTAAGGAGGGGGCACTCATTTCGTCAACGGTTATTCCAATATCTTTTACAGAACACATCATGTACTGGTGAATCTCATTTTATTAAGACATACCTATCATGAGCATGTTAACAAATCAAATCAGAGTAATAATTGATTGATCAATATAAACAATTCCACTGGTTGTAAGTTACGGACTTGTCGATGTAATGAACACGATGTCCACATCAATCCGTGCCTGCCTATCTACGACAACCATTGTTGTTGTTCTCCTCTTCGCATCCCTGCCGCTGGCCATGGTTATCGTCGTCTATTCTTAGTATTCCCCCCTCTCACTTTTTTCTCACTAGACACTACGTTCTCTGTCAACAGTCTCCAACTCCTTGTATCTTTTGCTGTTGTTTTCCATTCTCCTCCCACTCTTTCCAGAATTCTGTTGTCTCAGTCCTTTCGCACCTAAATGTGAAGAACACTAGCTGCGATGCATGTGTCCAAACGTAACAATCCAAATAGCGATGTTTGCTGCAAACCACCGTGTTTGCTCTTATGATATATTATGAAATGACACGATGTGTTGATTTTACATGTGCACGATCACTAGATAAATGAGTACTCACAAACGACGAAGGTCCTTGTACGACTTACAATCGAGAGAAGCCGTAGTAGGTACTCATGTATTAAAAAGGGAGGGTGCCAGTTCCTGTGCCCAGAATTTATAGAGCAGTAATTTATAACGGGAAGTCTGCTTTCTAGATCGTGGGATCACGGGTGATTGCGGTTAATTCTGCTCATCTCGGCGTTATTGCCAATAATGTTTATGTTGAAACTGGATGTATTCATTACCATTTAAACCTGTTGTAGGCGGAATCTTTCAAATTGCGAACATTATAATATTAATCAAGTAACTAAACAGAAATAACTGGCACTCTCGCGTTAGACAACATTCTAGATGTTTACAAAAAATACCATTTCAGGCGGAATATGGAACACGATCTGGTCAATAATACGCTGTACAAAATGTATGTGAACTTTGCCATTCCACAGCGCCGCTTCTAGTCCACACCCAATGGAATGACGTACAACACAGGTAAGGTAACCTCTGGTTACTCTACATCAGAAACAATTGGCATGCCAGCTACGTTACAACCAGCCCGGATTCTATTGTAATGTTTTGTGTTTTAGTGAGCCATTTAGTGAAAATAAGGTAGGGCGTTTTGAACGTCTTTTCAACATGCACATATTCGCGGTTATATGTATATATTAATTATGAGGTTACGCGAATAGATTTTATGTCAACATCTGCGTCCAACCACTATGCTTGCATACAGCAAATGTTTATCAATAGAATGGATAGAACAGAAATTAAAGTATTAAACGTACCAAACAGATTACAATTTTAGCTTGGTCGCGAGACTAAAATTGTGTAGTAATAGTTAAAAACCGTTACATAAGCACATGCTATATGACAAGTGTTTTTATGTTTTGTATGCTCCCTGTTTCTCTCCCCCTCGCTATCATGCCAAATGAACCCCTGTTCCACCTATATAACAACTCAGGTTCGAGTGCCCAAGCTCGTCTTTTGGTAACATAACATGACCAAACATTATATAGAACGATTTTGGTAAAATTATGGAAAACAGTCAGAATATGTAATCGTTTCGTTATTCTGCCCTGCCAGCTTCGTCTTAGTTTAAAAAGTACAGCGCCCCTGGCGGATAGGTGATGAACCCGTGGCGCCCCTGGTGGATAGGAGATGAACCTGTGGTGACCCTGGCGGAGAGGTCGTGAACTACTACGGTCTAAATCCGTGTGTCTTATTTAAAAAAGTGAACAGTGCCCCTGGCGGATAGGTGATGAACCAGTGGCGACTCCTTGCAGATAGGTCGTGAAGTAGTACGGTCTATGTATATCATGGAGCTGCTGAAATATAATATATTATTGGTTATACTCAACTTGGTACTGAAACATTCGCACGAGAAGTCCGTGATGTACCACGGATACGATGCATGTACCACTGGACAGATTGATGGGTATCTGGTCCGTGATGTACCACTGGACAAATTGCGACTGGTTCCGACACCGTCACTGGCTAACGGAGCCTCGGTCGCTCCGGGAACCCGTTCGGCCGCCCCGACTTCCTCGCAGCGAGACTTGGCGGACGGCACGTAGGTGACGTCAACGCGTCGGGTCGCCATCTTCTTCAGCTGAGTATATTCGCCTCGTGTGTCTGGACGTCACGTGTTTCACCATCTCGTCAGGCGCAATTGGACTTTGACGACGCCACCTGGAAGGCGGCGGTGGCGGCGATGGGGTACCCTTGTGCAAGTGCAAAAATCCAAACGCGTGGCGCAGTGAAGCGCCTGACTCATCCCCAGACGCGCCATCGCCGTCAGAGGACGCTGTCGTCATCGTCGTGTTTGCGGGCGAAAACGAGGCTCGTCCTCGTCGCGCCCCAACCTCATCGGCGACCCTCTCCGGAAACTGCTGTCCGAAGTCGCGCGCAGTCCGCGGGCCGATTGCCTCCACGCATGCGCGAGGTATGAAGCCGACGGCGTCGTCAGCCGTCCGAACGAACAGCCAATCGGCGAGTTTGTACAGGGCATTGACAACGACGCCACGCTCGGCGGTCACGTGACCCTGCGTGGCTTGACGCGGAGTGGGCGTGTATCCGCGCACGACCAACATCGGCACATTGGCCGGGTGGCGCGCGTCGGCCGTCTCTAGCTGGGCGTCCGCCAGGTAGCGCGTCGTTGCCATCGTCGTGCCGCCGACCGGAAGTGCGCCCCTTGTCGACTTCACTCGGTTGTCTGTGCTACGACTCTCAGACGCGCTCGCAGACGAATCACTCGCGGGCGTCTGAAACTAAAACGAAAATTACGATCATTCACATTAAATTATGTCATGTCTTCACGTTGGCCGGGATCATGTTGTATTTTCGATGTATTAACCAGGAAACAATAGTTTAATTAACCAAAAGCTTCAGCTGATACGTATGTACGACATACGCACGAACAGCACGTGGGCGGAAGTAGAGTAGATATTCGAACTTCCATTCAGGAGATTCCTGGTTCAACATATTTTGCTAATTTTTTACATGAGGCATAAGACCAATGGAAAGAGACTCAGTTGTAAAAACTTAAAAGTGTTGATTATCCAACACTTTCCGCTGTGTCAGTGTCTGCCCAGTGGCATCTGTAGCAATTCCATAGTCGTTGCAAATAGATAAAAACTATCCGGTAGATGGCAGCACTTGTTTTATATTTCACCGTTTGAAACCTCTTGATCTTCATACTGTACATTTATGATAAGATCAGCTTTATTGCCATGTGTTTTCATTGCAGTTACAATAAAACATTGGATCGTCGTACAAGTATGTTCACATGACAAAACACTAACATGCACCAAACGTTTATGATATAATATACTACTTTAAATTAAAATAAATACATAAGTAAATAACATACAATAGGTCCAAATAAAAAGATGTTCTTTAAAACATCGATATATGATCTAGTATAGATATAAAATGTGGAATAAAATAATGTATAATAAATTGTGTTAAGATATACACAATAAAATCACATTGAAATTGGAGTGTGTCTGCACCACAGATGGGAGAAAAATCACTTCTGTTTCTTTTTACAGGGCTTGTACAGCTAGGGGAAAAAGCTGCTACTAGACCTGTTGGTCCTGGATTTGATGGATCTGAACTGGCGACTAGATGGAAGGGGATCAAATAGGTCATGGGCAGGCTGGAATAAATCATGCGGTAGGTAATGGCTTTTCCTAACAGGCGCTGCTGATACAATGATACAAAACTGGGGAGGTCTCTGCCGATTATTCTGGAACCAGTTTTTACAACACTGTTCATTCTGAGCTTTTCCTTCGCTGTGATAAATCCACACCACACTGTGATTGAAAATGTCAGGACACTCTCGATTGCAGCTCTGTAAAAGGTGAGCATGATCTGTGTGGTCAATCCAAACGATCTCAACCTTCTTAGAAAGTACAGCCGCTGCTGCACCTTTTTGACAATAGTATCAATATTTAGCGCCCATTTAAGATTGTTAGAGATTGTAGAACCAAGAAACTTGAAATGTTGGACAACTTCAATTGTCCTGCCATCGATCAAGAGGGTAGAGGGGAGAATATTTCTTTCTTAGAAAATCCACAATCAATTCTTTTGTTTTGTTTACATTTAGTTCCAGATAATTTTTTGCTGCCCCAACTGATAAGTTTGTTCACCTGGTCACGATACACAGATTCATCAGACTTGGTAGTAAGCCCTAGCGCAGTTTTATATTCGGCAAATTTCAGTATTTTGGTACTTTAATGACAAGATACACAATCATATGTAAACAAAGAGTATAGCATTAATGATACAACTCAGCCCTGGTGCGTACCAGTAGACAAAGTAAGTGATGACGATAAGTTGCAACCTATTTTCACAATCTGCGGTCTGTTCAATAGAAAATCGAGGAACCACACATACATTGTGGGACACCGACATTCTGTATCTTCTCAAACAGTTTTGAAGGGATAATTGTATTAAAAGCAGAGCTATAATCAACAAAAAAGATCCTAGCGTAAGTATCTGGACTGTCTAGATATTGGAGAACATAAAACAATTCAAGAGAGAGAGAGAGAGAGAGAGAGAGAGAGAGGAGAGAGAGAGAGAGAGGAGAGAGAGAGAGAGAGAGAGAGAGAGAGAGAGAGAGAGAGAGAGAGAGAGAGAGAGAGAGAGAGAGAAAGAGAGACATCGTCGTCAACAGATCTACTTTCACGATATGTAAACTGAAATCGGTCAAGCAATGGATCGATAATTGATTTCAGAAACGGGAGGACCAAGCGCTTGAGTGTCTTCATGACTACAGAGATCAAGGCGATATGCCTATAATCGTTTAAACAAGAGGCTGTAGATTTCTTGGGAACATGGTGCCATGTACCATGATTTTACCCGCCAGATCCACTGTCTGGTTCTCATACGTCTTCAGACTATACCCGCTAATAGCAGAGGCAAATGGCTCAGATGTTTCCTGTACAAACTCTCTGGCAGCAGCGACACATCTGCTGCAGTGTCCAGCTGCATATCAAACGTGGTGCTCTCCATGCACACAGGTACTCTAATACCACTGCTCTTCAGTGCATCCACTGTGTGCTGTACACCATGAAGTGGTCATCTTGTTCGTCGGGTGACTCCTCGGTCACAGAACGCTTCCTTGATTAGCCTTTGCTGACCTTTGACTTCGCAATATGTCCTGTCTTGCCACATCGGAAACATCTTTCGAATTTGAACTTCCATGCCTGTGGCGCATGCTTGCCGCCATAACGCCAACATTGTTGTCTTGAAGCCTGCTGACTCTGTTTTTCGAATCTGATGACTTTTCTAGGATATTTCCCGCACTCTGTTTTGGGGCGAATGACACTGCCGTACGTGTTCTTTTACCATCGTCATATATACAGCAATTTTCACCGCTCGCTCGAAAATTAGATTCGTCATATTACTGAGTTTCTCCTGAACGGCTGCGTGATTGCGATTTAGTACCGCTTCAAACCTGTCTCGCAACCAACGGTTAAGGTCTGTGAAATGTGCATGGACAGTCAATTTCTTAACTGCCAAACTGTAGTCGGTGATGCTTTCGTTATCCTTCTGTATCCGTGTCCAGAATAGAAATGATTCAGCCATCTCATTTGGCACTGGTTCAAAATGGTCCTTCAACTTTTTCAACAATTGGTCTAACGTTTTGCTAGCCGCCTTGTCAGGGCTACATAAATCGGACAGTACCTGATAAATGTCCCTTCCCACTTCACTTAGAAATATCGCTTTGCGCCTGTCATCCGGA
>JAODUO010000927.1:100000-142500 GCA_025642075.2 Ridgeia piscesae | reverse complement strand
AATATTAAGATTACGTATGTGAGGCAATTAGCAAATTAATGTCACCATCTCTTTGCTATAAAGACATAAACTAATACAGTTGTACTTCTCTCCACAGCTCTGTCGTTGACTTTCATGGTGCTCACTACGGACACAGAGTATTCAACGTGAGACTCGACTCAGATCTCCGCCTCACGATCGTATCTGACTTAGTAAACGTCACGCGTGAGACATGGAAAATACCGCGTCATGCATGGACGCACGTTGCTGTACAGGTGATACGAGCACAGAACTTATTCATGTGTGACCCATTTCAGGCGACACAAATATATAGCCGTAGTGGCTCTATTCATAACATGACCCTATGGCTTAGATTGCAGTCAGTTGCTGTAGGATATGTCTGTGCACATTTTGATAAAAGTATGACGATTGGCACACATCTAGTTTCTGAGTATAATAATTTAAAGCTAGGCACGCATCATTATCAACATGCAGAAGTCCATCGTCAGGATTTCTCATCCTTTAAGCAACATAAAATGTGTCTTGGTGTTTTATCCAACTTTTCCATGATAAAAAAATCCGTTTCTATCACACAAGAATGACGGCCATATTCAAGATGATTGTTACGGAGGAAGTTTGCCACACCGGTATCATAGCTTATCATAATAAAGGCAACATATAATCATATTCCTTGTATAAGTCAACGTCTTATGGGCGGGCAAGCGGGAAAGCAGGCAACGAATTGTTTAGAGGGAGAAAAAGAGAGGATGGAATAAGTGAATGACTCAGTAACAGAGGGAAGGATGGAGGGAGAGAGGGTGTGGAGGGAGGGAGGGGCTGGAGGGAGAGAGGGTGTGGAGGGAGGGAGGAGGGAGGAGGGAGAGAGGGGTGGAGAGCGGGGGGAGGGAGGGAGGGGTGGAGGGTGGGAGGGGTGGAGGGAGAGAGGAGGTGGAGAGAGGGAGGGCGTGGAGGGAGAAAGGGGGAAGGGAAGGAGGGGTGGAGGGTGGAGGGGTGGAGGGAGAGAGTGGGAGGAGGGAGAGAGTGGGAGGAGGGAGAGAGGGGGTAGAGGGAGAGAGGAGGTGGAGGGAGAGAGTGGGAGGAGGAGAGAGTGGGAGGAGGGAAGGAGGGGTGGAGGGAGGGAGGGGTGGTGGGAGAGAGGAGGTGGAGGGAGAGAGGGGGAGGAGGGAGAGAGTGGGAGGAGGGAGAGAGGGGGTAGAGGGAAGGAGGGGTGGAGGGAGGGAGGGGTGGTGGGAGAGAGTAGGAGGAGGGAGAGAGGGGGTGGAGGGAGAGAGTGGGAGGAGGGAGAGAGGGGGTAGAGGGAAGGAGGGGTGGAGGGAGGGAGGGGTGGTGGGAGAGAGTGGGAGGAGGGAATTAGAATTACCATACTTAATGAGAACAATACCAACAACTAAGGACATATCATACCGGTAGCTTGCAATTTGATGAGTAATTTAAAAGCAAAACTAGAATTGTAAATGAATTACTGACAATTCTGATTTATTTCGGTTTATTCTAGACGGTTAGACCAGTATATAAGTATACCTATATAGCCACTAAACTAGTGTTTGATGCGTTCGTCTCTAACCCAAATTTTTATAACATCGCCTCCCACGAGTTTTGAATGGTGATCATTGTATCTGTATTAATCTTATCAGTTGGTGCAGCGAAAATAATCTGGAGTTCAATGTAAACAAAACAAAAGAAATTATCGTAGATTTTAGGAGAAAGAAATCTTTTCCCCTCTCACCTCTTATGACAGTTGAAATCGTCAAATATTTCCAATTTCTTGGTTCTGTGACCTCTAACAATCGTAAATGTGAGCTAAATATTGATACTATTGTCAAAAGGCGCAGCAGCGGCTGTACTTTCTAAGAAGGTTGCGATCGTTTGGTTTGACCACACAGATCATGCTCACCTTTTACATAGCTGAAATCGAGAGTGTCCTGACATTTTCAATCACATTATATGGTTAGGATCTATCACAGTAAAGGAAAAGCTCAGATTGAACAGAGTTGTAAAAACTGCTTCCAGAATAATCGGCAAAGACCTCCCCAGTCTTGAATCATTGTATCAGCAGCTCCTGTTAGGAAGAGCCAGTCTTATCTCTCATGATTCATCCCATCCTGCCCATGACCTGTTTGATCCCCTTCATCTAGTCGCCGGTTCAGATCCACCAAAACCAGGACCAACAGATTTATTAGCAGCTTTTCCCTCCTAGCCGTACAAGCCCTGTCAAAACAGAAGTGATTATTCTCCTATCTGTGGTGGAAACATATTCCACTTTCAATGTGTTTTAGTGTCTATATCTTAACATAATTTATTATATATTATTTTATTCAACATTTTACATTTGTTGATTTTATATTTATACTAGAACATGTCCACAACTATTATTTATCGATGTTTTAAAGAACGGACCTATTGTATGCGATTGCTCTTATTTATTTACTTATTTTAATTAATTCAAAGTAGTACTATATCTGATCGTATCTTATCTTATCTTATCTTATTAGTTCCATTTGTTTCTGAATTAGTTCCATCGCAATGGCGTCAAGGTATTTCTGAATGGATCGGACGAATCTCCAGCTGCGACAGTTCTACAGCTCAATGACGCGGCTGACATGTCGCACCTCAACTTGAAAGTTGGCCAGACATTTGCAGGTAAGTGATGTTTGTTACTCTTTGCTGAGGTGTACCAATATTGTTCGCGTATTAATTACAGCGTGGCTGAATACTTCACACAGAATAATATATTTTATATAATTTAGCGCCACATCCGATTATAGATAGTTCGTGGCGCTTTACAGCAGGTCCTTCACATATATACGGTAATTAAAATACATTAGAATCCATTGAAATAATCCTAAAATATTAATACATATTATAAGAATACACATAAGTACAATACAAAAATATTAAAATAATATTCTTAGATAAAAAAGCATCTAAATAGAATAAAACGACACGGTTTTCGAATGAACAGATCTGCGAGAGAGTAAAATGTAAAGCGCTTTGAGCACTCATACGGACTGGAGACTATGCTATAAAAACGTACATCTTACTATCTTATAATAGCCCCATACGTCAAAAGAAATCTGACCTGAATGCACTGTGTCAATATGTTTGTGAAGGTAACTTAACAGAGACTCACGTAGTGGAAGAGAGCTGAATGCACTGTGTTGATGTGTCTGTGTAGGTGACATAACAGAGACTCACCTAGTGGAAGACGTCTCATGCACAAAGAGAACTCGCACAGGTAACCCGAATAAATAGTGCTTACTGTATCACGCCACTCGAAGGATAACTCCTACTAATAAGTGTGGCGTCACTGCATGTCAAATATTTATTACTTCTCTTAATAAAATTGTATAGCCTATAACCGGTGGCGTTCACCTTGTACAAATATGCAAGGTTTCGAAACAAAGAAGAATAAATGTGAATAGTAATTTTTTGCCAATATTTGCATAAATTCATCCATTATTCTACAGGTACAAATGTCATACAAGTTTTATTTTCCTAGTAAAATATTACTAGGGGAGAATGGTTGAAAGTGGTTCTTCCGGAAAATAAAAATAACTCCTTATTAAAAGGTCCAATGTCAATTGTTCATTGACGATAGTCCAGCATGTACATGGTCACTTACAAGGTATTGAGAAGGGCGATGTTGTATCTTCTTCGACAAGTCGCTGAAGCCCGTGACGAGAGGGGAAACGACCAGGCGCAGGAGCTCACCCAATCACTTGTTCGTCAACCGGCCCTGGGTTGCGTTTTTGATATGATTCATAACCGTGAATACAGACTCGCATGACCACGTACTGCCGAAGAGTACCAGGATTATTTGCACTGCCATCACGTAGCCGAACCAGTACTTTCATTTCCCAGAACACGACCAGGTCGTTCTTTTCATCGACAAACTCTTGTTTCAAGCCCGGAATAATGTTGAAGTCGATTAAATCTTCCTATAGCTCTGCCCGAAACAAGGCGACAAATATGATCCAGACAGCAAAAACGTCATTCTACCAACGTATCATCGAAGAGAACACCAGAAATTCACGGCAACTGTGGGCGCATCTGCGTGAAATGTAACAAGAACGCCATTTATCACCAGGGATGATGAACAAGAAATCATAGAACCTGAAAACATTGCAAACACTTTCAACGAATACTTCACAAACATAGCCAGTCAATTCACTAGTGACAGCCAAGACGCATAATGACAGCAACAGTAACAGTAACAGTAACAGTAACAGTAACAGTAACAGTAACAGTAACAGTAACAGTAACAGTAACAGTAACAGTAACAGTAACAGTAACAGTAACAGTAACAGCAACAGCAACAGCAACAGCAACACCAACACCAACACCAACACCAACACCAACACCAACAGCAACAGCAACACCAACACCAACACCAACACCAACACCAACACCAACACCAACAGCAACAGCAACAGCAACAGCAACAGCAACAGCAGCAACAACAGCAGCAGCAGCAGCACCAACAACAACAACAGCAGCAACAACAGCAGCAGCAACAACAACAACAACAACAACACCAACAACAGCAGCAGCAGCAGCAACAGCATCATCCTCATCAACAATAACAACAACCACAACCACAACAGCAGCAGAAGCAGCAACCGCAACAACAAGCAGCAACAACAACAACAATAACAACACACAGCTTAACATTTTGTCAATGTCAAGTTGGATACAACATTCTCGATACCAGAAATCAAAGAGCACACGGTGTACAAAACATTGACGGCCCTCCGTTCTGACAAATCCACAGGAGCCGACAAAATCAGTACTAGGCTGCTGGAAGCTGTGGCAACTGGCGAAAATTACCCGATATACAAGAATGGGCCTACTTAAAACAAGAGCAATTATCGACCGATATTGTATGCTCTTAGCAAGATATTGGAGGGACATGTATATGACAGCCTGTATACCTATCTTATGTCTCACAACATGCTGCATGACTCATGCTGTCACTCTTGCGAGACAGTGGACGACGGCGATTGACAAACGACTTGTGAATGGTGTAGTGCTGTTAGACCTGCGTAAAGATTTTGATCTTGTGAACCACACCGTTTTACTGGAGAAATTTGCCGTGTACGGATGTACACAACAATCAATGCGATGGTTCTCGTTACATCTGTTCACTGTTCACGAACGACAAGCCCATGTGCACAAGAACAAAAGTAATGTGGACATGTATGCTGACGATTCCACCATCAGTTCTGCAGCAAGAATGTACAGGAAATCGAACAGATGTTAAACAACGACCTGCAGGAAATCTCCAAATGGTGTGACGAAAATAGGATGGTCATCAATGTTGAAAAAACAAAGATCATGATCGTCAAGACCTGGCAAAAGTGGCAACACCTTGACAAAATGGATATCAATATATGCATGAAGGGCGACACACTCAAAGTGGTCGAAAGTGAGAAGCTACTCGGGTTTCAAGTGGATAATTTACTCGTCTGGAAGGTCCGTGTACAAACGGTACACAACATGTTTGCTAGAAAACTCGCACGTCTCTTCCATATCAAGCAAGGAAACATTCCAGAACAGCTACGTTCTATCACAAATGAACTACTTAGCACACTCTGGGGCCATGCAAACTCACCAGAACGCATGTACAAACTACAAAGACGTGCTGCCAGAATAATAACAGACTATGAATACAGGGCTCCAAGTGATCCACTGTTGGAACAATTAAACTGGCCTTCACTACCAGAGCGCATGAAATATAAACAGTCATGGTTGGTTTTAAAAGCAGTGAACTGGTTGGCTCCAGACTATATATGTGGGTTGTTCAAATCGGTCTCGAACATTTCGACCAGAACAACCCGGTGAAATATAAGAGGGGACTTGAACATCCCAAGAGCACAGACCAACATCTTCAAGAACTCTATTGTTGTTAATGGCGCACAAATATGGAATAATTTAGATCTAGAAATAAGAAACTGAAACTGAAACTTTTCGTCATTTCAACCGAATCACATTACGACGTTAACGACTATTTCGCAGATTCACCGCCCGATGATGCCTTCTTCTGTCGCGGCAAGATGGACGGGTGGTACTCGCAGCCACCATCCGGCTACACACAGTGTGCAGACGGTCGCCAGGTGACTGTACGTTACTGTCAAAGCGAATGGCATGGCGTCTATGGCGGGCACTATTTTACCGTACAGTGCATGTTCTGCTCTAGTTCCTGCACTTGTGAGTCTAAATGCACGGTCGATGACGTCAAAGCACAAGACCATAAAGAACGTAAGTAGTCACGTGTCGTAATAGTAGGATTGACATCGAGTCTTTGTGAGATACAACCACACGCACACGCACACGCACACGCACACGCACACGCACACGCACACGCACACGCACACGCACACGCACACGCACACGCACACGCACACGCACACGCACACGCACACGCACACGCACACGCACACGCACACGCACACGCACACGCACACGCACACGCACACGCACACGCACACGCACACGCACACGCACACGCACACGCACACGCACACGCACACGCACACGCACACGCACACGCACACGCACACGCACACGCACACGCACACGCACACGCACACCACACGCACACGCACACGCACACGCACACGCACACGCACACGCACACGCACACGCACACGCACACGCACACGCACACGCACACGCACACGCACACGCACACGCACACGCACACGCACACGCACACGCACACGCACACGCACACGCACACGCACACGCACACGCACACGCACACGCACACGCACACGCACACGCACACGCACACGCACACGCACAGCACACGCACACGCACACGCACACGCACACGCACACGCACACGCACACGCACACGCACACGCACACGCACACGCACACGCACACGCACACGCACACGCACACGCACACGCACACGCACACGCACACGCACACGCACACGCACACGCACACGCACACGCACACGCACACGCACACGCACACGCACACGCACACGCACACGCACACGTGTGTGTGTGTGTGTGTGTGTGTGTGTGTGTGTGTGTGTCTGTGTTCCAATGCTTATGAAAACAATATTCGTCTTAGATTAACATTAATGTGTTGCTATCTTCTATTTTAGTTAGTGGTGTTTTGTAGTTACATAATCTGATCTAATTGTGTAACTTGTAGGTAGGCCTACTGCATCTGAATGTAACGTAAGCAAATGCAAATCTGGTTTTTTATGTGAACAAAACAGCAATAATCGCTGCATGGGTAGGCCTACGTATGATTCTGCTGTCAAGAGTCAAGTCAGTCATAACCAAAAATATACTGATTTCTCAATTTAGGTAAAGGCAAAGCGATATTTTCGTCATGAAATCTGGTTTCAAACGTTGACAGGGAACTTGTAATAAGGACAGATAATGGCGATTCTTCATTCCTCTGTAGGGTGTGACGCGTTGGGTTTTGTGTGTCGGGACGGGGAGCGAAAGGAACACCCGAAATATTGTGATGTGTACTACTTTTGCGTGCGAGGCAAGTACATACGTAAGAAGTGCACCTACCCTGACCGCTGGTCAGTTGAACACGGACAGTGCGAGCGTTTTCATTTTGTCTCGTGCGGCAAACGTATTCCCAAGAATCACCCGTGTAAGTATATTTCTTCATCACACAAATCACATGAAACCAGTATTAGTGGAGTCGCTTATCTGGTAATCCAGACGTTAGTGGATTAATTCTCACTCGTCGTGTGCAAAATATTTGCCAAAATTATCTTAGTGACCGTCATTTTATCTTTCGTATTGGTCGTCATAGATAGCAGTAAACACCAACAACGGATTCAGCACCATCATTTAAAAAGGTTGCTGCTTTCTTTTCCCCAAGTATTCCTCTTGGCGATTGTTTTTCTTCTAAAATTCATGCCTGTCTAACTCCTCAGTCATTACATATAAAAGGTTATCAATTTGCGAGTGTGACAAAAACTTGCACGGTAGCTTAAATATACATTAAATTGGAAGAACGTGTAAGAATATTTACTGATGTACTGTCCAATAGTTAGTTTATATGGCGCTCTTTTTTATTTCGTGGATGTGTACATGTGTACATTATTCGCGTACATGTGTACATACTACACAGTCGAGACTGTCCTCTGCACAGGTGATCGAGAAAACACAGCTGGAAGATTGTACGGCCCGGCCGACTGTATTATCGACAAACATCCGGCCAACTGCACAGGACGAGAGGACGGCCTCTACTACAAAAAGGGATATGACGGGTGCAGTGTCTACGGCTGTCTTAACGAAACGCTGGCCACACTGAAGGGGAATAATCTTCTGATGTTCGTAGACTCACTATACCGTTCAACATACGGTGTTTGTACAACAGGCGGGATAAACCCGACCACTGGTGTGTGCGATAGTCAAGGAACGTGTCCACAAGACACAACCGGGTGTGAGTAGCATCAATTCAACACCACCACTACCTTTAACACCACCGCCACCGCCACCGCCACCGCCACCGCCACCGCCGCCGCCACCGCCGCCGCCGCCGCCGCCGCCGCCGCCACCGCCACCGCCACCACCACCACCATCACCGCAACCACCACAACCACCATTTCTACCACCGCCATCACCACCACCTCCACCACCACCGCCGCCGCCGCCGCCGCCGCCGCCACCGCCACCGCCACCGCCACCACCACCACCATCACCGCAACCACCACAACCACCATTTCTACCACCGCCATCACCACCACCTCCACCACCACCCCAACCTACGCCGCCGCCATCATCACCACCACCACCACCACCACCACTAGGACGGACGGACGGACGGACGGACGGACGGACGGACGGACGGACGGACGGACGGACGGACGGACGGACGGACGGACGGACGGACGGACGGACGGACGGACGGACGGACGGACGGACGGACGGACGGACGGACGGACGGACGGACGGACGGACGGACGGACGGACGGACGGACGGACGGACGGACGGACGGACGGACGGACGGACGGACGGACGGACGGACGGACGGACGGACGGACGGACGGACGGACGGACGGACGGACGGACGGACGGACGGAGACGACGACGGACGGACGGACGGACGGACGGACGGACGGACGGACGGACGGACGGACGGACGGACGGACGGACGGACGGACGGACGGACGGACGGACGGACGGACGGACGGACGGACGGACGGACGGACGGACGGACGGACGGACGGACGGACGGGACGGACGGACGGACGGACGGACGGACGGACGGACGGACGGACGGACGGACGGACGGACGGACGGACGGACGGACGGACGGACGGACGGACGGACGGACGGACGGACGGACGGACGGACGGACGGACGGACGGACGGACGGACGGACGGACGGACGGACGGACGGACGGACGGACGGACGGACGGACGGACGGACGGACGGACGGACGGACGGACGGACAGACAGGGGGAGTTTTATTTTATTAAACCCATCTCTTTTGTGCCGTTCTTACATACGCGCAGGCGCCGCTGTAATACAAACTACAAAGTACAACCTAAAGATTGTCGCTATTCGCATATATTTTCAGAGCATTAAAAGACATTTCCAGACAAGTAGAACCTGCATACTGATCTGAAGTGATCGTTCTTCGTCTTACTTGCACGTTGTGTGGCTGTAGATCTCGCCGACTCGCCGTACTTTTGGTGCACTGAGGGTGAAACCAGCCAGTACCGCTATGACTGCCACAAATACTGGCGCTGTCGTAGCAAACTGTGGACGGTACAAACTTGTCCTGGACATCTCTTGTGGTCAGTCGACAAGAAGCAATGTGTGTCTGACGCAACACAATGTGGGAATCGTTGGGTCCCAGAAACTGACGGTAAGTGAACTTGTGTGTAGTGAAACACGGCAGCGACAAGTGTGGTATTTACGACTAATGGTTCACTCACATACCCATGGAAATCAATGTGCTGCATGGTATTTTCTGCTCTGTTCGTCAGAGGTTTGACCATTGAGCGCTTGTGCCCTGGGTGCTGGTTGGAACTAACATTCAATTAATGCGCCTTCGGTTTTTATGTAGACGGCTGCCCGTGTGCATCCATTGTCGTTGACCCAGACACATGTCTAGGAACAACAGTTCGTGGGTCTGTCGAAGTGTTATCGACACATCTGTACCAAGTTTGAGGAGCGGTGGCGATGACTTGTCACTTGACAGTTTCCGTGTACAGCTTCGTTATGATGGTCGGGGCGTGGAACCAAAGACTGCATCATACATTCGATTGTACAACTAACCATTGCATGTGAAACATGTGGTACTTAAACAGAACGTCAGCAGTTCGGTGATTTCATCCACGTTGATAGGGTTCATTGTTTCCATGTGATTCGTTCTTCTGGTTTTATCTTCACACTGTCACTAGTTTCTGTCCAAACGGGTGTAGCTGTTCGATCTTGTTGGTGGTGTTCCCAATGTTCTTTGTCTGATGTGACGTGGTGTATTCCCAACCTATTGTGTCATCATGTTCGCCAATGTCTTCACTCGCTAACCCAGATACTGTCTGCTTGAGGGGTGCGTCAAGCTTGTGTATTTTATGTGTCCATAAGTTTTTAAGTATTCCCTCTGCTGTCGGGTAGATTCAACGTGTTAACTGCTTACGAAACAAGTAACAGTGTATAACAAGATTATCACTAAGAGCATAAAACCAGAAGAGCAAGTGAACAAGGAACCCTTGGACTTACTGCGAGTGCAACATCTTCTTCATCTCTATTTAACCAACCTATGTGGTGAAGTTGTATTTTCGTTTATAAATATACTTACGCTGCCAGCTGTTATATTATGTATTTGTTTATGTTCGCATGTGACCCATAAATACTGTCTTCTATGTAATGTATATCGTCCCTTCATATATAAAATCCACTGTTGTAATGTAAACACATTTGTGTTCACATGTTTAGATCTAAAGGTGAGACAGTTCCTGGGACAGTTGGCGGACATCCGTCTGTACGACAAGGTTCTGTCTGCAAGGTAAACCATTTACGTTACAGTATGACATATTTTAGAATTACACACTATATTTGTATGGATTCAAAAGTAGACCAACACTAAATATTCTACCAAAATGTAACAAATCATATTGGTCTCCATGTAGACTGGTGTTTGTCCAGACCGACTTCTTCAACTGAAGTGTAGCTATTGTTTCATAAAGTATTCTAGATTACACAGGTATGTATAGGAGGCGAGTTTACGAAGCCAACTGAATGTAGGACAACCAACATTAAACATGAACGACATCAATTATATATGAGTATATCCGTCCGTCCGTCCGTCCGTCCGTCCGTCCGTCCGTCCGTCCGTCCGTCCGTCCGTCCGTCCGTCCGTCCGTCCGTCCGTCCGTCCGTCCGTCCGTCCGTCCGTCGTCCGTCCGTCATCCGTCGTCCGTCCTCCGTCGTCCGTCCGTCCGTCGTCCGTCCGTCCGTCCGTCGTCCGTCCGTCCGTCCGTCCGTCCGTCCGTCCGTCCGTCCGTCCGTCCGTCCGTCCGTCCGTCCGTCCGTCCGTCCGTCCGTCCGTCGTCCGTCCGTCCGTCCGTCCGTCCGTCCGTCCGTCCGTCCGTCCGTCCGTCCGTCCGTCCGTCCGTCCGTCCGTCCGTCCGTCCGTCCGTCCGTCCGTCCGTCCGTCCGTCCGTCCGTCCGTCCGTCCGTCCGTCCGTCCGTCCGTCCGTCCGTCCGTCCGTCCGTCCGTCCGTCCGTCCGTCCGTCCGTCCGTCCGTCCGTCCGTCCGTCCGTCCGTCCGTCCGTCCGTCCGTCCGTCCGTCCGTCGTCGTCCGTCCGTCCGTCCGTCCGTCCGTCCGTCCGTCCGTCCGTCGTCGTCGTCGTCCGTCCGTCCGTCCGTCCGTCCGTCCGTCCGTCCGTCCGTCCGTCCGTCCGTCCGTCCGTCCGTCCGTCCGTCCGTCCGTCCGTCCGTCCGTCCGTCCGTCCGTCCGTCCGTCCGTCCGTTAATATTAGAAGACGACCCTTGCATATCTATCAGCGGATGTTTTGATATATCAAGCGCATGACTGATTGAACGCGTTTCATTCTTTTAGTGAACTTACTGAAATATACAGCCCTGTTTGCGTGAAGTGGGGAAGAGACGCGCATCCCGTCGACTATGTCGTTGACTCAGACGTGTCTACATTCTGGCTGAGCCGACCTCACCTAGACTCAGTCGACCTACTGTTGGACTTGCGACAAACGTACAAAGTGAGTACGATGTTCAATCTGCAAAATACGCTTACTTAATGATATCATTGTGACAATTTGATAAGTTTCCAAGTCTTTATTGCAACAAGAATATTAAAAACAATTAAATTGATGCAATATTATTTAAACATAGTATGTAGGGACATTAAATCAACAGGTACGTTATACTAATGTATTTTGATCAACAATGGTCACCTGAAAACGAGCAACGAGTACGAGGTGTGAACATTATACGTATATCAATACGCTAACTTTGGCTGGACAATGTAATAGCATCTCCACCCTGGCGCCCTGATCCATTCGCCTCTTTTTACGGTCATTCGCTTGCATGGACGATTGTCCTATGATTTAGACCGACGATGTCCTTAACAAACAAAACAAAAGTTGTTTAGGATTAGCTAAATAATAGTTGTTAACGCTTTACTTTTCAAAGGGCTTATCTCCTATGTAACTTGATTCAGAGGTGTTTATTTATGCAGGTGCTACCGCAGTAAAGTGATAATTTATGCCTTTGGGTCGTTGAATGATGCGTGGGTGGAGGCTGGTATGTCAATAATGCAGGTTAGATATATGTTGCGGTTAAATAATGATTACAAGGCAAATCGCTCCACAGCTGAGCTCATATTAATAAACAAAACAAGCATAAACTACATAACGTAGGTTGGGGTAAGGGCTACATTCTGAACACGACTCCTGGTGTTTGTATATCCCAATGTCACATTTCAATCATACCTGTAACAAGAGATATTGGTATATTTCCACTAGATTTAACCAAATATTTGTGAAATCATGTTACAAAGAAATATTGTCATGTACTGTACATTGCCACGGTGATCAGTGAAGCTGGCAAGATGCAGTATTTGCTGGTTGACAGTTCATGGATGACACATCGAGCATCACTGATAACACGACGTTGTTGGTTGTAGTTGGAGGAGGTTTCGATGACGTTCTTCGGGCCTGTTCCACTCGTCGTGTCGATCTTCAGGAAGGTGACGGCGGACGACTCGTGGCAGCTGTGGCGTGTCTTCAGGGACGACTGCAGCGACGACGAACAGTGCACTCAACTCGGGTACGTTTAACAGTGACTTGCATATATATACCATTTATTAATAAATTATTACAATAACATACCCATAACCATAACCACATAACCATAATATTTATTGACCCCAACTAGGTATAGAATTTTTTGAAAGTACATCAATTTCGTTAGTACATTTATACCAGCATACATAGACACATATTATATCATGTTCACATACTATTATAAGTCTATACGTTAAGGCTTACAATACATACAAATGTGTGCACTTATAGTAATTATTGTTGTACCAAAATAAAAACCCACAATCATATAACATTTACAAACTGGGGGTCGATAGCTCCTATTAAGTCAATAATGTCGCTGTCATAGGAGCCACCATAATTTCATGGAATAAAGTAGTATGGTCCTTGGTATACAAGATGTCTAACTCAAATGTTTATTTGGAAGTGTTAGCTTTAAGTAAGAAAGTGTGATGTGGTGTTGAGATGGCCTAATGAACATTAACATATATTGTATTTATTAATTTAGTTGACATATATAACAATGTGATAGAGTACATATATCACTGTAGTTATTTAGCAAACATGTTTTTATATAAAAATTAAAGCCATGCAAGCTCTGAGTGTATATTTTGTATTTAATTGCATCAGGAGTCTCATTTATAGTATTTGGGAGGCTGTGTCTGAGACATTTCATTGCAAATTCATGCTTAGCTCTAAAAGTATGTATATTATCTTTTGCGCGAGTATTATAATTGTGTATATTAATACTTGGTATAATTTGCCAGTTTAGTAAATACGAAGGTAGTTGTTTATGAATATATTTAAAATTAAATTTTAATTCTTGTAACTTTAACATATCTTCTATTTTCAGTAGTTTAAGATTTTTGAAAAGTGGTTCTGTATGTGAATTATATGTATTTAAGGTTATTATTCGCATAACCTTTTTTTGGATGCTTGTAATTCTATTTCTTTGATATCCCCAAATCATAATACAATAATTTATATGTGATAATATTAAGGTGTTATGTAATAACACTTTTATGTCTAATGGTAATACATATTTTAATCGTTTAATACGCCAATTGTTTTGAACACTTATTTGATATTTTCTCCGTGTGTTTTCTCCAATTTAGATTAGTGTCTAAAGTCAATCCTAGAAAATTAAATTCATCTACTCTGTCAATATATACATCATCTATTTTAAGTGTAAGAGCTTGTATACGTTTATTAGGCATACGAAAAACCATATATTTAGTTTTGCTTTTATTTAATAATAATTTATTAATATTTAGCCATTCATTAATTTTACAGAGTTCTTCATTTATTATGGTTTCTGTACTTTTATTATCGAATGTCGTTTCGCTCAGAGAATTTAAAGAGGTAGATAATGTAGTGTCATCGGCATACATAACAAAATTAAACAATTGACTAGCTTGTGAAAAATCGTTTATATAAATAATAAACAATAGTGGTCCTAAGACAGAACCTTGTGGGACACCGATTGTTATAGGTAAGATGTCTGAGTTTATTTGTTCAATTTCAGTAAAAAAAATCTGTTTTGTAAGTAATTTTGAACAAATGCAAGGCTGAGCCATTAAGGCCATAGTATGCTAATTTGTTTTGTAAAATGTTATTGTCAATAGTGTCAAATGCCTTTGATAGGTCAAGAAATACATTAATTGGTATATCATTTCTATCTATTTTAGTAACAATTCTATCAATTAGTTCAATCGCAGCGTATTCTGTTAAATATTTAGCTCTAAAACCATACTGATTATCATTTAGAAAATGCTTTTCGTTGAAATATGAATATAATTGTATAACAATTAGTTTTTCTAATACTTTAGAAATGGTAGGAAGAAGGGAGATTGGTCTGTAGTTTTCAAATAAGGATGGATCATCTTTCTTAAATATAGGAATAACTTTTGCAATTTTCAGTTTATCAGGGAATACATAAGAGTATAAAACTTGGTTTATTAACAATGTTAATGATTTAAAAATTACAGGTTCAATTACTTTGAGTAGTTTTGTTGAGACACCATCAAATCCACAGCTGTTTTTTGTGGGAAGGTTTTTTATAGTTTTCCTCACAGTTTCTTCATCAATATGGTCAAAAGTAAATGTAGAAGTTACATTTTTATTTAAATAATAACTGTATTTTTGCTACCTGTGTATTTAATCCCTTGTGTAATGGATTCTCCGATATTTGTAAAATAATTATTAAATTTATTTGCAATATCCTTTTTATCAGTTATTTTGGTATCATTGTCTATAAAATATAATGGTAGTTTTTTATTTGTTTGCTTTTTTGAAATAAATTCATTAATAACTTTCCAGGTATTTTATATCGTTTTTAAATCGATAAAATAAGTTTTCAAAATACACTTTTTTGGCTGCACGAATAGTATATTTTGATGTTGTATTATATGTTTTTAGGTATATATTAATAATTTCATAGTTAGAAGAATTTGGATGTGTCAATTTTAGTTTTTTATACAATTTGTCTCGATATTGTATTGATCTTAGTATTCCTTGTGTAATCCACATATATTTTTTATGTTTATACTTATTAAATTTCACCAGCTTAGTTGTCCTTTGCCCTGACAATATCATTAAATATTATGTCATAATTTAAATTTGTATCTGCATTTGGGTTTTTATTTAGCTTGTTGTAAGTATCATACGACTTAATTTCATTTTTAACTTTATTCATGGCGTTGTCGTTTAATACATAACTTTTTACAAATTTAGGTGGGGGTTCTGTCTTTAATGAGGTGTTTATAAGCATAAAATACGGTTGATGATCAGAGAGTTTTTAATGAGAATCCCGGCAGTACTTTCCAACATAGATTGACTAAGTTTGCAAAAGAAATTATCAATTAATGTACCATTTGTTCTAGTAAATCTAGTAGGAAAGGTAATCTGTGGTAAAAGATTATGTGATATTAAGGAGTCAAAATAACTACTATATACATATATCATTTTCATTTAATTTGAGCAAATTTATACTAAAATCACCTGCAATGATTATAGTATTTTTACAATTGTGTTCTAATAATGACACTATGGAAGACAATTAATTTATAAAAGCATTTAGGTTATCATTTGATGTTCGTGGAGGTCTGTATATGTTTCCGATCGTTATGCTTTTAGAGAGATTACCACCATTTATTTGGACTATCAAGCCTTCCCAGTGTTCATACATGTTTAGTTTTAACTTGACCTCAGATCTATAGTTATTGTCGACATATACGATTAGCCCTCCATTTTACTGCATGTTTTACCTTGTGCTATACAGTCATAACCATGTAATGAAAATAAAAGGTAGTAGTAGTGGCACACAGCACACGCCACTCACACACTTGTATATCACACCCACAAACACCTAGGCATCGCTATATTTACAAAACCATAATTATATATATATATATATATATATATATATATATATATATATATATTTTATATATATATATATATATATATATATATATATATATATATAACTCTGGCATTTGCGCATATAAATTATTGTTTCAGTGCTATGAAGCTTGACGGTGACCGACTACTGTTCAACCTGCTGGACGCCGGCCTGGGTCCGCTGCAGCGACGGGCGACGTCGCTACGAGTCCGTCTGTCCGGCCACAGACAGGACGGCGCCGCTCTACTCCGGAACATCTCCTACTTCGGCCTCTACAGCGTCACCGTCAGCCGCAGGTGAGAACATCGCACCTGTATGGCTGTTTGATTGGTGCACACACTAATATAATGCATCTTATAAAACATTCCTGACACACTCACACACACTCACGTACACATGAGCACTCGCGCGCTCACAGAGTCAACACTTGGATGTCTCTCAGTGTCGTGGGTATATTAGACAGTCAAGTGTGTATCTGTATTTCAGGCCATCCAGTCTGTGTGGAGTGTACAGCTACGTGGTGTACGAGTCCAGTCGAACCTGTCTACCGTGTCACTGTGACGTACGCGGCGTCAGAGACGGCAACATCGAGTGTAATGAGGTGATGACAGCTACTTACTTGACAATAGGTTGAAGTGGAACCGCCACTCCAGTGTCACATACAAGAAATGTCAGCAGCGTCTTTACTGCCTCAGAAAATGTCGCTCTTTCAACGTTGATACCACCATTTTGTCCATGTTTTACCAATCTTGTTTCTAGAGTGTTTTGACATTTGCTTTTATGTGTTGGTTTGGGAATGTCAGTCAGAGAGACAAGAATAAGGTGCAGCGCGTTGTAAATATTAGTAGTAAAATAACCGGTTTCAAAATATCCTCTCTCACTGCTTTGTATGAAAAGCAGGTACTGCAAATAAAATAATTAATGACAACACACATATTCTACATAACGAGTACGTCCTTCTGCCCTCGTCCAGAAGGTTAAGAATCATCACATCTAAAACAAATAGGAAGCGTGATTTGTTTATTCCAATGTCTGTACGACTTCTCAATGACAAGTACCTCTTTTCCCGGTCCGGGACAATAACGTTTTATTGTATTGTATTGTATTGCGTTGCGTTGCGTTGCGTTGCGTTGCGTTGCGTTGCGTTGCGTTGCGTTGCGTTGCGTTGCGTTGCGTTGCGTTGCGTTGCGTTGCGTTGCGTTGCGTTGCGTTGCGTTGCGTTGCGTTGCGTTGCGTTGCGTTGCGTTGCGTTGCGTTGCGTTGCGTTGCGTTGCGTTGCGTTGCGTTGCGTTGCGTTGCGTTGCGTTGCGTTGCGTTGCGTTGCGTTGCGTTGCGTTGCGTTGCGTTGCGTTGCGTTGCGTTGCGTTGCGTTGCGTTGCGTTGCGTTGCGTTGCGTTGCGTTGCGTTGCGTTGCGTTGCGTTGCGTTGCGTTGCGTTGCGTTGCGTTGCGTTGCGTTGCGTTGCGTTGCGTTGCATTGCGTTGTATTGTATTGTACTACAGTACTACCTGTCACTTGGTCTCTCGGTCTGTCAGTCTGTCAGTCTGTCAGTCTGTCAGTCTCTCTGCCTCTCTGTCTCTCAGTCTCTCAGTCTCTCAGTCTCTCAGTCTCTCAGTCTCTCAGTCTCTCAGTCTCTCAGTCTCTCAGTCTCTCAGTCTCTCAGTCTCTCAGTCTCTCAGTCTCTCAGTCTCTCAGTCTCTCAGTCTCTCAGTCTCTCAGTCTCTCAGTCTCTCAGTCTCTCAGTCTCTCAATCTCTCAGTCTCTCAGTCTCTCAATATCCCTGTCTCTGTCCTGTTCCGTCCTGTCTCCGTCCTGTCCCTGCTCTGTCCAACGTCCCTGCATCTATCCCTGTAACTCATTCACTCTGTCAGTTACTCACTCATTCAGCCATTCACTTTAATTCACTTTCATTCACGCACAGCACTCCCTCTCTTCCTCGCCGTCTGTCTACCGGTCCCTCTCTGGTAAATCGGATTGAACAAATACGAACTATCGTTCAGGTTGGCGGTCAGTGTACGTGCAAGCGGTACGTGACGGGTCGTCGTTGTGACCGGTGTCTGTCAGGTAACGACAACATCCAGCAGAGCGACCCTGGCGGCTGCTCTGACATTCAACCAGCGACGACAGCGGCAGTTGATCAGTTGAACAAGTCGAGCCCGGCAGCGGAAGGGTCGTCAACGGCGTGGCTTCTGTACACGATTCCCGTTGTTGTCGTCATCGGCATCATCGCCACCATCGTAGTCATTTGTGTGAGAAGGCGGCGTCAACAGCGAGATCCAGGTATATTTAAATATTTTACATTTCAAATGTAACACTTTACCGTGACACACACACACACGACGCGCGCCGCCCCGCGCCGCGCCGCGTCGCTCGCGTCCGTCGCGTCGCGTCGCGTCGCGTCGCGTCGCGTCGCGTCGCGTCGCCAAAGCAAAGCAGAGCAGAGCAGAGCAGAGCAGAGCAGAGCAGAGCAGAGCAGAGCAGAGCAGAGCAG
Source organism: Ridgeia piscesae (assembly GCA_025642075.2). NCBI lineage: Eukaryota > Metazoa > Annelida > Polychaeta > Sabellida > Siboglinidae > Ridgeia > Ridgeia piscesae. The sequence goes on along the minus strand of JAODUO010000927.1, from coordinate 123,322 downwards.
AGCAGAGCAGAGCAGAGCAGAGCAGAGCAGAGCAGAGCAGAGCAAAGCAAGAGCAAAGCAAAGCAAAGCCACCGATAGACGATCAGTCATTGCAAAATGAGGGTTTTCGCAGACTTTATTAAATGTAAGTTTTCTATTTCCCTTAATTAAGGTGTTTTCCATTTCCCTTCCTTGGGCACAAGTGAATGTCAAGAAGATGATTCTCGAATGATGTAAATACGGCTGCATACAGACATTAATTGTTCCAATTGGTGTATTTTATCACGTACATAAAACTGCACCAACTGTCATTTTCAGGTACGGCGACAGAGGACCCGACCTATGAACAACCGTTGCCGGGTGTTGTGCCTGACGCCAGTTCGGACTACACGCTGATGACGAGACCAGTCAGCGACAAAGTACAGAGAGGAAACTCACAAGACATTAGCTAAAATGGACTCTGGTTAGCTGGAATCATCCAATGGAGTAGTGGACAGCCCAGACTTCTATAGCCTTCAGTGTATTCAATCACTGCACTTCTAACACCCCGTTCCCGCAAGATCACACCGATATACGCCGCTCTGACCAAACGTCAAAGTAGTCCGAACTCACATGAAGGCGAGCCAGATTACGCTGTGGTAGACGAATAGTTAGAGCAACATCAACACTCGACCAGTGATGTTCGCAAGACACGCACGGCGCACACGAGAGCTATCAGCTGAGCTAACAGGCACGTGTGACTGTTAGCTCAGCTTATAATCGTCCACTGACCGATCCCCTAATGAGTGTTATGCAAGACTCCACCCTTGCGGTAATCAGTCGTGACGAAATTACACTACCTGCGTTCAGAGAAGTTACCACTCAGGACCTACTTCAGGATCAGCCTCTAATCGCAACTCATCACCACACACAAGAAGTGTATTGTCTCCACGATTCAATAACAGCAGAAGTCCAAGTTCGGCTTGTCAGCAAACACGTTTTTATTCCTCCCAACACACAGTACAAACATCTCCCATGCTTTTCTCCCCCCCCCCCTCCTCCCTTCTCTCCTGACTCAATAGGTTTATATCTTATCTGCCAAGAGGCATTCACTAACTAGACATGCATTTCCTTATTTAATTAGACTCTCTGGACAACGCTCTGGCTAGGCTTCGGACAACACTCGGACAACGCTCAAGCCAAGTCCGAGAGATAATAATAAGCTGGCTGAGGTGTGGATTCCTTCCTTCTAGAAGGTGTGTCGCCTACTCCCTATTATCCTACGTATAGCACCACTGACCATCTTCTTCCAGCAGTGAGTCTGAGGCCAAATTGATAGCGAACCGTTAACGTCAGTAATAGCCCACAGCCAACAGTCCAGCACATTAGTCAACGCTAATTATTATATCTATGACTTCTTGTAACTTTGCTCCTTCCCCGTGGTTTCATATCTTTGCTTCAAAATAAATCCTTACGATTCTTACAAGCTGATAGCTCACGCCGCGTTCAGCGGATACGGTGAGGAACAGTCTAAGCTAACCGCTTCATATCAAGTGACTTATCCATCACGTGGTCAGATTGCCTAACAAGTGATAGTCTCGCTTAACCGACTGTCGGTCGGCTGCGGAACTACGCCGAGAAGACAGTCTGGTGATTCTGCCGGCTTTTGAATATTTATCCGCGTGATCTATACAATACTGCCACCTGACGGAACCTGGGTAAGGGTAACCGAGGCTAAACAAGTTACATCACAACTATCAGAAAAACACGTGGAATACTCAGAAATTCCAACGAATGTTTCCTTAAAATTGTGTTTCTTTACGCCAGTTTATTGTTGCCGCTGAGTAGATAGTTCACGTTCAGCGCACACGGTGAGACTTTCGCCTCGCGAGGGGGAAAATATTAACCACGACAGATATTTTGCTCGCCGCCTCAAGTAGGTCAGGGTCAAAGGTTACCAGTGCTGCGCCACCTGGGGATAGGGCGCCCTCTGCCGGATAGAATATTGACTCGGTCTGCCCTATATTGCAATAAAATATGAGAGAAAAAACTACGGCGATAATTACAACTTTATTTGTTGGAGCATTGGTCTACAAAACGTCATATCTATTGACGAACAACAGTAGTATCGTTTTAAAATAGGTTTACGGAAATTATGAAACAGATGAGATGATACAAGTGGCGCTCTCATATGCACCCCGTCACCTCTAGATTTATATAAAAAAACTTGTTACATTGTTACAATAAACATGTGCGCTGATGCTAAAAACGGCATTGTTGTTGTACGGACTAAATTAATTCGTGTCTTATTTTTAAAAGTGAACTGTGCCCCTGGCGGATAGGTGATGAACCAGTGGCGCCTCCTTGCGTACAGGTCGTGAAGTAGTACGGTCTATGTACATCATGGAGCTGCTGAAATATAATACATTATTGGTTATATACAACTTGGTACTGAAACATTCGCACGAGAAGTCCGTGATGTACCACGGATACGATGCATGTACCACTGGACAGATTGCATGGGTCTCTGGTCCGTGATGTACCACTGGACAGATTGCATGTACCACTGGTCCGTGACGTACCACTGGACAGATTGCATGTACCACTGGTCCGTGACGTACCACTGGACAGATTGCATGTACCACTGGTCCGTGATGGACCACTGGGCATATTGCATGTATCACTGGTCCGTGACGTACCACTGGGCATATTACACGTACCACTGGTCCGTGACGTACCACTGGACAGATTACATGTACTACTGGTCCGTGACGTACCACTGGACAGATTCCATGTACTACTGGTCCGTGACGTACCACTGGACAGATTGCATGTACTACTGGTCCGTGACGTACAACTGGACAGATTACACGTACCACTGGTCCGTGACGTACCACTGGACAGATTGCATGTACCACTGGTCCGTGACGTACCATTGGACAGATTACATGTACTACTGGTCCGTGATGGACCACATGGACATGTACCACTGGTCCGTGACGTACCACTGGACAGATTGTATGTACCACTGGTCCGTGATGTAACACTAGAGAGGTTGCATGCACAATGACAGTGACGTATGTATGTTTTAATATAACGTTAAGTCATATAATATACTCGTATTACTCCGTATGATATACTATTGCTCCCAAATGTACAGCTGGTCTCCGGAAAGAGTTGGACACAAATGAAGTAGATAGGTATATGAGGTCTTGTTTGGAAAAACCGGTTTATAATTACGTATATTGTAAATGCTGTTTGCCGACGTGTCTCAAATGTGTGGAATGGTCTTCGGTAAAGGCGGAATTATTGATGTTACGCATTAATCTTTTTTCTCGCTATACTTGTGTGTTTGTATCATTCTCGGTGTTGTCTACGTTTTTTCTGTCTTCCTCCAGTCAGTCTTTAGACATATTCATGTCTCTATGTATATATATATATACCCTATAGCTCAAACTCGAATACCTGTAGTATGCCTGACAGCAAAAATACCCACAATAGTGTAGTAACAAAATCAGTTACTAAGCTAATCATAAGTGTCATGCCAGTATGAAAGGGACTTTCGCAAAACCCAGTTTTACCGGATGCCGATAGAATGCGGCACTGTACGCGTCACACGCCTGAGACGAGTGTTCTGCTTACAAAGTTGTTCGGCTGTTTGTGGTATTCGATCGTTTCGAACGTTAATGTAAAAACGATAGCAATACATGTAACAAACGGCGTGTTTCATTGTTTGTGAATGAGGGACAGATATATCAACCAGTAGGCTAAGATTCGATACCCGGCATTTCAGAAAAAAGACCCGAACTCTGAATCACGCAACAGCCCACGTGATGTGAAAATGACGCTCATCCTGCCCACAAGGATTTCGGATATTACGTCACAGTACGTCAGTCTAACGCATCTCCATAGTAATCGCGGCTACGCGATCGGTAAGCTGCGTTCTTTTCTTCCTCACGATTTTGATAGGTTTTTGCTTGCGAAACAAGTTGTAGGTTTAAAGATCAGTTCAACTGACAGTGTGTGTTCAAATATAGACCCATCCCAATACAAATTCCAATAAATTGGTAAAATTATTATGTTATTTTTTACTACACTTCAGTCTCAGAAGCATGTGAAGGACGATTACAACTTACAAGACACTGATCGTCGCTGTCTTTACTGTGCAATGGGCCAAGACCCTGGAAGAGCACAACGGAGGAGAAACGCATCGCAGACACAGGAGAAACGGGAAAAGGCGGGGAAATACGACAACGAAATCGGGGAGAAACAGGGCTGTAGGATGTTTTCTGGTTATTGCTCCTTCGAAGGATACAGACTTCTCGTAAAATGTGCTTTAAGTAACTGGACATTGTCTTTATCTAAGATAAACCAAATTGTGTATTGTGCATAATAATTATATGAAAAGGAAATAAAATCTTAAATACTAGTCAGTTTATGTAATAGTGACCATGGTGACCAAGCCATTGGAAAATGTAATAGTTACATTATCGATGTATTATTTAAAAATATAATTTTTATACATTTTCCGTGAAGTTGTGTTTGTAAATAAGGAGTAATACTTTTGTTATTAATAGAAGTATGACTATTAATATTTGAATACAAAATCAAACAATATCTACTTGTTTGATCATACTTGCCACTATGTTAATCAGGCATTTGATATGTTATTTGATAACATTTAAGTTACATGCTGTTTTGCAAAATGATTAATGAAAAGAACACATTTGTACTTTTGATAGCATTTTTGTACACACTACCAACCAATTTTGGCCACGTCAAACATTATAGTAAGGACATAATTTGAATGTGTAGCTATTTATAAAATCATTTTACTTTATGTTACTAATTACCAACCAGTGAATGTTTTTCTACACAGGACACTGGTTACACAATTATGCAGTTTATTGGCTGGCCTAAGTTTGGATTTCTGGTGATATATGGCTTGTTCAACCAAATAATCAAAATGTGATTAAATCACTATAAATTTTATCCATGGCTTATACGTCAGTGTATAATCGGTGTAGTACAACCTGCCAATCATTTCATATATTTGTGCTCAAATGTTTCAATGTTTACAATGCGGGAAGTAAAAATAGCTTCAGAGGGGAAGGGGTAGGCCCACATCCCTTGGCTTAAATACCTGCCTTGGCTTCTCTAATATGTATCCGCATGTTTCAAGCTCACTGACAGCAATTTTGGAATTGCAGGACTTCTTAAAACAAATTCTGCCAATCCCACGTATCTGATGGTGCGACTGGCCTAGGGTTGACTCACATTAAAGATTTGGGTTCCAACTAAATCTATTGATTCCGATTCCACCCACACTGGTAAATCCTTTTCAAATCCAGCAAACTATTTTATTCTGATTCAACCGAAACGATGGCAATTCTTATTACAAGTAACTTATTTGATTCCGCTTGCATTATGGCGTTTCCGATTCCAACATGTTTTAATCTGTTTTGGATTCTATCCACCTACCCAGCCATCACCCTATAATTATGATGATAAAGCTACTATATCAGTTTTATTTAAACTAAATATTAGTCTGGTCAAGTATTTATTACATTGCAGCTAGTCAAGTACTTGTTCCATAACAGTTGGTCAAGCACTTCCATCACAGATGGTCAAGCACTTCTTCCATAATATCTGGTCTGGTCAAGTACTCTTTTACCCACTCTGTGCTGGTACCTTGGTGATGGTGAGGGGGCTTGCATATCTCAAGAACTCTGGGAGCTATACCGCTGGGGGCTTAAACCAAGCCGGGCAGGTCTCAGAGGAGGGACCAGACGAAACCCAGCACATGGTCCTCCATGTTGGGGGTTGGGTGTGGGGCTAACAACCCCACCCCGTAAAAACAAGCCATGTTACGGAAACTACGACAATTACAACTACCTCATGGGGCCCCATAGCAGACTTGAACCAGACATCTGGCAGTATGGCCACATCTGCTCAAAGCCTTATACCAGGCAGGCGGGGTGCGAAAGATGGTCTGCTCGGACTGAAAACCAAGATCTCCTATGGGACATTGAATGGGAACCGATCAGTGAATAGGATGATCAAAGCATGCTTCAACTCCAAACACTGCAAGCTTACCATCATTTTGTATTATGCCCCAACCAATGACTCTGACAAAGAGGACAAGGAAGACTGGTATGAACAACTTACAACAAGCAGTCCCCAAAGTGCAACAACATGACATGCTTTTGATCATCGGAGACATGAATGCCAAAGTTAACGCTGACAACTCTAACTGTGAAAGGGCCATGGGCAAACATGGTTGCAGTGTGGTGAATGACAATGGTGAACGTCTTGTTGACTTCTGTTTAAACAACAACTGTGTAATTGGGGTACCATCTTTGCACACTGAGACATCCACAAGCTCACATAGAAATCACCTGATGGTTAAGGTTAAAAAAGCCACCAGATTGACTCCATTATCATAAATGGAAAATGGCGTAGGTTCCTTCAAGATGTGAGAGTTTGCCGTGGAGCTGACAGTTACAGTGATCACTTACAGAAACTTCACAGAGCGATGCCACACAGTTGGTGCCGGAAACAACTAGATGTCACATGCCCAGTCACCAAACAGGAGTTTATTTTGAAGCTGAGAAACCGCTTCGGTGAATCAGCAGACACACTATGGGAGTCTGACCATGAAACCACCAACACGTGGGACACCATCAAGAAGACCTATGTGGAAGTAGCTACCAAAGTCTTGGGCCACAAGAAGAAGAACCACAAGGAATGGTTAACACCGCGAATATGGAAAAAGATTAAGGATCGGAAACAACTCAAAATCAAGATGCTGAGTACCAAATCACCAAGGTTCCAGCAACAGGTATAAGAAGCCTACAAAGGCAAAGACAAGGAAGCGAAAAAGAGCGCCAGGAGTGGCAAGAGGTCCTTTGTCGAAAGGCTAACAGCAGAAGCTAAGAGTGCTTGCAGCAAGGGGTGAACTGAGCACTGTCCATGAGATCACCAAACGCCTCTGTGGTAATTATACTAATCAGAAGCGGCCTTCAAAAACGCCATCAAAGCTATAAAGAGTGGAAACCCCCAGGAATAGACTACAATCATGCTGAAATGTTGAAGGCCGACCTCAGCACAGCTACCAGAGTCCTGATTGACTTGTTCGAGACCATTTGGAACAAAGATACTATATCTAAAGAGACTCATGGACTAAAGGACTCATTATATATCTCCCTAAGAAAGGCAACCTCCAAGTCTGTGACAACTGGAGAGGAATCACACTCTTGTCCATCCCCAGCAAAGTTTCCTGTAGAATCCTTCTTGGAAGAATCGAGACAGCTATTGACCAGAAGCTGAGACAAGAACAGGCGGAATTCCGGAAGAGAAGACAATGCACTGATCCGATCTTTGCATTGAGAAACATCATAGAGCATACTCTAGAATGGAACTGCCTACTGTATATAAACTTCATCGATTTCAAAAAGACATCTGACAGTATCCACCATGACATCCTAAGGAAGATGTTAAGATCCTATGGAATACCGCCAAAGATTGTTTCACTGATAGAGCAGTTTTACAACCACTTTGATTGCAACGTTATCCACAGTAATGCATCATTTGAGAGGTTTCCAGTGAAATTTGGTGTTTGACATCCTCTCGCCCCTCCTCTTCTTGGTCGCCATTGATTTGCATTTATATCTGTAAAGTTTGACCATCTGCAGAAAAAAATTGATAGATTAGACAGCCATGCAAAGCAAACTGGGCTTACCATCAGTACAACCAAGACGCAAGTGATGAGTATCAATACCACACCAACCGCACCTGTTACCCTTAATGGTGAACCACTTGAGATTGTACAGGACCTTATCAGTAAAGACAATATAGCTCAAAAAGACATCAAAGCAAGACTGGGTAAAGTCCACTGTTTGCCAAACTTCAGAACATTTTGTAGTCCAATCAGTATACCATGAAAACAAACATAAGACTTTACAACAGTAATGTGAAGTCTATCTGACTGTATGGCTCAGAGTGCTGGCGAGTTCTTGTTCCGTCATAACTAATCAGGTACTTGTTCCATCATAACTAGTCGTGTAATTGTTCCATCGTAGCTGGTTACATGTATATTTGGTGTTAACACCTGGCTTTCAACAATAGGTACTGCGTATCTCTCGTGAATCGGACAATCACGATAATGTTGGTCCCGTCTCAATTTGGTGTGTAACAGAACCACTGAGGACAACAAGAACCCTGGCAGTGACCACCCCTACCATAGAAAGGTCCGCAAAAATGTTCTGAAAAAGACTGACTAACTCAATGACGCATCATAAGATCATAACATTGTAACCACAATGTACACAGACCCCCAAAAATAAATTCATGTGCCCTTCGGACACACCAGAGAAAAACCTACCGGTATCCACTGCGAACCAGGCGGGTGTTGCCACCAAGACGGCCTTATCGCAGAAAAGGGTTGAGACGCTGATTGGCTGTCAGGCCAACTATGAAATAAAACTAAAATAAGGATATACGTTCATAAGATAATACTGTACTATTAAAGTATGCAATGTTAAACTTATATAATCTACACACGCACGCACGCACACACACACGCATACAGGCTACATTTTTAGTTCTCTGTTGTGTTTAATTGTTTTCGGTGTTGAAAAAAACCCCACAGATATCCATCGACAGTCTCTTAATGCCAACAATGATTGTGTTTTACATTTACTATTAGTGGTGGTGTCTAACTATAGATACAACATGTATTAGAATGGTGTGTGTAATTATGATGCGATACATCTTAACAACATTGTAGATCAATATGTTAACCTTAATCCGTTTAGGTGGGCGTCCATTAAAATGTAATCGTATCATGAATGAATGAATGAAAGTTTAATTAATGACTGCTAGATATACATAGCCTGTGACTCGGATGCTTAGATGCACAGTTTGCCAAACCGTCCACAAGATTAATGCACCCATGGAGATACGTTTCACGTATACGCCACAACTGTGACAGGCGCGTAATAGCCCATGTTTTGTTTCTCATGTATTCTGTGCCTCGAATTAGTTACTAAATGTTTGTTTGTAAACCATGTTGGTGTGTTCTCATTGGTTGCGTCAACATACCACGGCACACGCGTCAATCCACGAGCCAATCCTCTTTGTAACGGGGCAGGTTGCCGCAGTCCAGAGGAGTAAGATAATGAGCAATATCACAAATACTACAATACGTAGGTCGTTGCTGAATGTGCCTACTACTATCTGATGTAAACATAGCTATGCCAGGTTGATTTCACCACCCTACATCAAGTTAAGAATTTTTTTATTTAAATGAAAATCGTGCCAACCTTCCTATGTCTCGCATATGCTTGTAATAAACGCCTAGGGTTTCAGTCAAGTTCATTAAAGGTTTGTAGTAACCATAACACGTTTCTTTTTTTCCATGACAGTGATTCTAGGGATAGTTCAACCTCCCCCATTTCGTGTTCAATGTGCCCCACCCACTGGGCACTTCGCCATAATGGAAAATTACTATCATAAGTGTTGGTATACCAAAAACGCCTAATCTTCTGGCGTGCTACGTTATACAAACTAAAAACACGTTCAAGCTGTCCCACTCTCCCCTAATCTGACTGAAAATTCGCTTGCGACAATTTTTCGGAAATGTTAACAAACGAAATCATGCTAACGAATATTTTCTGCCACGTGAGCTGAAAGTAACGATGTAAAAACTATTGTTATGACTGTATTCGTCGACGAGTGCCCGTGTTAGGTATGATGGTGTCCGTCGACGAGTGTCCGTGTTAGGTATGATGGTGTCCGTCGACGAGTGCCCGTGTTAGGTATGATGGTGTCCGTCGACGAGTGTCCGTGTTAGGTATGATGGTGTCCGTCGACGAGTGTCCGTGTTAGGTATGATGGTGTCCGTCGACGAGTGTCCGTGTTAGGTATGATGGTGTCCGTCGACGAGTGTCCGTGTTAGGTATGATGGTGTCCGTGGACGAGTGTCCGTGTTAGGTATGATGGTATCCGTGGACGAGTGCCCGTGTTAGGTATGATGGTATCCGTCGACGAGTGTCCGTGTTAGGTATGATGGTGTCCGTCGACGAGTGTCCGTGTTAGGTATGATGGTGTCCGTCGACGAGTGCCCGTGTTAGGTATGATGGTATCCGTCGACGAGTGTCTGTGTTAGGTATGATGGTATCCGTCGACGAGTGTCCGTGTTAGGTATGATGGTGTCCGTGGACGAGTGTCCGTGTTAGGTATGATGGTGTCCGTCGACGAGTGCCCGTGTTAGGTATGATGGTATCCGTCGACGAGTGCCCGTGTTAGGTATGATGGTATCCGTCGACGAGTGTCTGTGTTAGGTATGATGGTATCCGTCGACGAGTGTCCGTGTTAGGTATGATGGTATCCGTCGACGAGTGCCCGTGTTAGGTATGATGGTATCCGTCGACGAGTGTCCGTGTTAGGTATGATGGTGTCCGTGGACCAGTGTCCGTGTTAGGTATGATGGTATCCGTGGACGAGTGTCCGTGTTAGGTATGATGGTATCCGTCGACGAGTGTCCGTGTTAGGTATGATGGTATCCGTCGACGAGTGTCCGTGTTAGGTATGATGGTATCCGTCGACGAGTGTCCGTGTTAGGTATGATGGTATCCGTCGACGAGTGTCCGTGTTAGGTATGATGGTATCCGTCGACGAGTGCCCGTGTTAGGTATGATGGTATCCGTCGACGAGTGCCCGTGTTAGGTATGATGGTATCCGTCGACGAGTGTCCGTGTTAGGTATGATGGTGTCCGTGGACGAGTGCCCGTGTTAGGTATGATGGTGTCCGTGGACGAGTGTCCGTGTTAGGTATGATGGTGTCCGTGGACGAGTGACCTTGTTAGGTATGATGGTATCCGTCGACGAGTGTCCGTGTTAGGTATGATAGTATCCGTCGACGAGTGTCCGTGTTAGGTATGATGGTTCCGTGACGATGCGTTTAGGTTGATGGTATCCGTCGACGAGTGTCCGTGTTAGGTATGATGGTATCCGTCGACGAGTGTCCGTGTTAGGTATGATGGTATCCGTCGACGAGTGTCCGTGTTAGGTATGATGGTATCCGTCGACGAGTGTCCGTGTTAGGTATGATGGTATCCGTCGACGAATGTCCGTGTTAGGTATGATGGTATCCGTCGACGAGTGTCCGTGTTAGGTATGATAGTATCCGTCGACGAGTGTCCGTGTTAGGTATGATGGTGTCCGTCGACGAGTGTCCGTGTTAGGTATGATGGTATCCGTCGACGAGTGTCCGTGTTAGGTATGATGGTATTCGTCGACGAGTGTCCGTGTTAGGTATGATGGTATCCGTCGACGAGTGTCCGTGTTAGGTATGATGGTATCCGTCGACGAATGTCCGTGTTAGGTATGATGGTATCCGTCGACGAGTGTCCGTGTTAGGTATGATGGTATCCGTCGACGAGTGTCCGTGTTAGGTATGATGGTGTCCGTGGACGAGTGTCCGTGTTAGGTATGATGGTGTCCGTGGACGAGTGTCCGTGTTAGGTATGATGGTGTCCGTGGACGAGTGCCCGTGTTAGGTATGATGGTATTCGTCGACGAGTGTCCGTGTTAGGTATGATAGTATCCGTCGACGAGTGTCCGTGTTAGGTATGATGGTGTCCGTGGACGAATGTCCGTGTTAGGTATGATGGTATCCGTGGACGAGTGCCCGTGTTAGGTATGATGGTATCCGTCGACGAGTGTCCGTGTTAGGTATGATGGTATCCGTGGACGAGTGTCCGTGTTAGGTATGATGGTGTCCGTGGACGAGTGTCCGTGTTAGGTATGATGGTGTCCGTGGACGAGTGTCCGTGTTAGGTATGATGGTGTCCGTGGACGAGTGTCCGTGTTAGGTATGATGGTGTCCGTGGACGAGTGTCCGTGTTAGGTATGATGGTGTCCGTGGACGAGTGCCCGTGTTAGGTATGATGGTATTCGTCGACGAGTGTCCGTGTTAGGTATGATGGTATCCGTCGACGAGTGTCCGTGTTAGGTATGATGGTATCCGTCGACGAGTGCCCGTGTTAGGTATGATAGTATCCGTCGACGAGTGTCCGTGTTAGGTATGATGGTATCCGTCGACGGGTGTCCGTGTTAGGTATGATGGTGTCCGTGGACGAGTGTCCGTGTTAGGTATGATGGTGTCCGTGGACGAGTGTCCGTGTTAGGTATGATGGTATCCGTCGACGAGTGTCCGTGTTAGGTATGATGGTATCCGTCGACGAGTGTCCGTGTTAGGTATGATGGTGTCCGTGGACCAGTGTCCGTGTTAGGTATGATGGTATCCGTGGACGAGTGTCCGTGTTAGGTATGATGGTATCCGTCGACGAGTGTCCGTGTTAGGTATGATGGTATCCGTGGACGAGTGTCCGTGTTAGGTATGATGGTATCCGTCGACGAGTGTCCGTGTTAGGTATGATGGTGTCCGTGGACCAGTGTCCGTGTTAGGTATGATGGTATCCGTTGACGAGTGCCCGTGTTAGGTATGATGGTATCCGTGGACGAGTGTCCGTGTTAGGTATGATGGTATCCGTTGACGAGTGTCCGTGTTAGGTATGATGGTGTCCGTGGACCAGTGTCCGTGTTAGGTATGATGGTATCCGTGGACGAGTGTCCGTGTTAGGTATGATGGTATCCGTCGACGAGTGTCCGTGTTAGGTATGATGGTATCCGTGGACGAGTGTCCGTGTTAGGTATGATGGTATCCGTCGACGAGTGTCCGTGTTAGGTATGATGGTGTCCGTGGACCAGTGTCCGTGTTAGGTATGATGGTATCCGTTGACGAGTGCCCGTGTTAGGTATGATGGTATCCGTGGACGAGTGTCCGTGTTAGGTATGATGGTATCCGTCGACGAGTGTCCGTGTTAGGTATGATGGTGTCCGTGGACCAGTGTCCGTGTTAGGTATGATGGTATCCGTCGACGAGTGTCCGTGTTAGGTATGATGGTATCCGTGGACGAGTGTCCGTGTTAGGTATGATGGTATCCGTGGACGAGTGTCCGTGTTAGGTATGATGGTGTCCGTGGACCAGTGTCCGTGTTAGGTATGATGGTATCCGTTGACGAGTGCCCGTGTTAGGTATGATGGTATCCGTCGACGAGTGTCCGTGTTAGGTATGATGGTGTCCGTCGACGAGTGCCCGTGTTAGGTATGATGGTATCCGTCGACGAGTGTCCGTGTTAGGTATGATGGTATCCGTCGACGAGTGTCCGTGTTAGGTATGATGGTATCCGTCGACGAGTGCCCGTGTTAGGTATGATGGTATCCGTTGACGAGTGTCCGTGTTAGGTATGATGGTATCCGTCGACGAGTGTCCGTGTTAGGTATGATGGTGTCCGTGGACGAGTGCCCGTGTTAGGTATGATGGTATCCGTCGACGAGTGTCCGTGTTAGGTATGATGGTGTCCGTCGACGAGTGCCCGTGTTAGGTAGGAACCCACTGCATAACATAACCACATCAATGAAACGATCGAAAAGAATACAAATAAAGCGCTGGATTAACTGCAGGTTCGTCGCCGTTACAATGACAAAGCGATTGTCTTTGTATTATCAAATAAAGATGTCCTGATATAAATATAAACAAAGGAGATCAAGTCAGGAAATGAAGATGGAACTGGATAGGATTAAAGGGATTGTTACACAATGTTAAACTTCATAATGTGTGTAATTTTAAAACTTTAAATATTTATAAAAAGAACGTATTTTGTGTACAATTGTCAATACGTGCCATGTATCTAGTATGTTCGTGTCAGACCTGAGAACGTATTCTTAATTTCTTTAACAACATGTTATGTTATAGGCATAGTAGCTGGACACTGAATGAATTATCAGTGCACAATACTGCTACCGACTATTATTTATCTCTATTCTATCTTGAGATTTTCTATAAATAATATATTATTTTAAAAACACAGTAATAAATACTTGTGAATGATACGGTATGGAGGAATTCAAGACGTCACACTCACTTAACCGTCTATCTGTCCTATAATTGCCGTGTAAAGTGTCGCGTCACGAAAGCACTTCTACAAGTACAACATCGAGGCACGGCCAACACGAATAAACCATTACGGCCACAATGAAGCTGGCCATGGATATTACGACGTGCTGTCTCGACACCTCGCTGACGCTCTCGGTTCACAAGGCCTGTTCTTTGTCAAGCTGTAGGACCAACACATAACACATATCTACATACTTGCATACAATAAACACTGGTATCTTTATAAGCAAGTAGCGAGCATATACATGGACATACGCGCATGCACAAACGCATGCCCCCCCCCACACACACACATGCGCACGCATACGCCAGCAAACGCACACAATTATGTGACATTATTGTAACTGTAAGATAAGACTACAGGGGGTATTTTCAATGAAGACAATGTAATACACATAGAAGCATTAGAAGTTTAACATTTTATGCACGGTACTAATTCATATACAATTTTATACGAAATAATATTATTACTTTTAGTTGGAGTCTCGACAAGCCAAAGGCTTCCTTGTCCACATGCCGTCTGGAGCTTAGATAGATCTAGTCGGGAGTCTTGTTAAAGCATGAACGAGACATTCCTCTCCAATGTCATTGTCGTATTTGTATTGCTACCCAATGGACACGACCGTCCAGTAACCACCAACGATGTCACGCTCTGTCGCCTCCCATCAAAGACTACAAGCGAAGCTCTTTCGGTGAGATTCAAGCGCATAATGTGAAGGAATGTGTGCATTCAATGGGCGCGTAGTTAAAACTCCAATAAGTGGAATTTAATTAAACCTACGAAGACTTAATTGCCTGCGTATTATATGGATACGCGCACGAATTCTCGCTCACTCCCATCCCTGTGACGTGGTCTAAAAACAGTAAATTACACGACGCAGATTTTACGAATATACGTGTAATACTGAACGTTTCGCCACCGCGCCGCTTTTCTCTTTTGCTCACACTATTCCATGCATGAGTGTGGATACACATCTCTATGCGCGTGTGTGCTTGATTGCGTGTGTCTTCGTGCGAATGTGCACATACCTAAGGATCTGTGATACAATAGTACGGGGGCTGTGACGACTAGAGCCAAGGCCTCGCAAAAACGTTTAGAAGTCCTGTGTGCTCGCAAGTTATCACTCAAGCTAATGATCAATACAATTGTCCTGGTATATGGAGCAGAGATATAGATCCTGAAGAGAAAATGGAGCTCCTTGTGCGTACTGAGGTTAGGGTGATCAGAGGGGCGATGAAGAACTCCCTCAGAGAACAGAACACAAACGAGGAGGAGCGACATCTGGTGAGAAATAAGGAAGAGAAATTGAGAGATGCTCATCATATTGGTATCATCATCTCAAGAGAAGAGAGAAAGACCACTATGCGAGAAAAGCGGCAGACTTGTCAGTCCATGGAAACAGGAACAGAGTGAGACCAGCAACAGTGTGGAAAGTCATGGAGTTGAGTGATTGAAAGAAGAAGACCAGAAAGACCGGAACACAAGGCGACGACTCTTACACTCCCGGCCCACCTCACAAGACATAATGGTGGCGGAAGAACGAGAAGTGCTTGGGTATGCATGGTCGTATGCGTATAGGCGCGTGCTTGCTTGCGATACATCTATAAGTAAACCAAAGCAATTGTTGCCGATATGAACTGAAGCGAATTATATGTATGAAATTATCATCGTGCGGTTGTGTGGCTAGAAGTCTATTTTATTTATAAACTACCGGAAAGTGTAACAAGTCGTCTGAGATGTCACGTTATGGCAAATGACATAATTAATATGTCACACTCGAGCTACTCTCGAATAATTGTGGTGTGAACGTATTCGGTGTTATTACTAAATAGTGTACTATTGAGCATTGTAGTTAAATTAACTTATGTTATAATTTATCAATTGAATACAAACTCATAAGATAATATCTTCAGTATACCCCTTTTCTAACTTTATATACTGTTATTTATACTATGTTCTGTATTATAATCAGTGTTTGAAAATAAACATATTGATTGATTGATTGATTGATTGATTGATTGATTGATTGATTGATTGATTGATTGATTGATTGATTGATTGATTGATTGATTGATTGATTGATTGATTGATTGATTGATTGATGTGATTGATTGATTGATTGATTGATTGATTGATTGATTGATTGATTGATTGATTGATTGATTGATTGATTGATTGATTGATTGATTGATTGATTGATTGATTGATTGATTGATTGATTGATTGATTGATTGATTGATTGATTGATTGATTGATTGATTGATTGATTGATTGATTGATTGATTGATTGATTGATTGATTGATTGATTGATTGATTGATTGATTGATTGATTGATTGATTGATTGATTGATTGATTGATTGATTGATTGATTGATTGATTGATTGATTGATTGATTGATTGATTGATTGATATGATATGATTGATATGATATGATTGATATGATATGATGATGATTGATTGATTGAATTAGATTGAATTGATGATTGATTGATTGATTGATTGATTGATTGATTGATTGATTGATTGATTGATTGATTGATTGATTGATTGATTGATTGATTGATTGATTGATTGACAGTTCCACTCAACAGAGGCTGCCCTCTTAAAAATTCACAAGTTTACAAATGATCTCTGTGGTTTTTTATATGATTGATCACAACATTAAAAGTGTGGTTTCTTCATTTCTAATTAATATAATATTATACCAAACTATAAAGATAGGAAACGGTTTTTCGACAGCACTGCCAACTTGATTTGGTGCCCCACGTGTTTCTGTTCTTGGGTCTGTACTTTTTATGCTATACACCGTGTAACACAAAGACATAAATCTTGGACCATCATATTTGTGCTGTAGATACTCTGATTTATATTTCGTTGGCTACCGCGGATACAAATCGCTCCCTTAAACAACTTAGTGATTGCCTCCAGATATCTTCCCCGGATGACTAACAGCAAGTTGGAATTAAATGCAAATAAAATTGAACTAATCACTGTTGTGTTGCAATGGAACTTAGTAAACTTGATTGTTTTTCTCAGTGCGTATTTGGGATCAGCATATCACGACAGCAACAACGGTGAGGAATCTAGGAATGTTATTTAATAGTAACTTTAATTTCAGACAACGCATTACAACTCAAATGTATCACATCTCTGTTTTGATCATGTCCGGGCTCTTCGTCGTGATCGGCGGTAGGCTATGTTACTAAACATATTGCAACCGCGCTTATTAACAACAATTCCCTTCTTTACACCATCGCTAGCGAGAATATTGCTCAATTTCAGCGTGCCAAATTGGTATGGCAAGGACAGTCAAATGGCATTCTCGTTTATCTCGCTCTGTGCCACTTTTGACGTGTTTGTATTGGCTTGATGGTTTCATGTGCAGTATGATAACAATAATATTTAAGATATGTACCATTTCATACCAGACACCGTCCAATAAACAACCATCTTAGTTGTATGCATTGGTTATTGCTACAAGAAAACCTACCCATTTCAGTCTTCTTTTCTGACTTGCATTTAATTCCTAGAGTAAATACTAGCATTGTAACCAGAGCTGCGCCAACTCTTTGAACTGTTAGATCAGTTGAAACTATTACAACATTCCTTCGCCAGTTAAACGTATATGTACTACAACTTTGCTTATCTAGCATAACTCCCCAACTCTTCTCCCAACTGGAGACAACTGGCATACTGTTTACGGCTGTTGAGATTAATTAATCCTGCGCCCCAGAACTTGGTGTCGAAACGCTTAGGTACAACAAAAGTTATTGTATTACTATTATTATTAAGACCATCATAATATGTTTCGATTCTACAACAACTAGCAGTAGTTGTTGTTGTATCAGCCCATAACACTAATAATAATATTCATAATAATAACTACAATATGTTTTATTGATGATGACGGCGAAAAGGTAAACGTACGTTCTTGTAAAACGCATTATCCAGTCCTTACTCAGAGCCTTCTAGTTATCACGTTCAGTTGAACACAACAGCCTTTGTGTCTTCTCTGGGAAGCATTGTCAACGGTTGTCGTTTCAAAATGTTTCCCAGAGATAACAACGCGCTTATTTTAAAAACTTACCATTCCATTTTTTACCTGGATATTGACTGTTATAACAACGACTATTATCCAAAGTTAGGTCTGTTTTTGTTAAAAGCCGCTTAGTCTTTCACATCAATCGGAGCTGGAGTGTTTTGGCTGTTCCTGACAAACTGCTTCAGATCGTTATCCAATCCAAATTTACCCTAAACAGTATATTTTAACATACAAAGCTGGATCAGCCCTTATAATTCCCACACATTATTCTGTCATAACTGGAGCAACATACAAGTGAACGAACTGGCCCAAGGTTCGAAATACCAGCAGAGGGTTCGAACCCGGGTTCTGCCAACTGAGAGTTCGTTGGTCGAGCCCCTGCGGCAATGCATTCTGTATAAGTTATTTTTATGATGTAATGTTAGCATACATCACACGCGGCAATAGCACAATGAGGTCAATGATTATGTAAACGAAGAGAGCATTCCCATAAAATGGTAGTTTATAGTTATGGAAACAGCCCTATATCTCTGCCACGTTATTAAAAATGCACGCTGTCGTGTTTCAACAAAGAACTGCTTAGGCACTTTTCAGCTTTAAAAAGTGGAAATTTTTCTGTAATATTACTGCAATAGTGTGGTTGTGTGCGTGAGTGTGTGCGTACGTGTGTGCGTGCGTGCGTGTGTGCGTGTGTGCGTGTGTGTGAAGACGTTCTGTTCAAGTAATTAGATCTAAATTGAGATCGTTAGTCGGCCAGTTGGCGGACATCCGATTGTAGGCAGGGTTCTGGCCGTAAGGTAAAACCATACCATATTGTCCTTCAACCAGCCTGGCTATAGCCGTAGATCTGGCTTTAGCCGTAGCTATTGTTTTATAGAAATACGAGATTACGCTTGTATCTGTAAATTTTTCGCCGAGTTCTTGTAGCCAATGCACTGTCGGATAACCAACATTATGACAGGCATCATTAAATAGAGTCTACCATAATCCTAGACCTGTAAGGTTCATCAATACAGCCGTCCGTCCGTCCGTCCGTCCGTCCGTCCGTCCGTCCGTCCGTCCGTCCGTCCGTCCGTCCGTCCGTCCGTCCGTCCGTCCGTCCGTCCGTCCGTCCGTCCGTCCGTCCGTCCGTCCGTCCTCCGTCCTCCGTCCGTCCGTCCGTCCGTCCGTCCGTCCGTCCGTCCCGTCCGTCCGTCCGTCCGTCCTGTCCGTCCGCCGTCCGTCCGTCCGTCCGTCCGTCGTCCGTCCGTCCTCCGTCCGTCCGTCCGTCCGTCCGTCCGTCCGTCCGTCCGTCCGTCCGTCCGTCCGTCCGTCCGTCCGTCCGTCCGTCCGTCCGTCCGTCCGTCCGTCCGTCCGTCCGTCCGTCCGTCCGTCCGTCCGTCCGTCCGTCCGTCCGTCCGTCCGTCCGTCCGTCCGTCCGTCCGTTCCGTACTCTTTAGTCGTCCGTCCGTCAGTCGTGTCAAAGAACAGTACCGGTCCGTCGTCTAGTCCGTCGTCTGTCGCAAGCGTTCGTCAGTCGTACGTCGGCTGTCCCACGCGTCCGTCCGTCCGTCGACCGTCCGCCTGCCGGCGGCCGTGACGGACCACACACCGCCGCCCGCCCGTCGCCCCGGGCCCGCCGCCAGCCAGGTAACACCCGCCCGGCACGCCAGCGACGACGCCCGGCGGCGCCCTGATCCGCCGCCAAGCCGTGCCGTAAACCCGCCGTGCGTCGCCTCCCCTAAGGCCCGTGGGCGCCCCAAGCCGCACGTTCGTCCGCCTCATTTCGGGCGTCCTGTCCGGGGCCAGTCGTGTTTTCCAAGGTCCGCCCGGCGCCGTCCGTCCGTTCAGTGGCTAATGAACCCCGTCGTCGGCACGCCTGTCGCCCGGCCTCGTTGCCGTCGTCCTGTCGACCGTCCGACTTCCGTACTGTTGACGTTCCGTCTCGTCTGTTATGCCTCTTGTCGGTCAGGTGTCTTCCTTAGTTCCACCTCTGATGCGCACTTGTCCCGCCTCCTTGGTGGTCCGTGGTCGCGAACGCCAAATCATAGTCTGATTTTTTGTTCGGCCTTTAAGCATCTGCGTCGTCCGTCACCCGTGAACGGGTTTAAGTGGCATAAAACCGTCTCGGTTCAACGTTAAATGCTGTGGTTTAACAGCTACGGCAGTCAAACATGTGTAGTCTGGTTTGCCATGGCCGTTACCCCCCAGTCTTGTTAAAGCGTTTTCAGCGGTGGATGTTGTGTCCGTCGGGCCGTCAGTGATGTCCTCGATTTTCGAGGTTTTTTGTTTTCTCTTTTCGTCAAGTTCTGCGTGGCGGGTGGGGTGATAAACGTCTTCACAAGTGCCACGTTGGGTCCTGTGCATTTGGTCCAATCCGTCGGTCCCTCGTTTTACTGTCCTCAAAGTCCATGTTTAGAACTGCGATGGCCGTCAAGCCGTGGTTCAGTGGTCCGTTGTGGACTGGCCTCATTTCTCGTCTCTCGTCTGTCTGTTCCGTCAATGTCCTTGTCACGTCCTGTCACGTCCGTCGTCCGTCCGTCCGTCCGTCCGTCCGTCCGTCCGTCGTCGTCCGTCCGTCCGTCCGTCCGCCCGCCCTGCCCGCCCGCGTCGTCCGTCCGGTCCGTCCGTCCGTCCGTCCGTCCGTCCGTCCGTCCGTCCGTCGTCGTCCGTCCGTCCGTCCGTCCGTCCGTCCGTCCGTCCGTCCGTCCGTCCGTCCGTCCGTCCGTCCGTCCGTCCGTCCGTCCGTCCGTCCGTCCGTCCGTCCGTCCGTCCGTCCGTCCGTCCGTCCGTCCGTCCGTCCGTCCGTCCGTCCGTCCGTCCGTCCGTCCGTCCGTCCGTCCGTCCGTCCGTCCGTCCGTCCGTCCGTCCGTCCGTCCGTCCGTCCGTCCGTCCGTCCGTCCGTCCGTCCGTCCGTCCGTCCGTCCGTCCGTCCGTCCGTCCGTCCGTCCGTCCGTCCGTCCGTCCGTCCGTCCGTCCGTCCGCTTTTAACATACACATTATAGTTACTATATAAAAGAAGCGGCAATGATCAGAAAAGAAATAGTTAGAAGCACTGGTACCGTACGTGCTAAGTGACCAGATCGTCGTGACGGAAGCAGTTGTAAGTCGTAACGTGACGGCTGCCCCAACGACGCCACGCCGGCCGCTCGGAGCACCACTCGGCTGCTCGGCGGCGCGTGACGGACCACAACAACCGATAGCTCCCTCCGTCGTCCCCGGGTCACTGCGCACGAAAAGCGAAGGTTAACTATCCTCGGGCGGACAACGGAAGCGAACGTAAACGCCGTGGCAAGGTGCATTGATAAATTAGCAGCACGCCAAGCCTGGTGCCAGTAAACCCAGCCGAGTGCGTCGCCTCCCCTAAGGCTCGGTGTTGGTGGTCGACCCCAAAAAGACACGCACGTTCTCACGCCTGCATTTCGGGCCTGCTATTGCACGGGGCCAGTCGTGTTTTCGACAAGGACCGGCGCTCGGCAGCGATGCGGGCCGTGTAAGTGGAGCTAAATAGAACCGACGCGACGTCAAAGGAGACAACAGCACTAGTCGCCCGGCACCATCTAGTTGACACTGTAGTCACACTGAATACAACACGCCGAAACTTCCTCGTCAAACTTGTTGAAAACAGTTACCGCTCTCAGTACTGTTATGACCTACTTTGTTCGGAATAAGAAGGTGTCGTTCCATTGAGGTTCCACACGTCTGATGGCGCACTTGTGCCCCGCCTACCTTGGCAGGGTCCGTGGTGCGCGAACGCCAAAAAAATCAAGTAAGTGTTGATATTTTTGTTACGGCCTTTAAAGACACATCGTAGACGGATCAGACGCCAGTCACCCGTGAACGAGGTTTAAGTGTAGGGCATAAAACACGTACTCGGTATTCAAACGTTAAATGCGTGTGGTTATAAAACAGCTACGGCAGTACAAACATGTGTAGTCGATGGGTGTTTAGCTCAATGGCACGTTACACCCCCGAGTCATTGTTAAAGCGTTTTCAAAGCGGTGGATGTGTGTGTACCGTTCGGGCGCGTAAACAGTGATGTCACTCGATTATTCGAAGGCATTTATTGTGTTATTTCTCTTATTTCAGTGTCACAAAGTTACATGCGTGGTGGGGTGGGGTGGATAAACAAGTACTTCACAAGTGCCAACAGTTAGGGTCCTGTGACATTTGGTCCAAAATGACCTACGGTCCCTCGATTTGAAACTGGTCCTCAAAGTCCAATGTTTAAGAACTGCGAATGGCCTTCAAAGACCAGTAGGTTACAGTGGTCTCGTATGTGGACTGGCCCTCAAATATATTCTGACGGTCTCTCGAATGCTGACTGGTTTACAACCAATGGTCCCTTGACAACAGCTCCCCGAATGGCTACTGGTTAGGAACGTCCAGTTATTCCCGAAACACTAATGGTCCCCCAACATCAGCGATTGCTATAAGATTGGTCCTCATGCGATATTTCTACCGATGTCCACTGACGCACACAGGGCGATGGTCGGCTTCGTAAGTTGTCTCTTACCCGGCAACTCGTCGGTCAGCCACCGATGACCGGTGTTGTATAAGCGGTCAGTCTGAAACAATGTACGAGGTATTCGTACACCGAAGCAATGACACAGCAAAGGCTTATCGGCCGAGCGAGGTCCTAGGCGATTACCGCGATAAGCCAACATAGAGCCGGGTCCACCATGCCCCACGTGGGTCTGTCCATATCAAAGTGTAAACACCTGCGAGCTACCGGGGTATCAGACACACAACCGCGTACCGCTGAAGGCACTTACGGTCGCCTCCTCGGTCTAACCTGCGCGTGTGTTTGAAGACCGTTTTATGTGGAAAAAAACAGACAGAGAACGGATTATGACACGACAACCCTCGGGTGTATAATCTTGTATGTTCGGACATAGTCGTCGTGTGGAGTAAACACGAGGCCCGCAGCGTGAGAACAGGGGCGGACCAAGCAGTAACTTATCAATGACTGGTCCGCGGGGTTTCGTCATAAAATGATATATGAATGAACGTCAAAACTGACTGAGCGATTGTTCTGTGATACTACGTAACATAAATGCAATGGGTAATAGTTGCACAAAACCGGAAGTGGGCATACTACTTGTCACGTGGATAGGCAGCCATAGGGTAGCCTGGAGGGGCATATGACGTCTAATTCTGGGTCCTCACGTGAAGATCGCTGCGCGCCTCAGATTCCCAGAAGGTCATTGACTGGTGTTTATGTTGGATATTGCATTCGATTATCAGTACCCATATGAATGCTGTCAAACAACACACTTTTGACTGAATCGACAACTTTCACGCACTGATCTACATA
>JAODUO010000927.1:90000-97500 GCA_025642075.2 Ridgeia piscesae | reverse complement strand
TTTCCTGTCTCTCTGTCAGTGCCCGTGATCCAGTCCATGTATACAGGCTGGTACACATCAGACTTCTAACAATTTCCATTCCAGTTGCGTTCTACCTCTCCCATATTGCCGCACCTGCTTGCACCTTCCTCTGCATTAATGTTAAATCCCTTTCCTCCTCAAACACATTACAGCCCATGTACCGCACTTGTGTAATGGTCTCCCGTCTCTCGCTCTCTGTTTCTCTTTCTCTCTCTCTTTCACACTCGCTCTCTCCCTCCCTCCCTCCCTCCCTCCCTCCCTCCCTCCCTCCCTCCCTCCCTCCCTCCCTCCCTCCCTCCCTCCCTCCCTCCTCCCTCCCCCTCCCTCCCTCCCTCCCTCCCTCCCTCTCTCTCTCTCCCTCTCTCTTTCTCGCTCTCTCGCGTTCTCGCTCCCTCATTCACTCTCTCTCTATCCCTCCCTCTCTCACTCTCTCCCTCTCTTCTTCTCTTCCTCTCTTCCTCTCTTCCTCTTCCTCTCTTCCTCTCTCCCTCTCCCCCTCTCTCCGATCTATACACACATATATATATATATATATATATATATATATATATATATATATATATAAATATATATATATATATATATATATATATATATATATATATATATATATATATATATATAATTATTTATATATATCCAGTCAGTCCGTTTTATACGATTCCAAATTTATTCTGACTTACAAATGGTGTTCAAATACCAAACAGGCTGAGATTAATTAATTAAAATGTGGATTTGAAAAATTAGTTTACGAGATTGCTTCGGGTTGCTTGAAATTCTGATTGCGTTTCATCGCAACATTCCACCTTTAGCTGTCGAATGAACGACGATATTTTACAAGACTGCTTCCCTCACCAGTCCTTTCGAAATGTCTTCTTACAAACTTTCCATAGACACAAACAATAAGCGCCGAATCGACACATTTTGGCAATACCCCCAATTCAACTGATACATCAATGTCGAGTGTAGGAACCGTGTTAAGTGGTACTCGTAAAAACATGCTCTCTGTGAGAAGAACATAACACGTGACGGCGGCTGTTGATATAATGCGGACACTCGTAATAAAGCCCCGTGAGATTCGGTAGCGAACTACAAAGCACGCCAATGTTGAAAGACCTGCCGAGTCCGCTATCAGCCGCGCGTGACTCGACACGCGTCGGTGGTTTCGAGGAATGCGGTCTGCTTCAGATACTGTGTTGGTACGCCTGCAAACGTCGACAATGGGGCGTGGGCGGTCTGGGTGCAATGTTTATTGATGAACAGTGGGTTTCAACTCGGGGCTGGGAACTCCCGGGGGCGCCCTGCAGCGACAGGGGCCGTAGACAAACATGCAACATTATTTTAGAATGGCACTTAATGATAGAGACACATACGCAGAATCCTGACATTTCTGGGTCTTTCGCAGAGAACGGTTGGGAATGTCAACATTAGTAACCTCCTGTTGTGCTGCCAGTATAAACAAATGTTGTGTTAATATGTTAGTATTCGGCAACATGCAAACTAACTATCGGCATGGTGGCAAGGTAACCTATCTCTCTCTCTCTCTCTCTCTCTCTCTCTCTCTTCTCTCTCTCTCTCTCTCTCTCTCTTCTCTCTCCTCTTCTCTCTCTCTCTCTCTCTTCTCTCATTCTTTCTTTCTATTCTCTCTTTTATTTTTATGTTCTCTCTTCTCTGTTTTCTCTTCTCTCTTTTCTCTTCTCCCTCTCTCCACACGCACGCTCTCTCTCTCTCTCTCTCTCTCTCTCTCTCTCTCTCTCTCTCTCTCTCTCCTAAATGTCTCTCCTCAACTCTCTCCCTCTCACTCTTTATATATTATCCATTAACAATCGTGTGATTCACTTTGCTGGTGTCTTTCCCGGATTATTTTGCTTTCTTGAACAACTTGAATCTGTATTGCGTTTCGTCGCTTCCTACATGTCTGTTTACACATTTACTCCTAATCCTTTCCAACAACTGGGTATATATAATTTATTTCGAAATCTGCAAGCGAATTGGACGAACTGTCCGTCTGATCATGTACCCGCCACTAAACCCGTATAATCCCGACAGATAAGACCAACGTGGATCAGAAGCGACACGGAGATGCGTTACTCGAGCAGATAACGACTCGATCGACAAGTAACGGTACATG
Source organism: Ridgeia piscesae (assembly GCA_025642075.2). NCBI lineage: Eukaryota > Metazoa > Annelida > Polychaeta > Sabellida > Siboglinidae > Ridgeia > Ridgeia piscesae. The sequence continues at coordinate 95,348 of JAODUO010000927.1, read as the reverse complement.
TTAACATTAGACCTATCACCAAGCATTTAATACCCGCCTGCTAATGCGTTAAAACTGCACGCACTACACATCACACACGAACTGTGTATGCATACGCACGCGCACGTACTTTAAATAAGTGCGTACGCACGCACACACACTCCTTTCTCTCACACACGCACACACACACACACACACACACACACACACACACACACACACACACACACACACACACACACACACACACACACACACACGGAGTATTGTCGTGTACATGTTAACAATGTCCGTTCCTGGTAATCTTCGGCACAATCCCTAATTTAATTACCATACATGTCCACGACACGAGAACACGACATATCCGCTATCATCTTGTCAGGGTGACACAGTGTTTAATTGACCAGTTAATATACGCTGGTCAGAAGAAGTTCTCGTATTTCGTCACGGGTGTTTCGACAAGTTCACGTATTTCACCACGTTTGTCGTGTGGCATTTCGCGGTGCTGATGAGACAGGCGATAAGAGAAAACAGTTACACAAGTCGAACTTTCACGACAACGTCACAGCAGCTGCCGAAACGTCTAAACCCATGAAAGAAATCGGGTTTAGGCCCCTCAAAGTATGCGTCTCGCATCTCTTGGTCGCCACCCAACACCGTTGTGTGACGCACAACTGTTGACATTCAATATGACAGTGTGGCGACAGCAGACAATGCCAGTGACGATGACAAATGTGCAACGATTGTGTGCGAGTCGGTCGTACGTTATCTCGGCGAACCGACCATCATCGCGTCTCCCGGCAGACAACCAACAATTAGTTCCGCTGTCAGCGACGACTCCGAGTCTTCTCACCTCCATTTGACGTCGCGGTCGTGACCTGCCTACGAAGCCACATCCTCACAAAATAGAGCCACTGTTCTCCCTTCACCAAGCACCGCCCACAGGCCATCTTTCAACGGGGTGTATACCAAAACTGACGGGTTTTTTTCACATATGAGCGTCTTATTTACATTTCAGGTTTTTGCTGTTCTAACAGGGGTATACTTGTTCAGCGATACTGTGAAACGTTTGTACAAATGTCCATAGGAACATCGCAGCATTTGAATTTATTGTGTCGTATATTTTCTCTCCGTCACAGTAGATATTGTTCCCGTGTACGATAAGTTCAAGTCGTCTTGCGATGTATGTGACTGTGTGAATGGGTACACGTATAGAGACAAATTGCTACACGTGAAAGAACAGTCTCCATGCCGCAGTTGTAGTGTGGATTGAGTCGAGATGGTGTTAGAATGAACCGTTCTGCGGTGGGATGAAATGTGAAACGCTTTGACCATTTGTAAGGATTTGACACTGTGCTGTATGAGACCTTTCTTTTCCTTTGCGTCGCACCTCTGAATATCCCATTTAAATTATACGTTGTAAACTCGGAGGATCGAAATGTTCTGCTTTGGGAAGGTCTTATTTTGCCAACGGTCTCATCCGCATGCCTTCCCTTTTATCAAACAATGTCCCTTTTGCAGTTGTTCCTAAAAAAATCCCGAGTAATAAAACAATACAGCTTTGTTTTTGTTCAGACGTTCATATTTTCTATGATAAATCGCATGTGAATTTTAGCACCCTCCAATGCTTTCATGTTTGTGTACGCTGAATTTTGTTGCTAATTTTAACTCTTGCAAAATCGGAGATAATTATCGACACCAATCTCAGGAACGAGCACAGAGGACAGCTGTAGAACAACTTTCTTCCTTCTAATTGTGTAACTTGGCTGCGCTAGAATGTATTTTACGATAAGTAACAAACCTTTATATGTGGATCTTCGGCAAGTTTCAATTATACATCATAATGGTATATTTTAAAGGTAATTAGGAAGACAGTTGTTTTGTATCTTTTCAAAGACAATGCTACAACAATCATCCTTCCCGTGTGTCAAAAAAAAGTAATATCTCGGACGACAATAGTTAGACCAATGTTTATCAAACGTTTGACCGACGCTTCAAACTCAGACCACGGGTGAGGTGAGTTAACTCAACTAACTACTTTAAACAGCAGGTGCAAACAACGGACCAGACACGAATATCACTAAACTACATTTAACATGTTAACAAGCACGGTACATGTTAACACTAATCTACATGGCGACACGCCGAGTCTATCTGATAAAGGTTACAAGTTAATTTCATAAGAGAGGAATGTATCGGCGCGTATTAATCTAACCCGAGCCAAAGCAATCCATCTGATAACGCGTGAGCTATTGCAAGCGAGTTTCTTCAGAGGGGAAGGAACTAGTTAACACAATGTAAGCGCAGATATATTCAAACCGTCTGCTGGTGATTAAATTATTATAATGTCTGTTAGCCGAACATGACTCGTGTTCGAGCATATCGGCTACCGCGGGATATTAAACGTATGTTCTTGGTGGTTATCGGGCAAACACAAACGTTGGGATAACTGGGCGTGCAGACTAAATGTAATTAACTTATACGCAGTGTGGTTGTGGGGCTTATGTTATTATGTACTACCAACGTATGTCAATTTGGAGCCAGTTTACCCGGCAGTTTATGTCAATTCCATGCCCGGTTTTCATACAAGAAAATCCAAAATGGCGTCCTATATGTTAGGTGAATGTATTAACATCGTTATAATAAATAAATAAATAAAAATTAAACACGTTAATGTCCACAAAAGGACTCCAAATATACCCTACTCTAACATGTTTATATCATGTTAATTTACTACAGTGATGTAAACTGCCTGCTGTCCTAAAACTGATGAGTATACAATTGTATATTCGTGTCCTACGTCTAGCAAATCAACGTTATAATAATTAATTATATAAAATCATTTCAATAGGTCGATAGAGATTAATCAGACACAACAGTTGAATACATGAATAGTTGTTGTTGTTGTTGTTGCTGCTGCTGCTGATGCTGTTGCTGCTGCTGCTGCTGCTGTTTGTTGTCTGTTATTTGTTATTTGTTGTTATAGATAATGACGGTGGTGGTGGAGGTGGTGCTAATTGTGGTGATGGTGTTGGTGATGGTGTTGTTGTTGTTGTTGTTGGTGGTGGTGGTGTTAGTTGTCTTGGAGGTGGTGGTTGTGGTTGTGGTTGTGGTGGTGATGATGGTGTTGTTGTTGTTGTTGTTGTTGTTTGGGAGGTGGATGTGGAGGTGGAGGTGGAGATGGAGGTGCACGTGGACGTGGACGTGGACGTGGACGTGGACGTGGACGTGGACGTGGACGTGGACGTGGACGTGGACGTGGACGTGGACGTGGACGTGGACGTGGACGTGGACGTGGACGTGGACGTGGACGTGGACGTGGACGTGGACGTGGACGTGGACGTGGACGTGGAGGTAGTGCTGGTGTAGGTGTTGGTGATGGTGATCGTGGTTGAGGTGATGATGATGATGGTGATGGTGATGGTGATGGTGATGGTGATGGTGATGGTGATGGTGATGGTGATGGTGATGGTGGTGGTGGTGGTGGTGGTGGTGGTGGTGGTGGTGGTGGTGGTGGTGGTGGTGGTGGTGATGGTGGTGATGATGATGATGATGATGATGATGATGATGATGATGATGATGATGATGATGATGATGATGGTGGTGGTGGTGGTGGTGGTGGTGGTGGTAGTGGTGATGGTGGTGGTGATGATGATGTTGCCATCGTCATCGTCGTTGTCGTTGTCGCGATGGGCGCAGTCGTTAGAAGGTCGAACTCTCACCTGAGAGGGCCAACATCCTCTGGCTGCTGGTTCAAAGAGTGACCACCTGCGCTCACTCTGTGTCGCCAGCTGCTTAAACGGAGTTCTCACAACAGACGGTGGTGGATGTACAAATTAATCAATATCTTCTTAGCAGTAACTGTGAACTTATATAAGTAAAGTTGGTTTTTAAACTGGGTCTACTGAAGGATAAATTGCCTTTAAATGATCACATGGTTTGGATATTGTTATATATGATAATTTACCTCTTTTTTACCTTTAATAAAACAGTTTTATAACACTCACATATGTGCAGTTTGATACAACTTTTCCGGAAAATACTTCCAGAAAATAATTTTAAAGCTGATGCACATTGACAGATATTTTGTCTTGAATCACGATTGTGTATAACGCTGTACAAAATTAATTACAATAGACGGTGATGAGTTTGATCTAATCCGTCACTCGTCTGAAGTATCTGCTAACATAATAAATAAAACATTTTAGTTACCAGTCATAGGCGACATTTGAATGAAGTGCAATGTGTTTTGCAAAACAGTGACATGACAATGGAAATTTTGAAAACTAATAACACTAATTCCGTCCACAGGTGTGTCGCCTGCCCCTGCGTCTGTCCGCCTAGATGACATCCTGTATGGCTTTGGTCGACCGCACGAGAACACCCCGTTGGTGACAGCAGGTCGGACGCTAGTGGTGACACCCCCCACGAAGTCACGCCGCTCCCATGGGCTGTCACAGAAAGGTTACCTGTCACAAGACGCGGTATGTCAAGTTTCGTCTACGGGTGCTAACACACATACCTGCATTGTCATGTTGTCGTGTCGGTTGTCAACATACATGTGTTCAATATAGGTACACACGGTTTGCGTACGTACGAACGTACGAATGTACGAACATGGAAAAACACCAGTGTACGAACGTACACGCATACATATATGTAGGTACATATATGTACAGGTTATACACGTACGAACATGTATCCACTATATATGCATCCATACCTACACACATACATATACACATACATAAAAATGCATGCATATATGCATGCCCACATGCATCCATACCTACACACATGTATCCGTACCTACACACATGCATACATACATACATACATACATACATACATACATACATACATACATACATACATACATACATACATACATACATACATACATACATACATACATACATACATACATACATACATACATACATACATACATACATACATACATACATACATACATACATACATACATACATACATACATACATACATACATACATACATACATACATACATACATACATACATACATACATACATACATACATACATACATACATACATACATACATACATACATACATACATACATACATTCACATATACACCACACATATACGCACACATACATACAAACACACATACATACATATACAAACACACAAACATATATATATATATATATATATATATATATATATATATATATATATATATATATACAAACACACACAATACACACACACACGTACACACATACACACATATACACACACGTTGATTGGTATAACTACTGAAGATACAACGCTTCAATTCGGGATGAATCAGCCCTAAACAGTGTTACTGATTGGTTG
>JAODUO010000927.1:7500-85000 GCA_025642075.2 Ridgeia piscesae | reverse complement strand
TAGATATTCCAAAGTACCTGAACATCCAAGATGATTATAATAATTTCAAGATGTCCGCCATTAAGGATTAATCTTAATATAGGGTGATAAAAGACTAGTTATTTTGGATAAAATTAAATGGTCACCATTTTGGAATTTCATTTGTCTAATCGCCTAGATCTTGTGAATGGCGCTCCAGGAATATCTATGCTAAATTACATGCTTGATATCAATGATACACCGTCTTGTTTGCTTTACCAATTAGGTGCCTGAAAAGGCCACCAACAGAATGATGTTGGAACGCTGGATAACAGAGAATATGTTGCAAGAATCAATTGTTAAACTTCAATAGCTGCCAACTTTTGAGTTTCTAAATCCACGCATCTCAAACTCACAAAAAACACCAAACACTAACAACGAAACTAGATTCTACAACTGCACCAGACACCTGCACTTCTGGTGAATTTCTACACGAGATAATCCCAGAAGATAGGGACAGTTGGCGAGTGTACTCAACGCTTTTAACGCATAAATCCTCAGAGATCTACTACAACTAAACGGCGTAATACCACACATAATGGTGGTATCGTGAATACTATAACTATGACATAATTATTGCTTATTATGCTTGGCAACGGTCATTAAATTTGTCTTATGTTGGTTCATTGTTTATTCCGTCCATATGTGACATTCACTTACCTGCTATGTTGTGAGCATTTGTGGTAATTGTCATAGTTGTAAACATTTGGTTGTGCTCGCCAGCAAACAGAAGTTCGACTCTGTGACGTAATCTAATGACGTAGTCTCAAATCTTTAACCACGTCAACGGCTTGGGATATATTTTCGGTTTTAATACAAAGACTGTCAAATACGTTATTACGACGGTTTAAATTGAATTGCGAAGTAAATCTACTGATTGACCCTTTCAAACGTTTGAATATGAAACAAGTGCTTCCATCTAACGGATAGTTCTAATCTACTTGTAACGAGTATGGATTTGCTACAGATGTCACAGGACGGACAATGAATGACACAGCGGAAAGTGTTGGATAATCTACACTTTTAAGTTTCAACATTTGAGTCTCTTTGTTTAGGTCTTATACTTCAAGTAAGACATATTTGGTCATACGTTGTTTGTTGTTCCGGTGTGTCCCACAATAGGCCAATCGGTTCGTGATTTACCGTCTCATAATTGTAAGCCGCGGTATTATATATGTAGCCTACGTGTCCGTTAATAGACCGGTGTCAAGTCACTGGACTGTTTCAAACTGTGCACACGTCACTCCCTGACAGACCAGTTCATTTGACCACCATCTCGACTCATCTCGGAAGAACTAAGCTACGCCCCAATTAACACGCGAGTCCGTGGCTCATTTCTAGTGCTGGATCATCAGAACATTGAACGAAACTATCCAGGGTTCAAAGGTAACAAAATATGTCGAGCCAGGAATCTCCTGAATGGAAGTTCGAATATATACTCTACTTCCGCCTACGTGCTATTCGTGCGTATATCGTGCGGTTAATTACACTATTGATTCCTGGTTAATCCATCTAAAATACATCATGAACCCGGCCGACGTGAAGACATGACATGTATTCAAAATTTGATGTGAATGATCCTAATTTTCGTTTTACTTCCAGACGCCGGCGAGTGATTCGTCTGCGAGCGCGTCTGAGAGCCGTAGCACGGACTACCGAGTGAAGTCGACATGGGGCGCACTTCCGGTCGGCGGCACGACGATGGCAACGACGCGCTACCTGGCGGACGCCCAGCTAGAGACGGCCGACGCGCGCCACCCGGCCAATGTGCCGATGTTGGTCGTGCGCGGATACACGCCCACTCCGCGTCGAGCCACGCAGGGTCACGTGACCGTCGAGCGCGGCGCCGTCGTCAATGCCCTCTACAAACTCGCCGATTGGCTGTTCGTTCGGACGGCTGACGACGCCGTCGGCTTCATACCTCGCGCATGCGTGGAGGCGATCGGCCCGCGGACTGCGCGCGACTTCGGACAGCAGTTTCCGGAGAGGGACGCCGACGAGGTCGGGGCGCGACGAGGGCGAGCCTCGTTTTCGCCCGCAAACACGACGACGACGACAGCGTCCTCTGACGGCGACGGCGCGTCTGGGGATGAGTCAGGCGCTTCACTGCGCGACGCGTTTGGGTTTTTGCACTTGCACAAGGGGACACCATCGCCGCCACCACCGCCGCCGCCATCGCCGCCTTCCAGGTGGCGCGACGGTCTGACAAGCCATCGTCAAAGTCCAATTGCGCGTGGCGAGATGGTGAAACACGTGACGTCCGGACACACGCGGCGAATATACTCGGCTGAAGAAGATGGCGACCTGACGTCACGGCACAACATGGTGGACAGCGTTGACGTCACCTACGTGCCGCCGGCAAGTCTCGCTGCGAGGAAGTCGAAACAGACGAACGGGTTCCCGGAGCGACCGAGACTCCGTTCGCCAGTGACGGTGTCGGAGAGACAGACGGGTCACGACGTCTCGAACGACATCGGCCGTAACTCCGCTGGTCAGCCTCGCGCGCTCTACCACAAGGCACTTCCGGTGGTCGCGTCAAAGAACGGGTCCCGACGCCGCCGCCGCTACCGGGCGATGGCTAACAACGTGTCGGTGAGGTACCGGGGCAGTAAGTCTGCTGGCGACGACGACTGTGACGACGACGACGACGACAGTCTGTCTGACGGCGCCGGCGCCCGTTCCTTGTTCGACGTCGCACTCGAATCGTCCGACAACTGCAGCGTCTGTCGCGGCCAGTACGTGAACGTGCGAGATCTCGTCCAGTACGAGCGGCCTGTCGGCAGCACCCGCGGTCGTTCCCCGGGCAGTGAGAGTCACCGGAGACGTCGCCGGGCGCAGACGGACCCCGAGAACGGTTTCGCAGACTCGGACCGCCCGTCTAGCTCGGACCATAGTCCGCGCGGGTCCGGAACGGACTACCACCACCGGAGACGTCGGGATCACTCATGCCGCTCGGACCAACCTCGGAGTTCCGACCGACAACAGTACAACGGTGAAAAGGAATGTAACGGGGACCATGTTCATCGCGAGGATCTGCCGCGTAACGGGGACCATGTTCACCGCGAGGATCATCGCAGCGGAAGTCGGACCAGGCGGCGCAGTGCGAGCGCCACTCGCCGCCACCGCGCCACTCTGACGGTCATTTTTGACCACGTCAGTCAGACGGACGGCGACATCGACGTGCGACGGGGAGACATCGTCCGGCTCCTCAGTGACGCCGACTCCCGCTGCTACTGGGTCCGTCGGGAGAACGACGGCCGCAAAGGGTTCATCCCCAAGTCGTGTGCCGTCAACCTGCGCGAGTTCAACCTTGACCCGTCGACGAAGACCACTTACCTTTGACCTATGACGTGCAGTCACGTGATCCCTTTGGTGTGGTTCAATTGGGCGTTCGTAGCGTGGAAACAGTTGGAGGACATCACCCCGTGTCCTCGAAGTTAAACAACCGGGATTGATGTAAGCACATGAGCGCTGACGTTTAACTTATTTGTAAAAACATTATGCACTTTGGTAGTGTGTACATTGTCTATTGTGAATGTGTGACGCCGAAAATACAAAATTGCATTTTTGCCACCATAATGTGCGGGCATGGGGCCCAAAACTTCGGAAGATAAACCAAGTAAACCAGTCACTCAGGTAGAGGCGCCCTCTGTTGTATGGTATGAATATCATTTTCGCAATTTGTTTTATTATATATATATATATATATATATATATATATATATATATATATATATATATATATATATATATATATATATATATATATAGGGAGACCGGGGCTAGTTGTAACACGTGTAAGTTGTAACAGAGGGCTTGCAGACAAAACTGCTAATGCAAATTATTCTGAAGACGACAGCATGTTCATCAATAGATTTGAGCGTGTCATGTGTATAAATAATATTACGTGAATCCGTCGACACGCCATACAGTTACGCCATTTTAAAACAGAAGACGTACTACCGTGCCGGGGTGGTAACTTGTAACACTTTAGGACACCTCATATAACTCATTATGCCACAAATATGTAATAAGCCAGGCATTTAACTATGCACCAATTATCTTCGGGAGATATGTTGGGAACCTTTGGCATGACAATTTTTTCGATCGATTAAGAAACCTACCCGCAATACTGAACTGTGTGGTTTTGTTACAACTAGCCCCGGTATTCCCTATATATACTCGTGCTAAAGAGGCAGCTTAATTTGTTACGTTGTCATGTCTTCCATATTGAGAAGAAATCACTAAACCCCTATATATTTATATTATATATATATATATTCACACGATAAAAGGCAGCTGCAAAATAAATATATACCAGAACGTGTAAATACGTGCAACTGCATTGGTTTTTTATGAGTGTAGCTGTTGAATCTATTGTCAATTGTTATCGCTGCTGTTATTAATATTATTGTTGTTATTATTATTTATGAATATTGTCGAGAATACGTTTAATTTACATTCAGATTTAATAGAATGAACTGTTTGTTACGGCTGTACCGTCAATATATGTGTCTAGAAAGTCCCCGGTCTGTACCGGGCCGAATTACTAAAGAACATTTTGGGACATATTAGTAAATCACTGCAAAGGTCCTACACTTGTATATACATACACATTAGCATCCTGTACAGGCAATCGATTTTAGCAAAATAGATAAGATTTTAGCAAGATGGATAAGAACTCGTAGTAACAACGAGCAAAACGGTGTTCATCTAATCCTAGTTGCCGTAATTATGATTTAGGCAAGCAAAATGAAATGTCACCAATTACATTTGCAAGAAGCTGTTATAATAACAGTTAAATGTCATCACAAAAGCATTGAAATAATGTGTATGTTAAATATGTAAAATGTTATTAAATATTACTTTTGGTAACTGTTGTTTACTGTGACATTTTTAATTACTACGTCATATCTCTCCACAGACCACATACGATGTGTCTTTGGAGAATGGACCACAATCATTTAGCAGTAGCCAGAAATCAACAAACCTTGCTACATGAATGTATTCTCTCCCGCAAATACCATGCGTGGGATTCTTGGTTTCCGATATGTCGTTGTCTCATGTAGCCCTATTCATGGTACACGAAAAAATTTGCGGTAATTTCAAACCAACTAGTTAACACCACCAGCAACAAACCAGCGGCAGGTGTCACTACGTGTCTCTACCGCAACGCAACTGTAGCGCCATCTGGGGATCGTGTCCTTCCATATATGCGCATAGTCCGACCCTGGAGCGTCGTAATTGTATAATATGAATTAATTTTGTGGTTATATAAAATATAACCATGGTAATCCGTATCATGTGGCAGGTCTGCACGCACACACACGCACGCACGCACGCACGCGCGCGCGCGCACACACACGCACGCACGCACGCACACACACACACACCCACACGCACACGCACACGCACACGCACACGCACACGCACACGCACACGCACACGCACACGCACACGCACACGCACACGCACACGCACACGCACACGCACACGCACACGCACACGCACACGCACACGCACACGCACACGCACACGCACACGCACACGCACACGCACACGCACACGCACACGCACACGCACACGCACACACACACACGACACGACACACATACGCACCACGCAACGACACGCACGCACGACACGCACCGCACACGCACACCCCACATACACACGTCACATACACATACACATACATACACACACACCATACACATACACACCACACACACCACACACACACACACACACACACACACACACACACACACACACACACACACACACACACACACACACACACACACACACACACACACACACACACACACACACACACACACACACACACACACACACACACACACACACACACACATACACATACACATACACATACACATACACATACACATACACATACACATACACATACACATACACATACACATACACATACACATACACATACACATACACATACACATACACATACACGAACGAGATTTGCTTACGTCGAGTTACGTACGTTGTCGCGCTTGCATTTTTCCGGTCGTTATAATCTTTCCGATTGACGTTTCTGCGCATGCGCGATAAATGCAACATCATCAATTTACAGCGTAACGACAAAGTATTGTTTATATAACTACCATGATCTGTTCGTTAACTCTCCTGTGATGATTACTGAGAAGAGTTGCTTAAAATGTCGTTCAATACACTGACATATTACATATGTTTAAATCACTGTCACGGATTAAGGCGCACTACAGTCACGTGATTTACTGTTGCTATCAAAACATGCCTCAAAACTTGTTTGCCTCGTGACGCCTTGCGACAAATAACTTTGCTGAGAGGTTATATACATCTTAACGAACAACCCGTAGTATTTATACCATAAATGCTTTGCTCTTTCGCTGCACACTGATGATTTTACATTTATCGCGCATGCGCAGAAACGTCAATCGGAACGTTTATAACGCTGAAAAAATGTAAGCGCTATGTACAACGTCATAATAAAAATGTTGTGTGAGACAGGATCTAGACAGACTGCGTCAAACTTTGCCTTTATTTTACATTGTTACTGCGACATAGCATGTACTCGAACTACCATTTCGTATTTGCACAACACTTTACTCTTGTGACATTTGTCAGATAGTTTTCGTTGAAAAAATGGCGCTTAATGGCCGAGACGATGCGTAGTCTCGCTTAACCGACTGTCGGTCAGCTGCATAACTACGCCGAGAAGACAGTCTGGTGATTTTGCCGGCTTTTGACTATTATAATATATCCGCGTGATCTAAACAATGCTGGCACCTCACGGACACTGGTTAATCCTGCCGTAATTTCTATTTTATGAACAATTGCAAAGTTTTATTTCTATTTTTGTGTGTTAATATAAGTTTAATTTTGAATAGTTTTTTATTTTACAGATTATAAATTTAACTGTTTAGTTTGACATGCATGGCGCACCATTATCTAATGTTTGTAATAATCATGCAATCAGAATAAATATCAGGATTCGCCCCTTAGCGTTGTAGCACATGGCTGTACGTGTCAAGTCGTTGACTATAACATTTATAATACAGCATTATTTGATTAAAAAAGTATCCTTATTTAATATGTATGCTATCCGTGTCCCAGATAGCATTCAAACATTACAGTAACGTTTGCATTTGGTTAGAACCGTTTGATTTTCGTTACCGTTAAATTTCTAACGTTCCCGAAACGTTAGTTTTCGGTTGTTTTTGGTTGGTTAGAAAGTAAATGTAGATCCACATTAAATAAACGATCAAAATAACGCCAAAAAACGTTCACATGTAAACTGGGGTGGGCTAAACAAAACGAATAAGTAAAAATTCAAATTTACAGTTATTTATAAAATAAGAATTACGGCAGGATTAACCAGTATCCGTGATGTGGCAGCATTGTTTTGCCCCACACGAATAACATACAAATTAAATAAGGATACCTTTTTTTCATCAAATTATGCTCTATTATAAAACTATTAAAAATTAAATTTCCATTAACACAAAATAAATAGAAATACAAATGTGCAGTTGTCTATAAAATATAAATTACGGCAGGATTAACCAGTGTCCACGAGGTGGCAGGATGGTATAGATCACGCGGATAAACAAACAAAAGCCGACTATAAGTAACCAGACTGTCTTCTCGGCGTAGTTCCGCCGCCGACCGGACAGTGCGAGTCTACAGGCGCAGTTGAGGAGCTTAAAAGTGCTGCCACCTCACGGAGCCTGGGTAACCGAGGCTAAGACGATGCGAGGTGCTAAAAAGTGTTGCCACCTCGCGGAATGAACTAATACTAATACAACTTGGTTAAGCTTTCCTCGCGATATCGTGAGGACATGCAAGCGCAAAAACCACGTGTGTGGCTATACACCATCCCTGTATCTAAGTTCGGTGATATTGTACCGGAGTAATACCAGATACACGTTGAGTCGCTTTAAATTATTTGTATTTGGGTAAGTATGGTTACGAATGAACGCTGCGTTGACGTTACTCACCTATTATCGTTCACCAGGGCCCAGTTTCATAGACATAGAGCGTACTTAGACGTCGTAGCGGACGATAACCCGTCGAAAGCCTAAAATGTCGTAAAGTTACGCTAGTTGCGTTTCATGAGTCTGCTCCATAGTTGCACTTAGCTGCACCATGTATTTAGTTGGCGTAACTTTACGCTAGTTGAAATATTTACAGTTATGAGTATGCTCCCGAAGTTGAAATATGTACTGTATGCTCCCGACACGCCCACTCTCAACAAAATAATTTTTAATGTTTACACTGGATATCCTTTACATTCATCGTAGCTTCCCATTTGCTATGCCAGAGACAAAGGCGGCAGCTAGAAAGAAAAGGTTGTTCAGACACAGCACAAAGTCAAATACAGGGATTCCCCACCGCGACCTAACTAGGTCATCTAGAGAAACGGGCTGCATGTCAGAAATGCTAAACCAGTTACACCTACAACTAATAACCAGACGAACAAACAGACGCCTCACCATACTCCACAAAGCCATCTATGGACACCTATCCCTGCCTGCCAATAACCTCCTCCAGCCCATACAATGCCTATCAAGACATTTAAACATTAAAGCATTCAACACTATCCACGCCAGTAAGAACTGCTATAAATATTCATATTTCCCTTAAACAATAAGAGACTGGAATTCCCTACCAGATGCAATAGTTAACATTCCTAAACCACAACATTTTAAACAAGCTTTAATACATGACTAACACCCCAACAGCATGTGCACCCAACCCTGACCGTTTGACTCCACCAGGAGTGTTGGCCAGTATGCCGACAAGACAAGACCAGACAATTCTAAGCCGATTTAGTGGCGTGAATGCTAAATTGGTCTCGTGAAACCGGCCGTAAGCTGCATTGACTATTTGCTGTTAGCTGCGACCAGTAGACCACATAATTCCGCGTAAAGTTACATGGCTTTATGAAACTGGGCCCAGGTCCATAGGCCGACTTCGATAAATAAACAAGGTCAATCTTCAAGGCCGCGGTTTGGAGTGGATTCACTCAAGTAATTGACGTCATTAGCAGTGACAGCCCCTACTACACTATAAATTAATTAAACATCACACGACACAATAACTTAAATATGGATTAAAATTACCACATTCTATGAATTATATTTTAAGACCTGGAGGTGGACATCACAATTTACACTCTGAACAACTGATTACTTTATTTAATTTATTTACATATAAGATTTAACAAGATATTTAACAAGATTGCCACCTAGAGATTCAGCTCTAGATGGTAGGTGGACTAGGAAGCCCTTTGGCGTATCGAGAGTCCAACCTATCTATCTAAGTATACAACCAACACAATCAGTTGATAATATGTTCCATTCATTTACTGTTCTGTGTGAAAATTAAAATTTTCTAATATCTAGTCTACACTACTTCTTTGCTAATGTAACTCCATGTCCTCTAGTTCTTCTCTCTTCCTTGACCATGAAAACAATATTTCTGTCAATATTTTCATACCCATTCAATATTTTAAACACCTCAATCTGAGTTTTTGTATAATTTTGGTTGCTCTCCTTTGTACTCTTTCTAGCATATCAATATCCTTCTTGCGATATGGCCTACATGCTTGTATACAATATTCTAAATGAGGCCTAACTATTGTTTTATACAGCAGTATTATTAGTTCTTTTTCTTTGTACATTATATTTCGCCTAATTAATTCAAGAATTTGGTTTCCCTTCTCTGCTGCAATTCCACACTGCTCTGATACCTTCATGTTAGCATTAATAGTTAAACCTAAGTCCTTTTCCTTTAAAGTAGTATTTGGTACAGTACCACCCATTGTAAATTGTGCATCTTAATTCCCATGTCCTGTGTGGAAGTACTTACACTTTCCAAAATTAAACAGCATTTGCCACTTCTCAGACCATTCTGTCAACTTATTGAGATCATCTTGTAAATGCTGTCTATCTGCATCACTTTTAATTTTCCTAAACACTTCTGACGTCGGCAAACTTCAACACCTTGCTTGTTATGTCATCATCAAAGTCATTGATATATATATTAAGAATAAAATAGGTCCAAATATTGATCCCTGCGGTACTCCACTCAAAACCGATTTCCAGTTTGAAACCTCCCCATCAACTACTACTCTTTGTCTTCTATCAATAAGCCATTTTTCTATCCAGTTAATCATACCATTTCCTATGCCATGGGCCTTTAGTTTAAGTAGTAATCTTTGGTGTGGTACTTTGTCAAAGGCTTTTTTTAAATCTTTGTAGATTATATCTACTGGTGAATGAGTGGTGATCCCTCATCTACCCACTTTGTGACATCTTCCAAAAAACATAACATATTTGTTAAGCATGACCTCACTTTAAAAAACCCATGTTGAGATGGGTTTATCAATTTATTTTTAACAAGAAAATCAACCAAGTGATCTTTAATTAATCTTTCTAATAGTTTGCAAATCACCGATGTTAATTGGTCTATTGTTCTCTGACTTGTTTCTCGAACCTTTTTTAAATAATGGTATAATGTTTGCTTCTTTCCATTCTAACGGAACTATTCCCTCCTCTAATGACAAATTGAACACTGTCGCAAGCGGTATGCTGATATGTTCTACAATTTCCAATAATATTTTGGGAGGAATCCCATCCACTCCAGGTGATTTATTATCCTTTATATCTTTTATTTTCATAGCTACCATAGTTGAGGTTACAAATACCGGTAGTTGTCCTAAATAGTCAGACTCTCTGCCCTCTAGAGGACTGACCTTATCCTGAACTTTCTGTTTACTTCGAACATAAGTTTTTTTTCCAAGTGGACAAATTTTTCAACGACACAGTCAATTTCACTTTTTAAGATATTCCAGCATTCTGTTGCTGTCTTATTCTTCAGTGTGTTATTCCAGTCTATCTTTGCTAAATATTCCCTCCTGTCCTTATATCTTCCTTTGTGACAATTTTTCTTGTACCTTATTTTCTCTTCCGTTCTCCCTTTACTTTGATGATAAAATATAACTGGTTGTGATCACTACATCCCAGTGGCTCATATATCTTGACATTATCAACAAATTCCTTTTGTGAGCTCAAAATTATGTCCAACACGTTCTTGCCCCTGGTTGGTTCTAACACATGTTGAGAAAGGAAACTATCTTGTACTAAATTTAAAAACTCTTGATCCTCTCTCCCAGTACATTGTAGAGATGTCCACTGTATATACCCATGGTTAAAATCCCCCATAATAATACAGTCCCGTTTACTCACTTCTTTTATAGCGTTATGTACTTTTTTATTATATTTAAGGGGTTTATCTCTGTGATCATGATCATTGCTGTTCAGCTGGATTACGCTTGTGGTACTGCGTGCACAGCATAGACCGAATACCACGTTAGGGTTATGCGAGTAATCCGAGTAGGCCAATCGAAGTCAGCTGTAGAGTTGGACATCTCGGGACCCGATAGTAAATGTGGGGGTCAAGTGAATTTGAACCCTGCCTACACTGGATACTTCTATTATTCACAAACGGTCCAATCCTAACCCTAATTGTCCTAAATCGGTCAGTATTCCCAGGTATATTTATGTTTGCAAAATATTGTATTTGAATCTTAAAACATTACTAAAAGACTTAAAAAAATACGATCCTAATTTGTGGCAAAAAGTAATTGCAGTGAAATGTCTGCCAGCGACAGGCCATGTGTTATTGCGCCACACATTTAGAATAACTGATAAACTGCATTAATGACTACCGCTTTAAATATGTTAAGTCTGCCGTTTATAAAGCAGAATTAAATGCATGGGATGATGTAATGAAATGAAGTATTGAACTGTTGGCGAATGTTTTCATGCAGAAATATCTATTGATAAATTAAATCGGGAAAAAATAGAAAATTCATGTTGAGTAGACAGCTAGTCCAAGCCAAGTGCAGCTTGAAAGTTGTGTGGCAGCACCCAGTGGTCGGCTATCTCCAAGTTTGAACAATTATTATGTGCTCTTCAAATCATGGTCACTTATCCTCAGACTCTGAGTGGTATGTTCTTATGTTTGGGCAATGGTTGTTCAAGCATTTCAGCCCACCCACCCCCCTTTAAGCTGTTAGTGTTTACATATAAAGCTTTGCCTGGCAATTTACCATGAAACATTGGTCTGACCTTGTATGCCCATATAAACAATAACTAGTCAACCTAATTGACAACATCATTGAAACAAGCTTTTATACTCCTCAAATGTTACCCTGCCCTACCATTGTTCTTCTTCCATTGTTACCATTAATGACCACCGGTCAACTTGCTGACCATTATTGTCATTGTGGGATCTTTTACTTCCCCTGGCATAGACACCAGACAGAAGGGACCACCGTTTTTAGTGTCTCTTCCGAAAGACACAGGCAAATGTGATGTGAACGAAATTGCCTCAGTGAAACAGCGGCAGGTGAGATTGAACCACCGTCCCCTCGATTGACAGTCCGGCGCTCTACTGCGTGACCACCGCTCCCCACGTACCTCCGCTCCCCACATACCATACATCTTACCCCTCAAAAATTTATTTTACCTGTCCAAATGATGGGTGGACAGATCTCTAAATAAAGTTATGATCATGGTGTGAACAAACAGTCTTCATGCATTATTTATAGCATGATGTAAATTTAATTGGCATTCGCTTGAACAAGTCAGCTAGGGAGTAAAGTGTGTAGCTTTAACTTGACACCATGCTGTATAAGAAATTACCTGTGTTACCATGATCATAATCGTGAAATTTGTATAACGCTGTTCCAACATCCGTTGCTCACAGTGCTTACCATATATGTTATTAACTATGTTGCATGTGTCTAGATGAGAACCAGCAATGTTGGAAGAGTGTGTAGACAACAAGGAGACATGTCCCGGCTGTGGGACAGTTCTCGTCATACCCTACATACAATGTGCCGAATGTGGACCTCCAGCCATTGATATCTGCCTGCATTGTTTCGCCCGTGGTGTAGAAATGGGTCATCACCATAGTAACCACAAATACAAAGTTGTTGTAAGTTGTTTTATTAGTTGTTATTATTAGTTAGTTAACTAACAGTGTCTCCATCTACAAGAGTTAAAAATATGCAAATATCAAATAAAATCTGTGGCAGTCATTTTGTCTGGATGCAACATAACATCTCGAATGTAGTAAATTAAGCACAAACTGTACAACAAGTTTTACATCTGAAGTAAACAAGTATGTAGTTGTAAAAGAGGATATAGATGTATTCCTCGCAAAATAAAAAAAAATTAATACAGAAAATCCATGCATAGTGGCATATTAGTAATTATGTTATTTTAATTAGACTTTACAAAAATATTAATAATATGCCGTTGTGCTATGACTACCACTGGTTACATGTTCATATTATTTTATCGTTTCTGAATTAGGTAAGCTACACGTGTGAACAGTGTTTTGTTTAAAGGTCAGTAGATTTGTAAATTGAACAATGTTTTTATACCTTTTATTTAAAAACGCACTGGTCATGAGTATATAATTATACATACAAGTGAATGTATCTACCTGGTACTTATTTGTGCATTGCAGAAAAATGATTTTCCTCTCTTTGGGCGAGTTTGGAATGTGGACGAGGAGTTACGATTATTGAACGCAATAGAAGAATGTGGCATTGGTAACTGGTATGTTATTGCTTGAGTGCTTGGAGCTACAATAGTGGCAGATTTGACAAGAACAAGAACAGTTTTTAATAATTTCTATATTAGGGTGATCTCTTTTCTTTTTGGTAATATTATTAGGAGGTAATTAACTGAATCAATTGTGTACTTCATCCCAATTTGTGATCAGGTTAGTGGGAAACATCAAATTTCAAAGCTATTTATGGGTGAGGATAAATGCTCCCATAATAAGTGGAATAACAGCTGTTTTATAAACTGAATGCATTGTTTACAATACCAGTATATACAAGGACAACCTAATAGTATGTTGTTGGTAAACATAAACCACATTGATGTTGTATAGGTTGGACATTGCGAAGCGAATACGGACGAAAAACAAATATCAATGTGAATCGCACTACAACAAATATTACCTTGAAGATCCAGTGCCACCCCTTCCAGGTAAATCTCTGCCTGTGTGACTCAATGCCACCCCTCCAATGTGAATCTAACTCTGTGACTCAATGCCATCCCTGACAGCCTCCATGTGAGTCTACTCCATGACTCAGTGCCACCCCACCCAGGTCAGTCTCTAACTCCATGACCCAATGCCACCCCTCCCAAGTCATTCTACCTCTAAGTGCCACCCTTCCAAGCTGGTATCTATTTCTTTCATGACTCAATGCCACCCGCCCATGTCAGGTCAATCTATGTCCATGATGCAATGCTACCCCGTTTAGGTCAGCCTCTAGATCCACAACTCAATGCCAACATCCAAGATCAGTCATTACTTCTGTGACTCAATGTCACCCCTTCCAACGCAGACGTGACTGCTGAGACTTGATGCCAGATCAGTCATTACCTCCCTGACTCACTGCCACCCATGCCAGGTCAGTCATTACCTCCCTGACTCACTGCCACCCATGCCAGATCAGTCATTACCTCCCTGACTCACTGCCACCCATGCCAGATCAGTCATTACCTCCCTGACTCACTACCACCCATGCCAGATCAGTCATTACCTCCCTGACTCACTGCCACCCATGCCAGGTCAGTCATTACCTCCCTGACTCACTGCCACCCATGCCAGGTCAGTCATTACCTCCCTGACTCACTGCCACCCATGCCAGGTCAGTCATTACCTCCCTGACTCACTGCCACCCATGCCAGGTCAGTCATTACCCTCCTGACTCACTGCCACCCATGCCAAGTCAGTCATTACCTCCCTGACTCACTGCCACCCATGCCAGGTCAGTCATTACCTCCCTGACTCACTGCCACCCATGCCAGGTCAGTCATTACCTCCCTGATTCACTGCCACCCATGCCAGGCCAGTCACTACCTCCCTGACTCACTACCACCCATGCCAGGTCAGTCATTACCTCCCTGACTCACTGCCACCCATGCCAGGTCAGTCATTACCTCCCTGACTCACTGCCACCCATGCCAGGTCAGTTATTACCTCCCTGACTCACTGCCACCCATGCCAGGTCAGTCATTACCTCCCTGACTCACTGCCACCCATGCCAGGTCAGTCATTACCCTCCTGACTCACTGCCACCCATGCCAGGTCAGTCATTACCTCCCTGATTCACTGCCACCCATGCCAGGCCAGTCACTACCTCCCTGACTCACTACCACCCATGCCAGGTCAGTCGTTACCTCCCTGACTCACTACCACCCATGCCAGGTCAGTCATTACCCTCCTGACTCACTGCCACCCATGCCAGGTCAGTAATTACCTCCCTGACTCACTGCCACCCATGCCAGGTCAGTCATTACCTCCCTGACTCACAACCACCCATGCCAGGTCAGTCATTACCTCCCTGACTCACTGCCACCCATGCCAGGTCAGTCATTACCTCCCTGACTCACTGCCACCCATGCCAGGTCAGTCATTACCTCCCTGACTCACTACCACCCATGCCAGGTCAGTCATTACCTCCCTGACACACTGCCACCCATGCCAGGTCAGTCACTACCTCCCTGACTCACTGCCACCCATGCCAGGTCAGTTATTACCTCCCTGACTCACTGCCACCCGTGCCAGGTCAGTTATTACCTCCCTGACTCACTGCCACCCATGCCAGGTCAGTCATTACCTCCCTGACTCACTGCCACCCATGCCAGGTCAGTCATTACCTCCCTGACTCACTGCCACCCATGCCAGGTTTGTCACTATATCAGTGTCTCAATTCCCTGCTCCCAGGTCTATCACTATCTTCATGACTCAATACCACCCATCCCAGTCCCAGGTCAGTCTACCTCCATGACTTAGTGCCAAGCCTGCCATGCCAGTATCTACCGCTGTAACTCAATGCCACCACTCCCAGATCAATTTCAACCTCCATGACTCAGTGCCACCCCTCAGGTCAGTCGCAACCAGTCTCTCGCTGTCTCCATGACTCAGTGCCACCCCTCGCAGATC
Source organism: Ridgeia piscesae (assembly GCA_025642075.2). Taxonomy (NCBI): domain Eukaryota; kingdom Metazoa; phylum Annelida; class Polychaeta; order Sabellida; family Siboglinidae; genus Ridgeia; species Ridgeia piscesae. The sequence goes on along the minus strand of JAODUO010000927.1, from coordinate 68,917 downwards.
AGTCTCAAATCAGTCTTAAGAATCGCGTCACCACAATTATTACAGACCAGCTGTTTTATAAATCCATAGGAAGCAGTTATTTGCTAAATTGTGTTAATCATCATGATGACTAAGTTGATGGATTGTCAATCATTCTAATGTCGATGTCTACATTCATAGCACTGTTCTTTGCAGTGTTTTGTATAACCGAGTGGATGAAAGTAGGATGTATCACTCATGCAATATACCCTGGGTATGCATGTTATCAGCTGAAATGCAACTTCTTGCTACCTGCTTTTTGCAACACAGAGCAGTGAGACTGTAGAGCATTGTCAACTGATGTTTACAACGTGCTGCAGATTATTCTTACTGCACTGTGTAAGAGCTGTACTTAACTGTTATTTCCAATTGTTTGTTTTTTAGGCACAGTTGAAGTAGATTTCACCAATCACCCAGCGCCAATAGTATTCAAATGTGAGTATGTGTAAATTACATGTAATTATTGTATAAAATACTTTTTTTTATTGAACAAATTATTCTGATTCATCTGTGTGTGTGTGCCTGCACCTGTCTGCATGCATGTGCTTGTGTGCATACAAGGCTTGAAATTGTGCTTGTCCATCAGCCCGTGACAACTGGGTTGCCACTGGACAAGTGAAATTGCTACTTTTTGTCTGTGGGACAACTGAGTTGTTTACCACCAATCAATGGAACCAGAAACTGCTGCATTGGAGGCAGAACGACTTTGTTCAAGTCAGCCGAATGATACAAGTGTGTAAATAAGAGAGACATCTGGTGGCAGATTACACAGCGCGCTGTCAACAGCTTTCAGTCCACTGAAATAATCATTTCAACCCATTCCAATGCCAGCTTACACGACTGCATTCACGGGACGATTTAATTATTGTATGGACTGAGACAAATGAATTTTTATTCTACTTGCTTTTCCGCTGGACACTTAGATAATTTCAAAAAAATTGAGCCCTGATGTGTGTGTGTGTGTGTGTGTGTGTGTGTGTGTGTGTATATAAATCTAAAATATTATATATAAGGATCACATTTTTGATTGAGTTAGGATGTGAGGGTTAGGGACCCGGGTATTCGTTGTGTGGCGACCCTGGAAGTTTTGCAATATATAAATATTTTTTTTTATCTAATATATATATATATATATACATCTATATATATTTATACTTTTGTCCCATTCATTGGTTGGAATTTGCATTTAAACGGCAGATAATCTCAGAATGCAACTTTAATTTGGAAATATGAAATGTATCTGCAGTATCAGATGACCCACCACGGCCACCAGATGGCAGCAGCTTCCAGCAAGAAATGGCCGGCTACATGGCGGCACGAGGGGACTTCTCGGCCGAGTACGACGACTATGCTGAGCTGTACCTGCGTGAGATGGAGTTCTCTGAGGACGACGACCAGCTGGACTTAGGTGGGTACTGCTAAGTCAACTCGTAGAGCATCATCTGAATGGACAAAAGTGCATTCAGAGGTGCTAAGTTGAGTACCTGGCTATAAACAGTGGTGGATATGTGTACGAGCAGCCTTCGCGTATTAATTATAGCATATATTTGGATGCTTCCCAGAGAAGTTGAAATGGCACCTGATTGAACAGGTGTGCCAGGTGTAAAGTGAAAAACATTTTGAGCAGTCCTGAGGATTGCATACTGCGTTATATAAGAACTTACCTTTTAAAATACACTGATGTTGAACATAAAGGATAAAATAAATTACTTAAATAAATGATAATAAAATGGTAAAATAATTGCTAGAACCATGGTGCATATATGCAAATAAAATATTGCGGTAAGTGGAGAAACATTAATTTATCAGTATGTTTTTTAATGCTGGCATGTTCTCAGTGATAATTGAACATAATGATATAAAGAGAATATGCTGAATAAATTGCCTCAACCTTCACTGATAAGTGAGGTTAAAAAAATTCACATGTGAGCAAGACAAATGTTCAGATTAAACTATGTTATAATTTAGACATGCATATCAAGTTTGGTTACTATAGAAATAATTAGCAATTTAGTTATTGTTGAAGTAATTCAAAATCTGTTGTTACATTTGCAGACTTGAAGACAGCAGTAATAGAAATGTACTTGAATGTTTTGCGTGAAAGACAACGCAGAAAACGGTACGTATACTCATGTAAAATAAAGATAAACATTTATGGCAACAGTTATTTGGTACATTTCAGAAAGAAGTGGGCAAATGCCTAAGTGCATAACATGTATGTGTATAAGTTAATGTGCTTCTCGTTGTTGCCTTGAACTTTGAACTTCGGGTGTCACACTTTCAGGGACTAATCACAAAACCTGAGAAGAGAAGTGACGTACTTAGTCAGTGTGACAGTGTGTTTTATAGAAAGATGCTGAACCAATGTGGTTGTCATTTCACCATTGACCTCTGACCCCTGTGCCTTGTTGTTTTATACAATTTTAGGATCATTCGAGACTTTGGCCTCATCAACGTAAGGAGAAGTGCAAGTAAGGACTACAATTTTTGACAAATTAATGAATGGCTCATTTCCAAATAAACTTTATACTTATACAGGATCGAAGAGTGTGTGTGTATATATGCGTGCATGCGTGTGTGTGCGTGTGTTATACTATTCGTCCTGGACACTGCATCTCGGACATCAAGCTTTCAAGGATACATTTGTGACCACTGGACAGACTGTGAAATAGCGAGATGTATCATGCTGTTGACTAGTGAAATATGAAACTTAGCCTGGAAACATTATCAAAATGTTGGGAGCCACACACTGGGCAGTTTAACCCTCTGACACCCACGGCAAGTTTACCTTGTAAGAGCTCAAAGAAGGCCACCATCCACAAATGTATTCCTACTCTGAGCCACAAGATGTGTGTCTGTGATCCCTTATGTTGTGCTCTAAATAACATTGCCAAAAAAGACCAAATTAAATTTAAGTTGGCTACTGATTACCATACTCTTTCTACTCAACAACTTAATCTACTACATTTTTCTGATATCTCTAGGACCCTTAGATCATCCATTTCCAAACAGCTTTTTGTTCCTCAAACTAACCTGAATATTGGCAAATGTGCTTTCTTAGTGACTGCGCCAACACTTTGGAGTCAACTCCCTATTGCGATTAAATCTTCTGAAACTATAGACAACTTTCGTAAAAACCGAAAGCATATTTGTATGAAATTGCTTTCCACCATATGTTTTCGGCGATTCCATGCTCCAATGACAACGTTTGACTGTCCCCGTGTATGTCAAATGATTTTGTTTGTTGCGCCTCTGAGCTTGAACTTTTTAAGGATATAGGCGCTATAGAAGTTGTACAATTATTATTATTATCTGTTACATAGGTGAGTCAGCTCTGAGTCAGTCTGATGTGTGCAATGGCTATGCTGACAAGTACTAGGGATGTTACACTCCCATAAGTTATTGTAAATTTCTCTGAAAAATCAATTGTTGATGATTCCTTCCTCTAGATAGACACAACAAGCTGTCAGTTTATCTTGCACTGTTTTGTTTGTAATGTTGCAGTTTTCTACAGAAGATACGACCGAACTCTTGCCTCGGGTCGCCTTGATGCTTTCCGTGTGTTTGGACAGCTGCTGCCACCTGTTGAGTGGGATATGTACCTTGAAGGCTTGCATGGTAAATTTGCATTATACTTACAAGGGCTGTCATCAGCTTTGGGCCAGAACAGAGTTTATGCCTGATTTGTAAGGTTGTGACATGATGGCGAGATAGTACAATATTGTTATCTTGTGACATGGTGCAATCTCGTAAAGTTGTGACATGATGGCGAGATAGTACAATATTGTTATCTTGTGACATGGTGCAATCTCGTAAAGTTGTGACATGATGGCGAGATAGTACAATATTGTTATCTTGTGACATGGTGCAATCTCGTAAAGTTGTGACATGATGGCGAGATAGTACAATATTGTTATCTTGTGACATGGTGCAATCTCGTAAAGTTGTGACATGATGGCGAGATAGTACAATATTGTTATCTTGTGACATGGTGCAATCTCGTAAAGTTGTGACATGATGGCGAGATAGTACAATATTGTTATCTTGTGACATGGTGCAATCTCGTAAAGTTGTGACATGATGGCGAGATAGTACAATATTGTTATCTTGTGACATGGTGCAATCTCGTAAAGTTGTGACATGATGGCGAGATAGTACAATATTGTTATTTTGTGACATGGTGCAATCTCGTAAAGTTGTGACATGATGGCGAGATAGTACAATATTGTTATCTTGTGACATGGTGCAATCTCGTAAAGTTGTGACATGATGGCGAGATAGTACAATATTGTTATCTTGTGACATGGTGCAATCTCGTAAAGTTGTGACATGATGGCGAGATAGTACAATATTGTTATCTTGTGACATGGTGCAATCTCGTAAAGTTGTGACATGATGGCGAGATAGTACAATATTGTTATCTTGTGACATGGTGCAATCTCGTAAAGTTGTGACATGATGGCGAGATAGTACAATATTGTTATTTTGTGACATGGTGCAATCTCGTAAAGTTGTGACATGATGGCGAGATAGTACAATATTGTTATTTTGTGACATGGTGCAATCTCGTAAAGTTGTGACATGATGGCGAGATAGTACAATATTGTTATTTTGTGACATGGTGCAATCTCGTAAAGTTGTGACATGATGGTGAGACAGTGCAGTATTGTTATTTTGTGACATGATGATGACATGGTGCAATCTCGTAAAGTTGTGACATGATGGCGAGATAGTACAGTATTGTTATTTTGTGACATGGTGCAATCTCGTAAAGTTGTGACATGATGGTGAGACAGTGCAATATTGTTATTTTGTGACATGATGATGACATGGTGCAATCTCGTAAAGTTGTGACATGATGGTGAGACAGTGCAGTATTGTTATTTTGTGACATGATGATGACATGGTGCAATCTCGTAAAGTTGTGACATGATGGTGTAAAGGTGCTACCTTGTTATTTTGTGACATGATGGCAAAAAAATTCAATCTCGTAAGGTTGAAACATCATGGCGAGATGGGACAAGAATGTTAGCAATACAGTGGTTTATTGCAAACTACCAGATCTAACAAATAAAGTAACATCTTTCGACAATTAAACAGGCAGGCATTCCTTTATTAAAGAGATGAAACAGATCACAAATAAAACTATTTGAACTTTTTTTACATTAGGCATATGTATTCATATGCACACATTGATGGCGTCAGGATTGAAAATTAGAAGTACTGCCACCTAATGTCCTATTGGAAAATTAATGCTGTGACATGGTGCCCTGTTATGTCTAGGCCTGGGGTCAACTCCAAAGGAATTGAAAAACTCCAAAGGAATTGAAATTAGATAATTCTGATCTACTCCAATTCCGGAGCGGGAATTAGGGCTAAAATATTTTGAAACAATAATTGAAGTAGGATTTGGAATTGAAAGATTTTTATGAAAAAGGAATTGAAACTGGAAATGGAATTGAATGAAAAGGAATTGAGCATCTAATTTTGTTCTGATGACAGTAATTCGTTAGCCTGTTATGTCATCAACTCATGCATCTGAATGAAAGGAAAATGAGCATCTAGAACAAAATCTTCTTAAATAGCTTGTCGTGTGAATCTCAACCAATTCATTCCTGTCTGTGCGCGGTGTGGTTTGTTTGTCTTTTATGTGGAATTGGAGCGGGAATTGCAATTAAAAGATCATAGAAGGAATTAGAGCGGGAATTGAAAACAGGGAATTGGAAAAAAGAAACGCGGCAGGAATTGAATCAAAAGGAATTGGAATTGATTGAAAGGAATTTACCCAGCGCTGCATTTGTCCACATTCATCCAGACAGCTGTGAACTGTTCTGCTTTCATGTCATGTGTGTGTCCTGTCACAGCGGAGTTTACCCTGAGACAAGATATCACGCGGCTACAGTCTTACCGTAAGGCGGGCCTGAGGCTCCTACGACTTGGCCGAATGTACGACTTCATGAACACACGGCGCCAGTGCAGCAGACAGCAGAGACACCTGCTGACAGACATGCTAAGCAGTCTACAGGTATGTGAAGTTAGTGAAGTGACCTGTCACGACCATACTGCAGTTGTACCCTTTTAGATGATCTCTAGTGATTGTCTGTTCAAGACAGTAGGATGCCAAGATGAATTAACTTTTATGAACTCTTAGAATTTTTGTATTTACCTGTGCTGTGTGTGCTCCAGATGTTTCTCTGCTTGTTTTTTGCCTGGTGGAAAACAACGGGGGAATTGAGTGGTAAACTACTCTCCAGGAGGCACCACTGCGAACAAGTTTAAAACAGAAATACTGTAAATGGTGATAATTGCTGTGTCTGATGGGGGGTTGTAAGGATATTTGTAAATGTGAAAGTGAAAGCACAACCCTGCAGAGTTCTTCCTTCATGTCCACCTCAGGTGGATTCAGCTCATCAACTCTGGCTTCATAGTCCTTCCGTGATCAACACCATCGCCCGCGGGCTGCCCGTGCCCCTGCCCAATCCAGGTAGGTTTCATCACCAACTGGTCACATGTACACAAGACACATTAGAATGTCAATGATGGCAACGAGAAATATGACAGAACGTCTGACGGATTTATACCTGTGTTTGACACTTAAAGTTACAGGAATGTCACACAGCTTCAAAGGATGGCAGTTGTAAGAAAGACAATCTCTGGCTAAATTTACACAGTTGTCCTACATCTCAAGTTTCTTCAAGAATATCAGGTGAATTTAAATAGGAGCTAAATATTGACACCGCTGTCAAAAGGCCCAACAGTGTCTGTGTTTCTGAGATGGTTGAGAACATTTGTTTGGGCAGAAGAAGAGCTGGTGTCATCTCTCAGGACCCATCCCATCCTGCCCATGTCCCAATTGGTCCTCCCATCTAGTCACCGGTTTACATCCAACGAAACCAGGACCAGTTCAATAACAGTTTTACTTCCAGTTACCTCCGTCCTGTCAAAACAGAATGATATTTTAGTTCTATGTGTGATATAAACATAATGTATCTTATAGTACCAAAGTTAGTTAATTTTAGAGGATATTTTCACAAAACTGATAATATTGTGTAACACCATTTAGAAATTTGGCTTTATGGAGTTATTGTATGTCAAAGCACCAGTGTAGTCAGTATTGGTGGCTGTGTACATATGGAAGTGACAGTTTGTGTGTACGTATGGAAGTGCCAGTTTGTGGTATGTATGGAAGTGACAGTTTGTGGTATATATGGAAGTGACAGTTTGTAGGTATGTATGGAAGTGACAGTTTGTAGGTAGTATGGAAGTGACATTTTGTAGGTACGTATGGGAGTGACAGTTTGTGGTACGTATGGAAGTGACATTTGTAGGTATGTATGGAAGTGACAGTTTGTGGTATATATGGAAGTGACATTTGTAGGTATGTATGGAAGTGACAGTTTGTAGGTAATATGGAAGTGACAGTTTGTAGGTATGTATGGAAGTGACAGTTTGTAGGTAGTATGGAAGTGACATTTGTAGGTAGTATGGAAGTGACAGTTTGTAGGTAGTATGGAAGGACAGTTTGTAGGTAATATGGAAGTGACAGTTTGTAGTATGTATGGAAGTGACAGTTTGTAGGTAGATGGAAGTGCATTTGTAGGTAGTATGGAAGTGACAGTTTGTAGGTAGTATGGAAGTGACAGTTTGTGTAGTATGGAAGTGACAGTTTGTGTAGTATGGAAGTGACAGTTTGTAGGTATGTATGGAAGTGACAGTTTGTAGGTAGTATGGAAGTGACAGTTTGTAGGTATGTATGGAAGTGACAGTTTGTAGGTATGTATGGAAGTGACAGTTTGTAGGTATGTATGGAAGTGACATTTGTAGGTATGTATGGAAGTGACAGTTTGTAGGTATGTATGGAAGTGACAGTTTGTAGGTATGTATGGAAGTGACATTTGTAGGTTGTATGGAAGTGAAGTTTGTGGTAGTATGGAAGTGACATTTGTGGGAGTATGGAAGTGAAGTTTGTAGGTGTATGGAAGTGACATTTGTAGGTGTATGGGTGACAGGTTTTGGGTAGGTATGTATGGAATGACAGTTTGTAGGTAGTATGGAAGTGAAATTTGTAGGTAATATGGAAGTGACATTTGTGGGTATGTATGGAAGTGACAGTTTGTAGGTATGTATGGAAGTGACATTTGTAGGTATGTATGGAAGTGACAGTTTGTAGGTATGTATGGAAGTGAAATTTGTAGGTATGTATGGAAGTGACATTTGTAGGTATGTATGGAAGTGACAGTTTGTAGGTATGTATGGAAGTGACATTTGTAGGTATGTATGGAAGTGACAGTTTGTAGGTATGTATGGAAGTGACAGTTTGTAGGTATGTATGGAAGTGACATTTGTAGGTATGTATGGAAGTGACAGTTTGTAGGTATGTATGGAAGTGACATTTTGGTATGTATGGAAGTGACAGTTTGTAGGTATGTATGGAAGTGACAGTTTGTAGGTATGTATGGAAGTGACATTTGTAGGTATGTATGGAAGTGACAGTTTGTAGGTATGTATGGAAGTGACAGTTTGTAGGTATGTATGGAAGTGACAGTTTGTAGGTATGTATGGAAGTGACAGTTTGTAGGTATGTATGGAAGTGACAGTTTGTAGGTATGTATGGAAGTGACATTTGTAGGTATGTATGGAAGTGACAGTTTTTGGTATGTATGGAAGTGACATTTGTAGGTATGTATGGAAGTGACAGTTTGTAGGTATGTATGGAAGTGACAGTTTGTAGGTATGTATGGAAGTGACATTGTAGGTATGTATGGAAGTGACAGTTTGTAGGTATGTATGGAAGTGACATTTGTAGGTATGTATGGAAGTGACATTTGTAGGTATGTATGGAAGTGACAGTTTGTGTGTATGTAAGTGACAGTTTGTGTGTATGTAAGTGACAGTTTGTGTGTATGTATGTGACAGTTTGTGTGTGTATGTAAGTAAATGTGGGTTTCTATTTTAAAGAGAGCATTAACTATGCATAATGTTAAGTCATCGATTTATTACTGTTACATTTTCAATTATTGTTTTAATATTAATCTGTGTATGTAATCACTTGCTATATGTGACTGAGTGTATTGATGAATATGTGCTCGTACGGTAACATCATAACACAATTATTAAAACAATTATCACACAAATGTCATGTAACAACACATGGCAATACATTTCTATTATTTGATTAGCTTAAAGGGATACTCCAGTCAGTGAGAAATTCACACCATTTACTTACAAATGTATAATATATTGGTTATGCATAGTAATTGTGCACAAAGATCGTTAATAAACAATAAATTAACTTAGCTTGAGACTTATGCACCAGTGACATAAACTGCTTACGTCACTGGCACATGCACGTTCGAACATCCTATGTCTGTTCAATGGTATTTGATGTATCCAGTATGTCACGGATTGCTTACGTCACTACCACAAGTATTAGTGAAGATTCCGCCAATCCTTTCCTTTTTCAACAATGCGCCAGTGACGTCAACATTTTGGCTTATGTCACTGGCGTGTGACAATGGGTGTGGTAACTGGTAAGCAGTGTTATTGTTAGATTTTTGGCTTGACAAAACTCCAGTGGTCATTACAGTGGTCATTACTATCATGGAATTGCTGAGTAAGCAGAATCCAACTCGTTGTTTCAGCCCGCAAGAGTGCCCCTGCCTTGAATATTGTCAGCCTACCTGGATACGACAAACTCAGTGATGAAGAAAGGCAGGTGTGTGTGTGCTAGATATACCACTTTCAAGAATTCTAGTAAAACTGTCATTTTGTGTATAGCTTCAGTAACAACCGTACCATGTTATATTCATAGTTATGTATTTTTTGTCGGAAATCCTTTTAACTTCTGTTCTCCAGTTTGTCACTTTTCATGTTCAAAGTTTAATTATATGTGGTGCCAAAATACGAACGCTAGCACAGAATCGTCATTGTTGATTTGTCCTGCGAGATGTCACCAGTAGATTGTGATCATGTTGTAATTGTATTCTTGGGTGCTACCAGGTACTTCACCAATAATCAATGATTTTAAACTTACATTCCGAGATGTGAATGTCACCAGTAATTGATCCCGTTGCAGCTGTGTTCTGGGGTGCGTCTTGTTCCTGAAGCGTACCTGGAGTTCCGCCGTCTTCTCATCGCCGAGTGCAGTCGACTGCACGGTCTACGACTAGCCCAGGCTCGACCACTCATTAAGATTGATGTCAACAAAACACGCAAAATCTATGACTTCCTTCTGCGTAGCTCTCTCATTTACAAGCCGACGTGACAGTTGTAACTAAATACATACCACTACTGCCATCTGACACAAATTAACCCTCTACAACTCAAGTGTCCAATCTGGTGAAATCCACAATTAACTGCAACGTTCTGCAGATAAGTTGGACTTTAACAGTTCATATGTGGGACGATCTACTGGGTGATTTTTACCTCAGCCTATTTCCGTGCGTAGAACGGCATAGTAATTCCATTTTTCATTAATTTCAGTTTAGAATAATTTTGTGCAAGATACAGTCCAGACTATTACACACTATGTTTGTACAAATTTGTTGATTAGGTTTGGTGAAATAATCATGCAAACCATATTACTTTTGATTGGGTCCTGGTAAATGTTGATAAGCAAGACTAGTCTGCTGCACATCCATTTTGCAAGGCCAAATTTCTTAACATAAAACATTGGATGTTTCATATCGTTTTCATTCTGTTTTCAGTATGTGTGACATGGTTCATACAAAGTTATAACTTTGTCTAGAATTAAACACATCAAGAAGCATTTGTTGTATTGAAGTATTTATTATTGTAACATGTATGTAGTATAGCAAATAGACTTTAACGTTATTTTTCATACGATGACATGTATTGTGTGCATTACCAATAAATGTGACACATTATGGCAGAACCAGTCATAAAGTAGCAAATGTGATTCAGCATTACAATTGATTAGAATCTGATAATTTTGTGATTTGTTTTAATTGATTGCAGTGTAACCTGCCCATACTGAATATGGGTTATGATGCCTAGAAGCCAATCAGATGGTGTAATCTATCTATAAGGTAACTTATCTTTTGCTATGGACGTCAAATGTGGCTAGATCTCTTTAAAACAAGATAAACTAAAATACTTACTATGATATCTTGACCTTGCATTGACCCTGTAATTTGTAAGTACCAATATATCATTCGACTGCCTTTTGATTACTCTACTACATGTTTTGCCAATTTCGTAACTTAGCTTGGTTTGACAAACTGGTTGCTATAGTAATCCTAAGTGTACACAACAGATTAAAACAGCAAAACTTTAAACCCTAATTTCTTAGTGTACCATTTTCTCTGTACAGTGAGAAATGCCTTAACAATTCTTTTCGGCTAAATCATTAGTTCTAACCTAGGAACATTATACACCAATTTAAAGCTAATAAAAATGCTGCTTCTGGTTGAGACAATTTCTTGCCATTTTCATTGGTTTTAATGTGAGGTATCACAAACATGGTACTGTGAAACCTCTATGGTTGTAAGTATGGTTGGCTGATAGTATTAAAAAGTTGGAGTCATGAAACTTTGGTGGCAGATCTTCAGAGTAATGAATTGTCATAAAACTGCAAGCCAGGCATTCTCTGATGGGAAACACTACAGGCTTAATTTGGTAATCAAACTGTCTGGCGTAATATTAGTAATGTTTGTTCTTAAGATTTGTTTAAGTGTAAGCGTTCTAGAAAGAAGACATGACACCAGCAGATTAGTACTGGTTTTGTGACATCATAAATTATTTGATATTTTCTGATAAAACCTTACACTGTACAGCAGAATGTGTACAACAGTGTCCTGCTATGTACACATCTGTATCAGATTGTACATGTGTGTACAACAGTGTCCTGCTGTGTACACATGTATATAAAATTACACATGTGTACAACAGTGTCCTGCTATGTACACATCTGTATAAGATTGTGCAGCAGTTTCTTCTGTCCATATATGACATAAGTAGCGTATCTGTGTCGACTGGACGTGAATGATGAAGACAGAGTCAGTGAATGATCAACGTCCAATGTCTGACTGTACTGCTGCAGTCTGCACTCCGCGACTCTAACAAGCAAATAACACCATCAGACTGCTTCAAAATGTAATGATGGAACATGGCAACAGGTGGTTTATATTGTGGTGAGGAGAGACATCAGGAGAGGAGACAGAGGTTGTGGAGGATGCAACAGACAGGGTGTCATGGTGAGGAGAGACATGGAGGTGACAGGTTGTGTAGGAGGACATGGAGGTGACAGAGATTGTGGGGAGGACACAATGGACAGGGTGTAGTTGTGAGGAGAGACATGGAGCTGACAAGTCATGTCTCAGGTCTCAGGTTGTTTACTCCAAACAGCCCAAACTTGGGCTAACGCAGGAGTTTGTAGTGCTTCTTGTGCGCATGCGTTTGGTTGTATGTATGTTTGTTTGTTTGTTTGTTATAACTTGTTTGTTTGTTTTACAGGCAATTTAGGTGATTGGGTGTTGGGAAGGGGAGGTTCATTATTGCTGCTTGAAAAGCTATGGGATTTTCTATTGCAGTTATGTGTGGTGGGATCATGTTCCAGATGCGAATTGCACGGGGGTAAAAGGAGAACACTGCAGTGTTGATGCGGCACCTGGTGGCGATGTAATGGCCACGGTTTTTTGATGGTTTTAGTAGGCCCAGTGGTGGTGTGATGTTGATTATGTTATTTAAAATTTTGTAAAATGTCATTGCTTGTTTGATAATCCTGCGTCGCTCAAGAGTGGGCCATCCAAGGGTGGCTATTAGGTCTGTTGTGGCTGTTTGGCGTCGATGGTTGTTTTTGACAAATCTGGCTGCACAGTGCTGTACCTTTTCAAGATGTTTAATTTGGGTAGTGGTGTGTGGATTCCATACAGGAGAGGCATATTCAAGTTTTGGTCGGACTAGCATGTTATAGGCCGTTTCTTTTACATTAGGTTTGCATTGTCCGAGGGTTCGTTTGATCATACCTAAAACTGTTGATGATTTGGAAGCTATGTCAGTGATGTGATTCGCCCAGGTTAGTTTGGTATCTAATTTTATTCCAAGATATGGGTGGCTGGAGACTGTGGAGAGTGGCACACCACAAAGGGAATACGAATGTAGTCTGGGTTTGGTTTTGTTTGTTATTGGGAGGTGCACACATTTGGGGATGTTAAACTCCATTTGCCATTTGTTGGACCATGTTTGTAGTTGGATCAGGTCAGATTGGAGGATGTTGTTATCTGTTTCAGATTTGATTATGCGATAGATGATGCTGTCATCAGCAAAGAGCCGTATTGGAGATTGAATGTTGTTGTTTATGTCATTTATGTATAGCAGAAAAAGAACTGGTCCTAGGACTGAGCCCTGTGGTACTCCAGATGTAACACATGTATTATCCGACAGGGCGCTGTTGACTGAAACTCTCTGTTTTCGGTGTGAAAGAAATGATTTTATCCAGTTTTTTGTGTTTCCAGTTATTCCATAGAAGGCTAATTTTGATAGGAGGCGTTTATGAGGGACTTTGTCAAAGGCTTTGGCGAAATCAAGCAGGATGGCATCTATCTGTGACTTGTTATCCATAGCTGTTATCCAGTCATGGACTGTCTCGATGAGTTGGGACTCACAAGACAGCCCTGACTGGAAACCATGTTGAAAGTGGAGGAGGATGTTGTGTTTGTGTAAGTGTTTCCACATGTTGCTAAGGATAATGTGCTCCATCACTTTGCAGAGGATGCATGTTAATGAAATGGGTCTGTAATTGGCAGGGTCTGATTTGAGGCTCTTTTTGTGTATTGGTGTTACTAGTGCCTGGAGCCAGTCATCTGGAAGTTTAGAAGTGTTGTATGACTGCTGAAAAATGTGTGTGATAATTGGGGTTATTTCTGCTGCAGCCTCTTTGAGGACCCTAGCAGGTAATTCATCTGGGCCTGTAGCTTTATTTTGATTTATATTTTTCAGTTGCTTGACTACTCCGTCTATCCCAATTTCGAGGAATGGGATATCGGAGTAGACGGATGGAGATAGTTTGGGGATGGGGTAGATTTCTTGGGTGAACACGGAGCTGAAATGGTTGTTAAGGGTATTTGCCTTGTCGCGATCATTTGTGATTATTTGGCCATTTGTTTGCAAAGTAGGGATGCCAATGCATTCACGTTTGTTTATGTATAGTGTGTCTAACTTTTGATGCAGCTCTACTTGACAGTGTCATGCAGGGTTCGAAATAGTGGTAGCCCGGTAGCCCGAGGCTACCAGAATTGCTGTCGGGCTACTACAATTGGAGACAGCAGTAGCCCGGTGGTCTACCACAGAATCTGGGTCACTGATGGCCTAATCATCAGTGCAGGTCAAGTGTCTGAGACGACTCAATGGCTTCCATTGGGTTGAAACAATTGTATCCAATTAACCACTTCAAAGACATCGTTGGTGCAATAGGGCCAGCTTCAATAAGCCACCCAATAATGTTACTACACACCCTTAAAGACCACCATAGAAGCCATGTGTTATTTTGGCAGTATGATTGGTTTATGTAATAAACCGACCTAGTTACAGGATGGGGTAGTTTAAAACATTGTTGCAAATACTGGGAGGTCAATTTCTTGTATTAGAAATGGGATTTTTTTTCTTTTGTACACAACACGTTTTGTAATGCATCCAAGCCAGGGCAATTTGAAGCACTGTTCAAATAGAATATATGTTAAAACATGTTAAAGTATGTAAGCCTAGTATCTATATTATAATAAACAATAATACATATGCAATTTATACAGCACATGTGAGAATGTTAAATTGAATAATTCAAAATTGTTTTGTAATATGGATAAAATGTACACATGTAACTGAGTACAAGCACTGCTAAATTATATTGATTTTATGTTTTACAATAATAATTATATCAATGTTGTATTCAAATGTCAAAAAGAGGAACTACCTTTGAACAATTTGTTTTTAATATACAGAGTGTTATATAAGTTAATGTTATTATTATGCAATTTGCTTATGGCCATATGCCACATTATTTTAGCAGGAAACTTATCAAATACGGATACCTTTCATCAACACAATATTTGTAAACTCGCAAATACATGTTAAATATATATAGCAAAATATTTGCACTTTTCTACTAAATATAGTAGAACTTTTATACATTAAAATAGTTATTACAAAGCAACATAAGTGTTTCGTTTTAGAATATTTGATATGAACTGACAAGAAATTAGATTGGGCTACCAGAAATTTCAAGCTGGTAGCCCAAATGGCTACCTAGATTTTGGAGTTATTTCTACCCCTGTCATGAGGCAGTATTTATGAAAGTACTGTAGCACAAATTCTGTGATTAAACACAACTTGAAAGGGGCTAGAACACTTAGTTTAAGCAACTGATACCTGCATTTTAATGGAAATACTAAATTTATAGTTTTTAACAATTCTACAACCAAGTTAAAGGAACAGTAGATTTTCAAAGGGTATCGTATTTTATCACCTAATTAGCTAATAACGGACAGCAGCAGTTTTGGGTGATACCGAACAGCTGGGACAGAACATGACACCAGGGAATATACCTTTTAAGTACTTGTCTCCACACTGGCTCAAGGTTTGGTATGTCATCTGTAAGAAATAATATATAATACAACAAAACTGTTACATCCCTGTAAGAGGATTGTCGTTCAGACGGGCATTGTGTGTAACGTAAAAATATGATATAAGATACATGTATATATATATATATATATATATATATTATGTATTTATATATATATATATACATATATACATATATACATATATAAAATACCTTAATTTTGCATAATTAAAAAGACTGATGGCAACAGGAATAAGAGATGACTTATTATGTAACTGTAAAAGTCATCTTTTATTCTTGGTTTGCATGTGGGACACCTAAAACGATGTCCCAGCTGCATAGTCTCAAACACTGAATAAAGGACATGACTTCCATCGACTTAAATAGTGTGAGTTTTCCTAAGCATTTGTTTTTCGGAGAATTTAGTTCTTACACAGAATATGAAAATAAATCGTGCATTATCAGATGAACAAAGAAAGACTGGTGGTTTCAAAATACACTGTATATAGAGTAAATGATGTGATGAGATCAAGGCTGCTGGTAAAGGGCAAACACAGCCGGGGACAACAAGACAGACATGCAGGTGACAGAGGTTGTAGAAGATGTAATGGACAGGGTGTCATGGTGAGGAGAGACATGGAGGTGACAGAGGTTGTAGAACATGCAATGGACAGGGTGTCATGGTGAGGAGAGACATGGAGGTGACAGAGGTTGTAGAACATGCAATGGACAGGGTGTCATGGTGAGGAGAGACATGGAGGTGACAGAGGTTGTGGAGGATGCAATGGACAGGGTGTCATGGTGAGGAGAGACATGGAGGTGACAGAGGTTGAATGCAAGGCATGTCTGTGAGAAGAATGGAGGTGACAGAGGTTGTGGAGATGCAGTGGACAAAGTGTCATGGTGAGGAGAGACATGGAGGTGACAGAGGTTGTGGAGGATGCAGTGGACAAAGTGTCATGGTGAGGAGAGACATGGAGGTGACAGAGGTTGTAGAAGATGCAATGGACAGGGTGTCATGGTGAGGAGAGACATGGAGGTGACAGAGGTTGTAGAAGATGCAATGGACAGGGTGTCATGGTGAGGAGAGACATGGAGGTGACAGAGGTTGTGGAGGATGCATGGACAAGGTGTCATGGTGAGGAGAGACATGGAGGTGACAGAGGTTGTGGAGGATGCAGTGGACAAAGTGTCATGGTGAGGAGAGACATGGAGGTGACAGAGGTTGTGGAGGATGCAATGGACAGGGTGTCATGGTGAGGAGAGACATGGAGGTGACAGAGGTTGTGAGAGATGCAATGGACAGGGTGTCATGGTGAGGAGAGACATGGAGGTGACAGAGGTTGTGGAGGATGCAATGGACAGGGTGTCATGGTGAGGAGAGACATGGAGGTGACAGAGGTTGTGGAGGATGCAATGGACAAAGTGTCATGGTGAGGAGAGACATGGAGGTGACAGAGGTTGTGAGGATGCAATGGACAGGGTGTCATGGTGAGGAGAGACATGGAGGTGACAGAGGTTGTGGAGGATGCAATGGACAGGGTGTCATGGTGAGGAGAGACATGGAGGTGACAGAGGTTGTGGAGGATGCAATGGACAGGGTGTCATGGTGAGGAGAGACATGGAGGTGACAGAGGTTGTGGAGGATGCAATGGACAGGGTGTCATGGTGAGGAGAGACATGGAGGTGACAGAGGTTGTGGAGGATGCAATGGACAGGGTGTCATGGTGAGGAGAGACATGGAGGTGACAGAGGTTGTGGTGATGCAATGGACAGGGTGTCATGGTGAGGAGAGACATGGAGGTGACAGAGGTTGTGGAGGATGCAATGGACAGGGTGTCATGGTGAGGAGAGACATGGAGGTGACAGAGGTTGTGGAGGATGCAATGGACAGGGTGTCATGGTGAGGAGAGACATGGAGTGACAGAGGTTGTGGAGGATGCAATGGACAGGGTGTCATGGTGAGGAGAGACATGGAGGTGACAGAGGTTGTGGAGGATGCAATGGACAGGGTGTCATGGTGAGGAGAGACATGGAGGTGACAGAGGTTGTGGAGGATGCAATGGGCAGGGTGTCATGGTGAGGAGAGACATGGAGGTGACAGAGGTTGTGGAGGATGCAATGGACAGGGTGTCATGGTGAGGAGAGACATGGAGGTGACAGAGGTTGTGGAGGATGCAATGGACAGGGTGTCATGGTGAGGAGAGACATGGAGGTGACAGAGGTTGTGGAGGATGCAATGGACAGGGTGTCATGGTGAGGAGAGACATGGAGGTGACAGAGGTTGTGGAGGATGCAATGGACAGGGTGTCATGGTGAGGAGAGACATGGATGTGACAGAGGTTGTGGAGGATGCAATGGACAGGGTGTCATGGTGAGGAGAGACATGGAGGTGACAGAGGTTGTGGAGGATGCAATGGACAGGGTGTCATGGTGAGGAGAGACATGGAGGTGACAGAGGTTGTGGAGGATGCAATGGACAGGGTGTCATGGTGAGAGAGACATGGAGGTGACAGAGGTTGTGGAGGATGCAATGGACAGGGTGTCATGGTGAGAGAGACATGGAGGTGACAGAGGTTGTGGAGGATGCAATGGACAGGGTGTCATGGTGAGGAGAGACATGGAGGTGACAGAGTTTATGGAGGATGCAATGGACAGGATGTCATTGTGAAGAGAGACATGGAGGTGACAGAGGTTGTGGAGGATGCAATGGACAGGGTGTCATGGTGAGGAGAGACATGGAGGTGACAGAGGTTGTGGAGGATGCAATGGACAGGGTGTCATGGTGAGGAGAGACATGGAGGTGACAGAGGTTGTGGAGGATGCAATGGACAGGGTGTCGTTGTGAAGAGAGACATGGAGGTGACAGAGGTTGTGGAGGATGCAATGGACAGGGTGTCATGGTGAGGAGAGACATGGAGGTGACAGAGGTTGTGGAGGATACAATGGGCAGGGTGTCATGGTGAGGAGAGACATGGAGGTGACAGAGGTTGTGGAGGATGCAATGGACAGAATTTTTTATATAAATAAAGTTATGTTATTATTATTCAATTTGTTAGTAACCATTACCTTTGAGGTTACCTTTGAGGTTGAATGGTTCCTACATAAACTGGGATGAAGTAAATTGTGACACTGCAAATAATTACCTTGACTGTGTGAAATGGAAATTAAACTCTAACATATGCAATTTTTTATTAATCTTGTTAACATAGTTATTTCATGTAATTTTATGCCAATATTTCATTGCAGATGTGTTTTATTAATCACTCAAAACCCTGTCACATAAAAATATCAAATAACTCGGCGTATGTGGAATTTCTAATTTGGGGACTATCTGAATATTTTGTTCAGTTCGCCAGACTTCAAGTTCACTGTGTTTAAAGTCAACAGTCATTGTGTTGTTCACTGCCGCATGTATGAATATTCATTATAATCCGGCTGAATACTTAATCAGCCATGTACCTGTAGTAACAAACACACAGTGATTCACATAAACACAATTACGTATCAGCTTGCTGCACAGATAACAGTGCGGACAGGGAAATTATACATATCGAATATATATAAGCTTAACAAATAATCCATTTAAAGACAATGACCTTCAAAGTTCTAACTTTCAGATTAAGCTGACAGTTATTTGTTGAAACCTTGTGTACCTGTTGTATCCCCTCACCCCCCACCCCACCTTGGCATACACCTTGACAGTGTACCACCCTACCCTGTCACTAACCATTTGTCAGTGATTCGCACGTGCTGTCGTCCTTCTCGCTGTCTGTTTCACTCCATCCATCATTCTCTACGTATTCCTTAAACTTGTTCTTATTCATTGCTAGAACCTGGAACATACAGGAGATCTTCGAATGTAGTCATATGATTTCTTGGTTCATGTTATTTAGAAAACGATTTACCTCTCAAGAAACTTTTGTTTTTTTCATATATTTTGGCTGTCTCTCACAGCATTGTTCATGCCCTACATTAGTAAACTGTCAAGAATGTTCAAGTCCTATGACACAGGACCACAAACCTATCAACACCCTGAGACCAAAAAGACAAACCAGACAAAGTGGCAAAGTGTGGGGTGGTATATGATATCCATTGCCCGGACGGCAACCAACAGTACATAGGGGAAACGGAAAGACTACTAGGTATATGAATGAAAGAACACCTATCATGTGGCCAACCCATATCAGCAGTAAGTGAACACAAGTTGAACACAATGTATTCAATGAGGGACCTTCTAGAGAACTAGTAGGGAGAAAAATCAGAGGTCATTAACACTCCAGGGGGAAGTCATCACTAAACAGAGACATTGGCCAGGACCTCCCACCAGCCATGCTCCAGCTTGTGTCACATGATGTATGTCATCTGACACGACCGTGAAATTCAGTCCACTGTAGAAGGCTCTGAGACAGCCAAAATATACGGAGAAAACAAAACAAGTTTCTTGGGAGGTGCACAATTTACTAAATAAATGATATCATGTATTTCCCCGAAGACGGGTCAGTGTCCGAGGTAGCAGTTTCCTTGAAAGAGGAACCCACTCATGTGCATTTGGTTTCACATTGTTCGTAAACCTACACTGATAGTGGACAATCAAGTATCAAGTAATTTGTGGTTTTACGTACAGTTGGAAAATGGCTCCTGACATTTTGCTGCCTCCATTAGTTAGTCACACAGCTATTTGAAACAGCTTCAGAAGAGTTGTTAGGGACTAGTACACATAAGTTCATATGTGTGTGGTATGATGTGTGTGTGGGTGTGATTGCACGCATACATACACGTGTGTGGCATGATGTATGTGCAGGTATGGTATGATTATGTGTATGTACATAATTATGTGTCATGCATGGGTATATTTATGTGTGTGCGCGTGTTTTCTGCAGTTTTGGTTACTGTAATGCTGGTTGTAAACAGGTTTATAAGTAATTTCTATGTGCCACACCTCACAGCCAACACAGCAGTGAGACAACTACAGACTGTGGAGTGGCGCCCTCTACCTTCAGTGTGTGGTATGTCTCGTCTTCAGTGAGGATTCCTTCTGCCCCGAGCACCCACGCTCCGTCCTCACACACCAACTCCTGCAAGAAAACATCTTCCATGTTCTGACACTATTATAACATCAATAAATCTAATGGTGAACCAGTCATTTTAAAAGATACAAGTCTAAGCACTTTGCCATTTAGACCACTACATAAGGGAACAACAAAGCAAAGCAAAAGTTCTGCAGATTTAATGGGATACTCCAGCCAGTGAGAGATTCACAGTATTAACTTATAAATGTATAATATATTGGTTGTGCCTAGTAATTGTGCACAACGATCGTTAATAAGCAATTACTTATAGTTTTACGGTATCAAAAACATTCTATCTTATATTTAGGGCACTGCCATCTTGAGACACAGAACCAGTGACGTAAGCCAAATCGTTTACGTCATTGGCGCATTGTTAAAAAGGCAAGGATTGGCGGAATCTTCGCTAATAATTGTAATAGTGACGTAAGCAATCTGCGACGTACTGGACACATCAAATACCACTGGACAGACACAGGATGTTTGAACATGCATGCACCAGTGACGTAAGCCGTTTACGTCACTGGCGCATAAGTACCAAGATGGCAGCGCCCTGAATCCAACATTGTGTGTTTCTGGTACAATAATTAATTGTTTATTAACGATCTTTGTGCACAATTACTATGCACAACCAATGTATTATACATATGTAAGTAAATGCTGTGAATCTCTCCTTTACGGAATGTTGGTTAAACGAATTAAACCAACAACAGTGAGCCGCAGCATATTATTAAGATGCTACTTAGAGTATCAATACACAGTAACACCATCGTATTGTGAAACATGGCAAGGACCAAACCACACCACCAATATGTGGGGTATGATTTGAGGACTAACACTGTCTGACACCACCTGCAACTGCATGCTTTCATAGCCCGGAATCAGACGATTTCTTGCCTCAAAACCTCTCCAACTCACCTGTTTGCGTAGAAATGCCCACTTCTCTTCAGCATCCTCGAGTCCCAAGACGGCAGCATCCCTTGTGATGACGTCCCCCACAAGCCTCATTGCTAGCTCCACCTAGGGGCAAACACATCGTAGGACAGTGTTCAAGTGTCACTTAGCAAACCATACATTTCCTGAAGGGATTCTTTGTAAGATTACACACATCTGAAATGTACTATAGCTTATATCAGAACATGACAATTTCACATAAGTAATTTCTCTCCTACTTCTGTCTTGCAAATCAAAGCCTAACTTGTGTGTTATCTGTGCAACAAGGCAATACATGACTGTGTTTACGTGAACTACTTACAGCTTCTTGCCATGTGGGTGTTTAATTATGTAGCCAGATTATAATGAATATTCATGCACACACAGTGAACCATGCAATGACTATTGACTTTAAACACTAGTAACTTGTCGGGTAAAACTCAGGCAAACGGAACAAAATATTCATGGCCAGGCCTTATACAGGTACAGCTCAAACTAAAATATAAAAAAAATATGCAAGCTTAACATTTAGCGTGAAGCAAGAGCGAATGCCACACACGTTCACCAGACTTCACGTACAGTGTCAAAGTGATTATTTGGGTAGGGTTCGGCAAATCCATACATGTGCAGTAGCTGGAAGTTGGCGAGTTCACCATATGTATTGAATATCTCTTCTCCCTGAAATATAAAATGTACAGAGGTTATATTTACCAGCAAAAATTTACGTCATCCACGCCCAAATCCAATTATCCGATCAATTATTTGGAAATCTAGGAATACAGAATTTAACAAATATGTTAATTTATTGTTGGTGGTTTTGCCATCTACTGATAAATGGTAACACTAATAACTAAAAAAAATTGCTTATATGACAATGACACAACAGTCTTATCCCACGAAACAGGGCTAGTGACATAGTGTGAGCCTAAATTGGAATCCTTTTAAGAGTTGTTCCCAGTTATTTGGGATTTTACCATTATTTGTTTTTATCTTCCCAAGATGGGTTTTATGGACATTTACCACCCGGTATTTATGAGAGTGGTAAAAGCATGCCAACACATGTGACATGCCAACACATGTGACATGCCAACACATGTGACATGCCAACACATGTGACATGCCAACACATGTGACATGCCAACACATGTGACATGCCAACACATGTGACATGCCAACACATGTGACATGCCAACACATGTGACATGCCAACACATGTGACATGCCAACACATGTGACATGCCAACACATGTGACATGCCAACACATGTGACATGCCAACACATGTGACATGCCAACACATGTGACATGCCAACACATGTGACATGCCAACATGTGTGACGTGAAGATTTCTACTACAAACAATTATAGGATGATTCTAACCAGTAAATCTATAAAAGAAATTTCTAGACAAAATATGAAATATAAGAACTGTGGTTAAAGGGCACCTTGTGTCACACAACCAAACACTTGGCACTGGAGGAATCTCATTTTACTTACCACAGGCCACAGCTCAGTTTCCCAGAATCATCCATGTGTGACAATTATAAGCAGGAAGTTATATTGGCTGTACTGTGTCTGACTGTTGGTTAGGTATGTGGGAACCAGGAACTTCAATGCCAATGGATTTACAGGTTGGCTCACCTTTGTCTGCAGACACGTACCAGTGACTGTTTAGTATATTTAAATGTTGCGTTCACCCACAGAACATTTATGGGTGCCACTTTAAAATTGTGAAGGCTGTTTCGGTCATATTAAATGTAGAAGTTATTTTATTCTTATACTACCGAAATAAATGACAATAAATGAGGAATGGATATTGTGCTTCTAACACAATTTTTTTTTAATTTTAAATAGTAAGAACAGTTCAATAGTGTTAATTATCAGACAGTAAGTGTAACAAGACAACAATTCAAACAAATGACAAACTCACCTTTTTAATAGGTACCTTAGCGACCATTGTCAAAACTTCCTTGCCAAAGTTAAGATGTGCATTGTTTTTTGCAATGTGGTTCAATACATCAGCCATTGGAACCATGACTGGTGGCGTCACCTGTTGAGTCACGTCATCATCAACGTCCTCTCCGCAAGGTTCTGTGAAGCTGTAGGCCATTACAAATGCCACCATCTTTTTGTAGAATTCGAGACTTTGGCATTCGGACCTGCAAAAACATATGCCAAAGACAAAGTTAATGACTTATTCATTTACTTTATTTTGAGAGTAACACACCTGTGTCATTTTAAATATGCATATTTTTAGCGTATCACTAAGTTTATTATTGTATATATATCTGTATATATGAGATATGATATAAATATATATATATTATATATATATTATATATATATTATATATATATATATTATATATATATATATATATATATATATATATATATATATATATATATATATATATATCACACTGTACAATGATAAACAAAGATCTCAGAATCATTTACAATTATTTATATATATATATATATATATATATATATACACCCCTGTATAATAATAACAAACATTATTTATTCACAATAACCTTATAAAATAGACATTGTATCTTCCCATGGAGCGTGACTGTTAACTAAACAATTAATTAGTTTCCCTAGTAAGTTGTGTAGTGCAGTAAAAATATACCTAGTGAATAAAAAAATTAATTACAGTGTATACAAATGATAAAAACAGGATAAATAGTATCAATAAATAAAAAATAAATAAAAACATTTAATAAAAACATTCATGGCATTGTCACTGCTGGTTAAGTTAACATATTTCGCAGATACGCCTTCTTAAACACACACAGAGAGTTAAAGTTTTTTCTGGATTTAAGCTAGTCCATTTCTGTGCACCATTAACAACAATAGAGTTCTTAAAGACAATGTTCTGTGCTTTTGGGACATACAAGTCCCTCTTACATTTAACCGGTTTGTGTGTGTGTACATATATATTTTCACATCTAAAATGCCATAGAACACCATGTGATCATGTCACATCACATCACAGCTTATACAATTATTATTCCAGTTTTGTGATGTGATCTCATTTTACAGCCCTATTTACACTTCACAGTCCTGCTACCCCCCCCCAGTACATGATTAAAGAAACATAGCAATAATCAACAATCTAAGCTTACGGGAAAATGTTGGCATGTTGTTTAACAAAAGGTAAAACAATTGTATGGAACTCTTCAGTGAGGGAGGTGAGATCCTTTGTGACAGCCTTGACCACGCCTGTTCCTGCCAAGTATTGGTCCACCTGATTTCTAAACAGAAAATGATAACACTTAATTGAGAATTGTGAACATATAGCAGCCAGACTGATTGTAATAATACAGTATACTGTAATATATATTTTATAACTCAAACTCATTTAATCCAGAAACGTCTGCCTCTCGTCATCACACTGAGCCAGGGCTTGATGCAGGATAAAATTATTGCCAGTCACACATGTTTTGGTGGACACATGGATGTTTACTGTTAAGCCAGTTTACAAACTTTTAAATGTGTCTGATGACCTGAAATGAACTACAAACACACATGTGACACCATTTTCACTCACTTTCAAGGCATACCTAACAATATCTATGGTTTTGGAAGACCTTTTTTGCGCCTTCATTTTTTTACCCGTCCACCCATATTTCTACCCATCCATATCCGTTTTTACCCGTCCAAATGACGGGTGGACGGGTCTCTACATAAAGCAATGCACTGGGCCAGTGACCAAAGAGAAGGACTCTCAACTGGGAGTACTGACAGTCCCCAGGTTCAAGTCCTGTACTGCAGTGTCAAGCCTTAAAGCGACATGATTAGTTTGTGGCATTTTATTTTTATTGCAAAATCATGTTAATCAGTATAAGTTATAACTATTGTAGCGTCCTGACCGCCAATAAATGTTTAATCGAAACAGAACTGACTTCGTAATGTTAATCATCGAATGTTTATAAGAATACCGACGCTGTCACTCAAATCGTGACACCCACCCTTTGACCTTTACCAACTGGGAGCCGTGCACCTGGCTGGGTGTGGCGTTAGTGGCGTCAACTTGTGTTCAAGTGCATCGCGCGATCATGCATTTCCTTCTGGGCTTTTAGCCACGCCTACAACGGTTTCGAAAACGCCTCGTGGTCGATGTGTACACACGGACCATCTCGCTTTAAGATCTTCATTCACTCTACTCGCTCTTGCTCACTTAGCCACATGAATGAGCAACTGGCTATAGACTGTGGCAGATATTTGTGTATGGATGTGCTTCGCATTAATTACAATAAAGAAGTTGAGATTGTGTTCTACTGAATAGTTCTGCCATTGAGTAAAACTTTCATTCATGAGCAGTGCTGAAGACTGGGTCTGCACAGTCTGCACTATACATTGTGAAAGAACTTTCAGTTACTGTCTTTACCTCCTGAGACACATATTTGTGAACTGTAACACATTATCGTTCTGATGAAAATTAAGATGGTGATTATTCCAAATGTTAATGTAATTTTGCTTGTATTTCCAAAGGGCAAACATCAGTCTATTAATAGGTTTATTCAGAGCCCCTTCATTTGGACAGATAAAACTCAGTTTAACAAGCAAGGAATGTCCTTTATTATTTAACCCTTTCAGTGCAGTAGAGCTGGTTGCATTTGCGAGTGAACTGAAGCGATGTAGAGTGAAAGAAACTTGCCTAAGGTTTACAACACAGCACAGGATTTGAACTTGGTCCTCTTAGTCTAGAGTCTGATGCTCTATCCCTGAGTCACTGCGCTACTTCGAGTGTGTGTTGATGTCTTTTTCGACTGTCTACTGGCTTTAATTGAAATTGTTGACATAATTTTAAATTGACCAGTAAGATAAATCAATGCAAAAGGAACATTTTCAACGTTTGGTTTTTACAAATACACATATTGACTGAGAAAATAAACTGAAGGTCATATAAAAAATTCTATGTGTAGTATTGTGTATTGTGTACCATGCAAAAAGAGACAATATATTTTGATGGAAAATGAAAAGTGTCCTACTTAGGCCAGAACATTGGTAGGTCGAGCTCATCAAAGTCGGGCACAAGTTGCGTGTAGGGGCGCCACCTGGAGGTGGGGTTGGTGTATTCGTACATGAGGGCGAGCAGAAGGGGAACCCACCCACTGCCACTTATAATGCTGTCTTTCTCTGAAACAGAATACTTGGTCAGATCATTTTCAAATTTTAAGATATGTTATTGTAAATTTTTGGAAATAATCTACTGGTATGCTTGAGTATTGCTTGATTTTCTTACTTCAGCTTAGTTTGACCTTTTCCAGCAGCTCTAAATAAGTTAGCATCATTGTGACTTTCGTCCAAAATGATGCTAAATATTGTTTGGACCCATTCATCTGCTACAAGACAAAACTAAATTAAAGAAACTAAATCAAGCAATTTCCAAGAGTGCCATTTAATTATTTCCAGGATTGTGTGTGTGGATCGTTAGGCAGTATTCATTGAATAATAGTAAAATGTTTTTATATATATTTTATTATTGCCTGTTCTCAATAGTGGATCGATGGTGCTGAGCACCAATCTTCTCTTATTGTGAAATTTTAGCTTAACTTAATAATTTTATAAATATAATTTAAAACAATTTTTTTTATATAATTGTTAATACATATTTTTTTAATTTGGGTGCATTCAATATAATTCAATTGTAAATATAATTTTTAATGAAATTTTAGACCTCTTATAATATTGATTTATTTGTTCACTAACTGAAAATAATATTTTGAAGATAATTTTAAAGCATATTTTATATATATTTACTTATCTATTAACTAGCATAACACAATAATTTTTAAATAGATAATCTATTATTTTAAAATAATATATCTGAAATATGTTATTTATTTATTAGATCAAAATAATATATTTTTTGGCATATTTCATTTTATTGTATTATAGACACTATGTGAGTCAATGCCAGACTACATTCCATTTAAACATATAATGCATGTTGAAAATGGCAATAAAGCTTTATTTTTATTCAAAATGAGCAAGTGAGTTACAACTATTTTGTTAACCCTTCCCCTACAATTCCATGAGTTCTATTACCACCAACACCTCGGGTGGTCTAAACAAAACAAATTGGCCACGCACTGAGGTGTAAAGTGCCTACAGGCTGACAGGATTCTGCACAGTGTTCTTCGTTCTTCGTTCGTATACTCCATACAGCCCCTTCTGGGGCTAACATAGGAGTTTGTGCAGTGCGCAATGCTAAAGGTGCATGAAGATGAAAGTGAAGTTAGAAGAACAATAAGAACAATATAACTGAAAACATGCGATTAACTGTGTAGATAAGTGTAATAATTTGTGCAGATTAAAAACAGTTAGCTGTGTCTATTTTTTGGCTATAATCTGGTGAGGTGGGCTGGAGCAACAAGGTGGATGGTACTGAGGGCTTGTTGGAATGGGTGTAGTGTTGGTATGCTTATGACTTCTGGGGGGAGTGTGTTCCAGGCCCTAATGACTCTTGGATAGAATGAATATGCATATGTATTGATGCGTGCGTGGATTTGTATGTACTTGTTTGGATTGCTGTTTCGTGTACAGGAGCATGGGGTTATGATGTGTTGTGGTAACTTGATATTTATGAGGTTCTGTTTTATCTTGTAAAAGAAGGTGAGTTGGTGTTGTATCGTCGTGTTTCAAGTGTTTCCCAGCCTAGTTTATTAATCAGTTCTGTAGTGCTTGTTTTGCGGCGGTGGTCATTTAGGGTAAATCTGGCTGCGCTTCTCTGAATTTTTTCTAGGGTGTCGATGTTGTTTTGTTTGTGTGGGTTCCATGCTACAGTTGCGTATTCCAGTTTGGGTATTATTAACATGTTGTATACTGTTTCTTTGACTTTAGGTGTTGCAGGGTGGAGAGTAATTTTTAAGAGGCCAAGTGTTCTAGCACATTGTGATGTGGTGGTGTGTATGTGTTTTGACCATGACAGCTTTGAGTCCATTGTGATGCCTAGATAAGGGTGTGATTCAACTTGGGAGATTGGTTGGTTTGTGATTGTATAGGTGAAATGGCTAGGTTTTCGTTTTTGGGTAATTCTGAGGAGATGACATTTTGCGATATTGAAGTTCATTTGCCACTTTGTTGCCCATTCGGAGAGTTTGTTTAGATCTGTTTGTAGGATGTCATGGTCTTTGGGAGTTTGAATTTCTCTGTATAGGATGGAATCATCTGCAAAGAGTCTGATGTTTGAATTGATTGAGTCGGTGATGTCGTTTATGTATAATAGGAAGAGGACAGGGCCAAGGACTGAGCCTTGAGGCACACCGGAGATGACATTAGCAGGGGATGAGTGGGAGCCATTTACTGATACTGTCTGTGTGCGGTTTGATAAGAAAGAGTTTATCCATTGTAGTGTGGGACCTGTGATGCCGTAGTAGTTTAGTTTGTTGAGAAGGCGTTTGTGGGGAACTGTGTCAAAAGCTTTGGAGAAGTCGAGAAGGAGAATGTCGGTTTGTTTGTTATTGTTCATGGAGGAAGCCCAATCATGAACTGCCTCCACGAGCTGGGTTTGACAGGAGAGTCTGTTTGGAATCCATGCTGGTGATGGAGGATAACGTCATTAGCATTGAGGTGTTTCCACATGTGGCTAAGGACAATATGCTCCATCACCTTGCATAGAATGCAGGTTAGGGAAATTGGCCTGTAGTTGGCAGAATTACTTTTGTTGCCTTTTTGTATGTTGGTGTGACAAGAGCTGTGGTCCAAGCTTGTGGGAGTTTGCCGGTGGTGTATGATTGTTGGAATGTGTTGAACAATTGTGGATATTTCACTGGCAGTCTCCTTTAATACTCTTGCTGGGATTTCATCTGGGCCTGTTGCCTTGTGTGGTTTTACAACTTTTACATTCTGACCTAACCATGACAATGACCACCTACGCCAAACTTCTCCTCACAGATCATGTAAGCACAAGTAGAGTAGTTCTTATGTAGTGCAGTATCCAATCCTCACGAGTTCTCAATGTGCTTTACACTTTACTCCCTGACAGACTTGTTCATTATCTGTAAAGGGTAACCAAGGACTGAACTTACCCTTCTGAAGCAGCTGTGCTATAGCTGTGGTATCCGGGGTAAGGAGCAGTTGGTGGGGAATTTCAAACAAGTGTTCACCCTCCGAGATATCTGCTGTCGCCACCATACCAAATTGGGCACATGAACCATCACAACCAATTTTCACCTGAAACATGGTTTATGAAGGGAATATGTTTTGTATCTGGCATTCAGACATTTAAAAAGTGTATAGTTATTTCCTTTACTAAAGTGTTTTTCAAGGTTTTGCAAGGATATCCCAGCAAACAACGACCCGTGATTTCACATGTTCTGTAAGTGAATTCACGAGTTCAACTGGTTCAATTCACATGTTTCCGTACGTGAATTCACTGGATTCTGTGAACAAATTTGGTGTGTCGACATGTGTTTACCGTGAAATCACGAGTTTTTCACGTGATGACACGTACCAGTGAAACCGTATCAGTTCTGACACAGTACGACTCGTGTCAAACTCGTTCAAAATTCGTGACAACAGGCAGAACACGTGTATTCACGTGAATACACATGAAAACACATACTGGTGGAGCGGTACCAATTATGAACCAGTATGACACGTGCCAACTGGTTCAGAAATGGTTCCTTGTTTGCTAGGATGGGAAGGTAAAGACACACTTGCCACTATTTGCACAGCAGTGACATCATTTAATTATTAAGTTAATAAAGTATAAAAAGAAGGAGATTTATAATGGGCAGTCGTTAGACTACAAAAGGCTGCCGTATAAAATTTAAAAAAATATAAATTTATGACTTGTGTTATGCAAAAATCACCACCTCAGTGTAGAAGCTTCTCTTGAAAAAATGCAAAACAGACTCAGAAATGTTATTCTCATAATACATGAGACTCCGGCTTCAAAAATAACAGCAATTGGACAAACAACAAAAGTAACAGAAAATAGGGCTATAAAGGGCTATGTCCTATCAAAAACATGTAATATTCCTTTGAAATTCAATGAATAAATTAATTTTTTGATATTAATATATATATATATATATATAATATAAATATATAATATATATATACACACACAATGTATATATATATCATACATACACACAATATTATATATATATAAATGTATACTATATATATATATATATATATATATATATATATATATATATATATATATATCACGCCTGCTGTGATCGGGTATTTAAATACCCTTTCCTACCTGCTCTACGAATACTAGCAACTATTTTCCTAATTCGCAGAGCAGTGACATCTCTGCTCTACAAATAGTCGAACTGTTTCCTTAATTCGCAGAGCAGTGAGGTCATTGCTCTGCGAATAGCCAGAGCCGAGGCCAATCAAACGGGGTGTTTTGCTGAAGGGAAGCCGGCCAATTTAATAATTAATATTTTATATTTAGTCAACACGTCACGTCAATGACGTGAAGAGCTTTGCATGGTTGGCATGGTCTTCTTAATTGATTATTATTATTGGTGAAAATGTCTCTTAAACCGGGTTCTGCGTGAAATAATAATTTTGGCAAAGCGCTACCATCGCCATCTACCGACTTTCTGCATTACGACTCCTTACATTAATTTTGGTACTTTGCGGTACCAGCTTTGCGATCGTGTTGATATATTTCAGCGTTCAAATATAACAAATAACCCACCTTTTCACTTACACCTAAACATTCGCGTTTACACCAGTCCAAGAAAGTCTTGATGCGAACTTCATCTGACTCTGTCAGGCTGGCTGCGGTTCTTTTGATGCCTCTAATCAAACTTGTTTTCGGCTCCATCGTTAAACGAGCACATGTGCAGCAGTTCGTGCACGGTCGCGACCAAATGGGGTCAGACCTGAATTTATTTATTTCCGCTTGCTATTTTAGCAGGAAAGGGTAAAAGGAATTAAATTGCCGACCACACTCTTCGCTTGAAGATTTCATTGCGTGACGTTAAAGGAAGTGTATTTTAAAAGGATCTGCCATGGGTAATGAGAGCTGGTACTGACGTAATCACACGGAGCAAAATAAAATCACTGGCGCGTGTACTTAAACATTGGGCTAAAAATACAGGTCTGGTCCCTTCACTGTAACGGGTAGCACAAACCAACCGTCTTATTTTGGTGTATAGCGTTATTTTATTCAGTGCCAGTTATTCAGTTAATTTTATACAACCAAGATACGGGGGAATTATGTCAAAGAACGAGCACATATATTGCAAAGACAACGCTACAATCCTCACATTTGGGAACAACATCAATTTCACAGCAACCAGCATACATTTTTGTCATTTTATAAAAAAAATGGCTACTTCTGAAAAGGTTTTATCGAACGGTATCCAACAACTTCTTGAAAATCCTAGAGATGTTTTTTTGGATGTCACAAACTTGTTACTCAGGTTTGCGAACAATGTCCTCAATGACCCAGAAAATATAAAATACCGACAAATAAGAGTTGGAAATCCGATAGTTGAGAAACGTTTGTTACCAATCAATGGAGCTATGGAATGTCTCTTCGAAATGGGATTTGAAGAGGTACGGGTTACACCACTAGTCTTACGTACAGTTGCCAGACCAAAAATAATGGACGGACTCCGTTGCCTTTATGAAGGATGTAACATTCATCTCATAATTAATACAGAATATTCCATATTTTAAGGAAAGGGTAGCAACCCAAACAATACATACAGACTACGTGTCACTACATTAGTACAAAGACTGAAAGTTTACACGTTTAGTAACTTACAGGACGGCTGAGTTAAGGCGGACGTCCTCGCCTTGGTACTGGTGTAGTTGAGTAAATTTTTGCCTTAAATAATCATCATCTAACAATTTAATTTTTTTTTTAAATCATTATTTGATGGATTGAGTGATTTTGGGTTGCTTGCTCCTGTCCTGGGCCTTAACCAGTACTGTTAACTGGTTTAAACTACCCTTGTTTACATAAAGTGCCCCAAACAGATGCTATACAAGTTCAGGTATATGAATTAATAATCTTGCAAATTTTATTTTTGATATAAAATAAGAGCTTGTTAAAAGATTGTTTTGAAAAGTGATAGAATGATAACTTGCTACAGGACGGTGAACATCTTACCCTGCCCCAGCACACACTGCTTGATAGAACACGCAAAGTTCGAGATGAGTTGCTGCGCCACCGACAACGTCTGATGAGTTCGGTACCATCAGCACAATCACCAGGTGGCGCCACTGCAGCAACTTGGACAACAGGATCAGAGGCCACCAGAACCGCAGCATTGTCTCAACAGCAACGAAGTGATCAAGAAATATTTGTGAGTTTCTATTTCTTTGTGCTTGTCAGGTGTTTATCTCATGATTACCCAATGATCTAATGTCTTCTTCATGACTTGCTTACATTGTGGCTGAACGGTTATGTCATGGTACTGTGTTTATGTCATGACCTTGTGTTTTCTTCATGACCTGGAGTTGACCTCATATAAGTATTGGTTATTATGGTAATTAACGCTTATGATTATGTTTGTTTACATGTTGAAAATTATGTATTTTTAAATATATTATCTGGTGTTTACGTTATGGCACACGGTTTATGTGATGTCCTCATGACCTGGTGTTTACCTCATGACCTAGCTCTGACAGATTCTGCTTGTCACCTTAGTACTGTACACATAGATAGATGAAATAAAGACCACTCAACCTTTTTTGTGTTGCAGAGAAAAGAGACGCAATTCCTTGAGAAGCTGAACTCCAGCCTCAAGTTGGTGAAGCTGTATGAACGAGCAGACCTCCAGGCAAAGGCTCGGCAATGCATCCCTGTCACCAAACTACAAAAACAGGCCGAAGAGAAACACCTGGCGACGTCACCATCCGGTGATGCCAGTGCCGAGCTACGTGATGCCGAGCTTCTGGAGCTGTTAGCATGGTTCAAGTTTGACTTCTTCCACTGGGTCGATGCGCCGCCGTGCGTCCAGTGTGGCGGCAGCACCAAGTCAGTGGGGATGGCGCAACCAGACGCTGACGAACTGCGATGGGGAGCGAGTCGTGTCGAGAACTACCACTGTGTGACGTGTAATATCCACACGCGATTCCCGCGCTACAATGACCCGGAGAAGTTGCTGGAGACAAGGCAGGGGAGATGTGGTGAGTGGGCGAACTGCTTCACCCTGTGTTGCCGAGCAATGGGCTTCGAGGCACGCTATGTACTCGACTGGACAGACCACGTGTGGAGTGAAGTGTTCTCTGAGGCCCAGCAGCGATGGCTGCATTGTGACCCGTGTGAGAATGCATGTGACAAGCCACTTGTGTACGAGTCAGGCTGGGGCAAGAAACTCACATATGTCATCGCATTCGCTGTTGATGACCTCCAGGACGTGACATGGCGCTACACGACGCAGGTGACACAGGTTCTTGCACGTCGCTCCGACTGTCGTGAGTTGTGGCTTGTCAAGCAGATTGTGCGGTTACGCAATGAAAACCAGGTGGCGCTACCAGACAGTCGCAAAGATGTGTTGCAGCGCCGACTTGTTGCGGAAATTGTCGAGATGATGTCAACAAGGACGGCGGATACAGACGAATGTGTTGGACGGAGTTCAGGGTCACTGGCTTGGCGGCAAGGCAGAGGTGAAACTGGGTCAGCTGAGGTCAAGGCAAGTACAGTGATTCGCTTGACTGAGAAAGAACAAGCAAACAGATTGCTTCATATCAAGTATAGTTGTGCCAAAAATTGCTACGTTCGCATTTCAAATGAAGAGTTGACCACTGGGTGGCAGCACTTGGTGTATGACGCTACGGGAATACAACGGAAGGAGGAGCGAGATTGGAATATGTGCTACCTTGCACGTACAGAGGGTGCTACAAGTGCTACGATTACGTGGAAGTTTGACTTCTCAGGTTGGTACCAAGTAGGGCATTTTCTACAGCAGCACCTACTCTTTGGAATAAGCTTCCTTCTAGTTTTAGATCAGTTGAAAATATTTCCAGACTCTGCCAACATTGAAATAGATACATTTACCTTTGCTTATCCACCATAAAAGACATACATTGTCGATTATGGTTTGAAAATTGGTGTCACATTGTCATGCGTGTTTAATGTCTATCATTTATTTCAGGTCATAATACATCTCAACTGGCTTCTATGTATATCAATTAACATGCATGCTTCTACCACAACATTTGGGACTGACAACAGTTTTAACGTGCATAAACACCTACAATATAAATGAACACACAGCATGATATCACATGTGACACATTTTTAACATTGGTTAGAAACTTGTCAATTGTGAGGGAAGTTATCACTGATAATCTGTGGTGATGAACTAGTTTATTCTCCAGCCTGCCTGTGACAACTAACAACTGATGCGTGACGTTTCTGTGCAGACACAAGTCTAGCAGTGGACCAAGTGGACATCCAGGCTCTGTCAACATGCTTTGAGGATGGTCAAGTCTTGTGGAGACTGTGTGGGGGTGAACAATGTGCTCTCTTACCCTCAGGTAGGTGGCGCTATCATGTGTTACTGTGCTTACTCTAATGTGCCTACTACCTAGTAAAATCCTGATTCGCTTATTTTTGTTATGAAAAATGCCCATCTGCACCTCATTCAATCATTGGCATTATACGTTCTGTATGTTTATCAATTTGTTTGAGACATTTTAATCATCAGAACATATTTTAGGAGAGTGACCATTCTCTCGGCACTAATTCACCTTTTTTTTTACTCTGAGCATCATGTGGCTCCCTCTTGTGGCTAAATTTGCATTGTTTGTGGCAACTGTCACCCTTCAGACAATTACATATTTTTATCCCAACGTGTTACACCGTCATAATTCTATTGCCTAATTAGGTGAATCAGTCAGAATCCTGAATTCTTGGTTAACACCCCATTATTGTCATAAAATTATACACTGGCTATAAATATAGCCACCATGTGCAGTGCCTAGGAGTCAAAAGTTCAAACTAGCTGCAACTGGCGTCCTGTGATTTCTGTTGTTTATGCCATCCTATATAATTATGCAGCATTAGTTATGTGATTATTAAATTTGACCTATTTGCCTCCCTGCACATCTGTACGTTTATTTAGCATTTAGTTATTTAGGAGTGGTGAGTCTGTAGATGTGTCTGTAATGTCTGTACCTGTCTGTATGTTGAGTGGTGAGTCTGTAGATGTGTCTGTAATGTCTGTACCTGTCTGTACATGTATGTTGAGTGGTGAGTCTGTAGATGTGTCTGTAATGTCTGTACATGTATGTTGAGTGGTGAGTCTGTAGATGTGTCTGTAATGTCTGTACCTGTCTGTACATGTATGTTGAGTGGTGAGTCTGTAGATGTGTCTGTAATGTCTGTACCTGTCTGTACATGTATGTTGAGTGGTGAGTCTGTAGATGTGTCTGTACAGTCTGTACCTATCTGTATGTTGAGTGGTGAGTCTGTAGATGTGTCTGTAATGTCTGTACCTGTCTGTACCTTGTATGTTGAGTGGTGAGTCTGTAGATGTGTCTGTAATGTCTGTACCTGTCTGTACCTTGTATGTTGAGTGGTGAGTCTGTAGATGTGTCTGTAATGTCTGTACCTGTCTGTACCTTGTATGTTGAGTGGTGAATCTGTAGATGTGTCTGTAATGTCTGTACCTGTCTGTACATGTATGTTGAGTGGTGAGTCTGTAGATGTGTCTGTAATGTCTGTACCTGTCTGTACATGTATGTTGAGTAGTGAGTCTATAGATGTGTCTGTAATGTCAGTATCTGTCTGTATGTTGAGTGGTGATTCTGTAGATATGTCTGTACTTGTCAGTACCTTGTATGTTGAGTCTATTGTATGTTGAGTCTGTAGATATGTCTGTACCTGTCTGTACCTTGTATGTTGAGTGGTGAGTCTGTAGATGTGTCTGATGATGTGTCTGTAATGTCTGCACCTTGTATGTTGAATCTGTTGTATGTTGAGTCTGTAGATATGTATGTACCTGTCTGTACCTTGTATGTTGAGTGGTGAGTCTGTCAGTCTGTAGATGTGAAGTCCTGTTTGTACCTTGCATGTTTGTGTATCTTCATGTACATATACACATACACATACCTACAAACAAACACATACATACTACACACTCCATACACAGGCACCCACACACCACCCACATGCACACACACACGCACACGCACGCACGCACGCACGCACGCACGCACGCACGCACGCACGCACGCACACCACGCACACACACACACACACACACACACACACACACAAACCGTTGTCTTTGGGGAGACCATCAACCATCTGGTAGACCTGTGTGATTTAAAGGTTGTCATTGTTGTTCACTAGATGGCCGACGCACCGTCACGAGTGACCTAGGAGGCAGTCACGAGCTGTTGGTGACAGCTGAGTTACGGCGAGGCAAGGGAGACGTTGCCTGGCAGCACACACAGCTGTTCCGCCAGTCGCTGGCTGACAGGGACTCCTTCCCTTTCGACATCATGGTCACCTTCAAGGATGCAGCATGACATGCCGGGGGGTTCACTCTAGAAATAGGTAACACCAACGTCATAGCCAAGGAAGGAGATATTATAGAGAAGGTTGAACACTACAGATAGACATACTAAGCAAATACATAAAGACTAGGAAGGAAATGGATTGGAGAGCACTGCAACAACTAAACCCAATA
The DNA here is from genome assembly GCA_025642075.2 of Ridgeia piscesae. NCBI lineage: Eukaryota > Metazoa > Annelida > Polychaeta > Sabellida > Siboglinidae > Ridgeia > Ridgeia piscesae. The sequence continues at coordinate 31,678 of JAODUO010000927.1, read as the reverse complement.
TGGAATTTACACTCTAACATATATTGCAGGCATGTCGGGGGGGGGGGTTCACTATGTGCATTGTACTCTTAGCCAAAGATGTTCTATTATTATATTTCAATAATGGCTCCTTGATAGTGATTGCAAACAACAATTTTAGAGGAGCATCCAGACCCTGTAACATGCACCTTTTGTGTGCATATTTAGACATTATTTTCCCATTATTTTATATGTATATTTTGACAGATATCAGTCAGTTAAAGACTATTCTTCCATTCTTCATTTCGTGGGACCACTGTGTGTGTGTGTGTGTGTGTGTGTGTGTGTGTGTGTGTGTGTGTGTGTGTGTGTGTGTGTGTGTTGTGTGTGTGTGTGTGTGTGTGTGTGTGTGTGTGTGTGTGTGTGTGTGTGTGTGTGTGTGTGTGTGTGTGTGTGTGTGTGTGTGTGTGTGTGTGTGTGTGTGTGTGTGTGTGTGTGTGTGTGTGTGTGTGTGTGTGTGTGTGTGTGTGTGTGTGTGTGTGTGTGTGTGTGTGTGTGTGTGTGTGTGTGTGTGTGTGTGTGTGTGTGTGTGTGTGTGTGTGTGTGTGTGTGTGTGTGTGTGTGTGTGTTTGTTATGTTTATGTTTTTGTCATGTTTATACTTGTGTGATGACGAATATAAGAAAATGTGTCCTTACTTTATCACAGATTTCACACTTGAATAAGCATTGAAATTGGGGGGTGGTAGTATTGATGTCAACATTAAACAAATCCATACTGTATGTTAACGTGATATATCAACATTGCAAACACTTTTTTATTCTGTCAAAAAATACTCTTCAGAAGTGATAATACACCACAAATTCTTCTATAAATTATGTCATGTTATTTGTGGGACTATTTAAGACATCCCATTCCTTTGTCGCAATCCTTTACACCAGCATGTATGCCCGCATATTCCATTTGATTTGCATCTACAATATTGTTTATTATAACTAATTATGAATTGCATTGCTGGGCATAGTGATTCAATGTTTAAGTATGTAAAATATGTTTAATAATAACAAATAACAATGGCTGTTGAACATTTGTTGGAATCAACCCAAACACTGAACAACTAATGCTGTCTGTCTGATATAAACAGCTGAATATACCAACAATAACAAGTTTTTAACAGCCTGCTACATAACACCCACAGCCTTCACCTTCATACGTACTATTCAAAATTTGCTAGGATCACTATTTAGGGCGGTGTTATATTTTTCGGTATGAAAACTGAAAATGGCATGTATTCGAGGACGTGTTTATTACCAAATTTGAACAATAGGTAACACCAATGAAATTCAGGAAATAAACATGTCCTCGAATACATGCCATTTTAAGTTTTTGTGTGATACCCATGCCAAAAAATATAATACCACCCTAAATAGTGATCCTAGCAACTTTTGAGTAGTATATAATGCATGCCCATAGCCCCTGACACCTAGGCATGACATACTGAAAACGACCCCCTTAAGCCACCGATGCGAAGTAACTGTTGTCAAGATGATGAATTGTAAAATGTCGCTGGCTACAGGATACACCTGTAAAGGATAATTCAGTAACATTTATTGGCTGTGTTGGTGATAAATAGAACAAGTGAACATTGTGTTTCGGGGTGAATTATAAATGCACTTTAAACAGTCCTAAGCACCAGATATTGCACTGATACAATTAGCAATTAGCCTTAGACATGTTTGATGTAACCATATAATGTAACAAACCACTGTTGTTTGCCTCTGTACCGGTGAATGTGCTTTCTCTTGTTCGTAACGTGAACATTTCATTGTGACCTGTGTTATTTAATGTAATTTTGCGTTGTGGATGGATTAAAGTTGACATGCAAAACATTAGTCTTGTTTTCTACTTGTAAAAAGTCTAATTGCTTGCTACTTACTGTTAAACACACTGCTGTCGTTTAATTGAAGGTGCCTCTTCAGTTTGGTATTGAATGATCAAATAACATGGGTGTCATGTGCCACATTTTGGTACAAAACCCCACGCCTCCATCCTGTTGGGTGCCATGTGCCACGTAGGGTATGTACAAAACCCCACGCCTCCATCCTGTTGGGTGTCATGTGCCACATAGGGTATGTACAAAACCCCACGCCTCCATCCTGTTGGGTGTCATGTGCCACGTAGGGTATGTACAAAACCCCACGCCTCCATCCTGTTGGGTGCCATGTGCCACGTAGGGTATGTACAAAACCCCACGCCTCCATCCTGTTGGGTGCCATGTGCCACGTAGGGTATGTACAAAACCCCACGCCTCCATCCTGTTGGGTGCCATGTGCCACATAGGGTATGTACAAAACCCCACGCATCCATCCTGTTGGGTGCCACGTGCCACGTAGGGTATGTACAAAACCCCACGCCTCCATCCTGTTGGGTACCATGTGCCACGTAGGGTATGTACAAAACCCCACGCCTCCATCCTGTTGGGTGCCATGTGCCACGTAGGGTATGTACAAAACCCCACGCCTCCATCCTGTTGGGTGCCATGTGCCACGTAGGGTATGTACAAAACCCCACGCCTCCATCCTGTTGGGTGCCATGTGCCACGTAGGGTATGTACAAAACCCCACGCCTCCATCCTGTTGGGTGCCATGTGCCACGTAGGGTATGTACAAAACCCCACGCCTCCATCCTGTTGGGTGCCATGTGCCACGTAGGGTATGTACAAAACCCCACGCCTCCATCCTGTTGGGTGCCATGTGCCACATAGGGTATGTACAAAACCCCACGCCTCCATCCTGTTGGGTGCCATGTGCCACACAGGGTATGTACAAAACCCCACGCCTCCATCCTGTTGGGTGTCATGTGCCACACAGGGTATGTACAAAACCCCACGCCTCCATCCTGTTGGGTGTCATGTGCCACGTAGGGTATTTTCAAAATATCACCCCTAATGACAGAACATAATAGGAATGGCACACCAATAATCATTCATGGGCTCGCTGGTATGCTCAGGGTCTAATTAAGGTATTCGCCATATTAAAGACAAACAAAATTAGGACGGCCTAGCTAGACAGAATATTATTGTAGGCCAGTGCATGAGAACTCTATGTTTACGTGCCAATGTGTGCATGTACATGTGTGCCACTGCGTGAGTGTGTACGTGTGTGTGTGTGTGTGTGTGTGTGTGTGTGTGTGTGTGTGTGTGTACGTGTGTGTGCATGCGAGCGTGCGCGTGTATGTGTGTGCGCATGCGTGATATATATATATATATATATATATATATATATATATATATATATATATATATTAAACATTAATATCATGCATTTAAATTAAGCCATATGCATGCTCTACCCTTTAGATAAACGGTCACGAATGCTCGGGCTTTTAGCGTTTTCTAAGATCAACAATTTAATTCACATCGGTGGAAATATAAACTTAATAACTACGGATACTTTCATAGGCGAAAACGCAAAAAACGTGAAAAATAAGAACCAATTATATATATATATATAGAGAGAGAGAGAGAGAGAGAGAGAGAGAGAGGGAGGAGAGAGGAGAGAGAGAGGGAAGGAGGAAGAAAGGGAGGGAGAGAGAAAGAGAGAGAGAGAGAGAGAGAGAGAGAGGGAGGGAGGGAGGGAGGGAGGGAGACAGAGAATGGCAGATAGATGGACGTAGAGTCAAGGGCGCAAGGTGCATATTGTGCTTTATTCACAAACACAAAGCTCCATTTTATTTATGCAGAAATAAGCTATACACTATACATTTCTATGTAGTTTCCAGCGTCGGAATTCAGAGTTTTATGGAGGAACCAAATTTATCAAAGGACCGCGTTTTATTGGCTTGGAAAGGAAGTCAGTTTTCCCGCGATGGCTATGTAAAATTAAACACATCACCTCGAGCGTATACGTAATCAAACGCGTACGCGTTCTGACTTTCGCGGGACAGTCCATTGATCATAACGGGGTAGTTGATAAGTTAAAAAACGCATGTTTGATAAAATCAACCACCAGTTCAAAAACTTACAAGCTCTAAGCTAGCCCTATTTCAAGAAATGCAAAATTGCGTAGAAACGACCGGTTTCGTCTTCAAAAACGTCGCTTTGTTTGTGTCATATCCAAAAATCCAACCCTGGAAAAGCCGTTTAGGCTACGTCAACCTTTTTAGAAACGAGTGTTCTCGTTGGTCTATTGAACAGTCTTTCCTTCTAGAACATTCTGCCGGATGTTCGAAATTATTCATTCTGATTGGCTAGTTAAACAGGGGTTCCATATTAGCCTAATCAAAACCTTCGACTGAGTAACGTTATACGTGGATTTGATCGTTAAGGAAATTAGTTGAATGCAACTCCTCGAGCTAGCAAGACGTTCAGAAGGTCGAACAGTGAAGCCAAAAAGGACTTCGGATGTATCGTTTGTCGAGCCTAAACATTTGCGCTACAACAAGAGAAGCGGTCGAACGTTAGCGGCAACGCCTGCAAGTCTGAAGACACGCAATGCTCTGTGCGATTGAACACCATTTCATCGCCGTCTTCCCTGCATCAAGTTGTCGCTGCCAATGAACGTTGCCGCCATGCCATGGTTACCACCGCTCTTGGGTAAAAAGGTAGGCATTTTTATATAAAACAGTCCGAATTCAAATCTAAGTTATGCTGCTTGCGAAATGTATATAATGCATTTCCTTTAAAAAAAAAATATTGTGTTTTCAGATGTACGCAGTCGTGCATCGAGTTGATGTTCCCCACCTTTGCTTTCGCCACCACAACGGGAAATCCAGAATGCCGCGGGTCGTCAGGATCACAGACAGAGCCAAATCTGTCGGCGACAACATCACGCATCAATTCACGCATCCGCTGGCGCCATCACGATCGCCATTCAATTCGCATCGAAACGTGGCATCGCCAAAACCCGTTGCTGTTCTTCACCTTCGGCGTCGCTACCGCAAATCCGGAATGCCGCGTGACGCCACAATCACAGACGAGCCAAATCTTTCGGCGGCAACTTCACGCATTCACACATCCTCCGGCGCCGCCACGATCGCCGTTCAACTGGCATCGAAACGCGACATCGCTAAAGCGCGAGGGCAACCGGACGAATTCGGCGCAACGAGAGTGCTTCTTAATTTCAAATACGCGAGCATCCGATGTTATCGCAGCAACAGCCGGCATCAGTAACTCCGCATCGTATGTCCTGTCCGTGTCTTGTCTCTTTCTCTGTGGGCCACTACGACGTATTAGTGTCAACGCCCAATTCTATGTTCAGTGTTGTTTAGTTTTGTGACGAGGGGGTTGTTACGGGGGACCGTTGCAATTCCCGGATGAGATCCAGGGCCAATCGAACTGAAAAAGTTCGCACTGTTGATTGGATTCCCCTGTTGTGTATCCAGACCTGGTGCTAGTGGCGGTTTGTGGACGAGACCAATGTTGCTTGTCTGTTCGATTTACGTGTCTGTTATGTGTATGTACTGTGTTATGTTCGAATTGCGGAGAAAGTCACCGAAGTCACCAAAACGTCCGAAATGACGAGGTTCAAGTGTCACTTCGCAAAAGAACACTTGACATGGTTATGGACGATAACCTGGAACGTTAAACTGCATTAAAAACGAACATTATCATGAGTCATTATGCCTATTATTATACTTCGTAGGCTTACGCTTCATTCCATTCAATAAAACGGTGACAAATTATTAATAACGCCTATGTTGTATTTATAGTTAAGTTTGCCTCAGTGAGCTCGTAATCGTGAGTTCCCCACCAATTCCAACTAGTCCGAAAAACTACCGAAAATAGTTTATATAGGCCTATGACAATTAACGATATCTGTCCACATAACGCTGAACCTTGCCGCAGTGTCTTTAACCGTGCCCCAACGAGTTTAAAGTTCAAACGAATGACGTCATCGTGATTGTTGACGAAACCCCGTGACTAGTAGACGTAAACGAATGACGTCAAACGCCAAGAATTCCGAAACCACAAACGAATCGTTTGTCAGTCATTCACAATATATATATATATATATATATATATATATACATATACATATATATACATATATATATATATATATATATATATATATATATATATATATATAAAGTATCCGTAGTTATTAAGTTTATATTTCCACCGATGTGAATTAAATTGTTGATCTTAGTACACACTGTGAAGACATTTCTTTTAGCGCGTGCAATTTATTTCATTTGTAAAATGATCACGAAACCTCCGTCTTTTAGCGTTTCCTACTAGAAAATGCTAAAAGTTTTCGTGACCAGTGACACAGAGAAATGGCCGCACAGTACAATATGACCACTATGTATATCGTGTATAATGCAGAAGTCTTTAAATTACTTCTTGATTACTTCAATATAAGCTTGTGACACACACACACACACATTCTTTAATGACATGTTCACTTGGGAACTATATCCCACTGTGGGGCTACACAGCGCTATGTGAGTGCTAAATATAGCATGACGCGGTACAAACTCGGGATTTTAGACACACCCATTTAATGGCATGTTGGTTATGGCCCCCGACAACGTCGCCACCTAGTGGATAAAGTGCGAATAAAATGACGCAGGTGCTACCTGACGGGTATACTGTGTCACTGTAGGAATCTCCCCACACGTTCGTCTCCAAAACTAATTCGATTTATAATACATCAATTCATAGATGTGTGCATTTAATTAGTTTTGGATTGTATTGTGCGTTTATTTGACAACGAAATATGAGAATTATCATCCATGCAAGCCAGGGGTTGTTGCCCTGAGGCTGTGCCAGTGGTACTGTACCATACCATCTTCGCAAAAGGTGGGGATGAGCGGAATCGAACTTTAAAATGATGGCAATTGACTTCGCCAGTTGCTGCTGTGTCAGCTGTGGTATCAGCGCAAACTTGAAGATGAATATACGACTGGTATGAATACCAGTATATTAGGACGAGACTATTCGCAGAGCAGCTCTGCGAATAAGGTCACAATCGCCACTATTCGCACAGCAGTGACGTGACTGCTCTGCGAATTAGGGAACAATGCAGTGCCAGAATTCGCAGAGCAGGGGACATACCTCCAAATGGAGTACTACGTACGCCATTACCCATAGTATTCCTGCTGAAAAGAACTGCATTGTGCACTTTTTGTAAATTTCTGGAAGCACTTAATGTAGGACTGGTTGAATGGAAATGATATTTCTGCGTAGCGTGATATCACAGCTGCAAAATAATGATATTTGTCAGACAGTGAAAAGGTGCGAATGCATACAGGTGTAATTTGGCCTAGAGGTGTCAACATTGGCAATCGGCCGCTGATTGAAGCAAACATGAAGGGGTGTCAGGTTAGAGACTGGATTGTAGGAGAAAGAGATATGTTATTGTCACATTTTCATTTTATACACGACATGTGTCGATGGAGACTAATTAATGTCTGAAATTTTCAATACCATGGATTGATAATCCTAGTGGGAAATCAAAGAAACGTTACAATGGCCGCCTATGGAAAACCAATTGGTGGTATCTACCCAGCAGTGGCGTCACTCTGTTCAGTAGTGTTGAATATAGTAGCTAAACTGATACATACACAAACTTGACTATAGTTCGATGCATTTCAGAGATGTCACAAAAGGAGCTGAACTTATTAAATAGAACCAATGCGTGTGCACACAACATGTAATGTTTGCATAAGGAACACCAGCAGGTTGTGAACCTACCACACACAAAACTGAATTAATCGATATTACCCTAAACTGTCCAAATGATCACAATTGTTTGACAAACAACAGACAATGCTTTCGCATTACAACACAGTATTCTAAATATAATCAGTCACAACTGTATTTTATATTATTAGAAAATTTTAATTTATATCATCTGACAGAAATATATAATTATTAAAAATCTAAAAAAGTATACACAACTTCATTTTTCTGGATAACAGTGCTAGTTTTGTTTTGAACTCTTCTTGTGTGGAAACATCATCCGTCACCATGGCTGTCAAACATCCTATTTGAACGATTGTTTCTACCTGAAAAAGTGACAAATTACAAAACCAGTACAGTTGTTTCCCATAAGCAAGAATTCTTAACGGTGATTATTACAACAGAACATGTTGCATTGCCTAACAATTTCCAACATTTCCTCTAATTGATTACCTTCGCAAGAGTGCTCATTTCTCCTGTTCAATGTGTCTGTTTATGGCCATATTCTCTTGGTCTATCCCATATCATGTGGTCTTCTCTTCACCTCTTATCTGGCGTTTCTATAATAAAGCAATGTTAAGAGATATATAAGCGCTACGTGAGAAAAATATAATAGTTATTAAAATATAATGAACAAAAGCAAAATAATAAAAATCCATCAATACAATAGATGTATTTTAAAGACTACATGAAAGTCCTCCAAGAAAGCAGTAACTACAAAGTATTTATTACAGGTTCAAGCATTTTTATATCTTTCAATAATATCATTTTCCACAAACAAACCGTAGAACGAATTAAGTAAAATTTATCGTGAAACTGAGATAATGTCCTAAAAACAGAACTTTTAAAGATAAAATCCATGAAATTATGTAATTTATAATATTTATATAATTTAAAAAGATATTAAAAAGAGGGTATCCGGAAGTGGGAGACACTGTGCCAGGAGGCCTTCTAATAGTTATTAAAATATAATGAACAAAAGCAAAATAATAAAAATCCATCAATACATTGATGTATTTTAAAGACTACATGAAAGTACTCCAAGATATAGTTAAGCAGTAACTACTATTTATTACAGGTTCAAGCATTTGTTTATCTTTAAATTATATATGTTTCCACAAACAAAACGTAGAACGAATTAATTAAAGTTTATCGTGAAAAACATAATTTTTTAAAGATAAAATCCATGAAATTATGTAATTTATAATATTTATATAATTTAAAAAGAGGGTATCCGGAAGTGGGAGACACTGGGAACATTCTGCCTATAGTACATTAGTACATAGTACAGTATCTAATGTATCTACTTGGGCTCGGGACTCCGCTTTGGTTGCTCCTTACAACGTTCCCCTGGCGAGAAACGTCACGACCTTCAACCTCACAACTGATTACTGTGCTACGAGAAAGGGAGGGAGTATCTGCCCCTAAGCCCGGCGTTCCATTGCCGGATGTGACCCTCCACATTGCGAGGGTCACGTGATACACCCTTTGCCACGAGGCATCGAATACACATCAGTTACAATTAGAATACATTTCTTTCCTTATATACCATATAGTGTTTGACTGGCGATTGTGGTGTCAACTTGTCTTATCGTAAACTGATATAACTATTTCCAGTGAAGTTATTTGTATTGTAGAATGGCGTTAAAACCTTGTTTATATGTTATATTATATCATATGATACATTAAACATGTTAACATGAGAAACTATAATTATTCATCCATGCACAGTTATGGATAGGTCTGTTTGACACCAGGCGACGTGAAACCAAGATGGCGCACACTTCGTCGCCATTTTGTCCTTCATAAAATGTAACAAGGAATTACTTTAAAATGTTGATACATAATTCGTACAATTCCATATAACTCAAATTTGTAAACAAGAATACATAACATAAAATAATAAACATATAATTAACAGATGTAGACTAAGACAACTGTAGTTATTTTATTAAAGATATTATCGACACCAATCAGCATAGTGATCGTAATTTTGTTTTCCACATGCGTGTTGGCTTAAACATGCAAAAACATCGTTTATACGTTATATTATATCATATGATACATTAAACATGTTAACATGTGAACCTATCATTATTCATCCATGCAGATTTACGGATAGGAATGTTTTACAACAGCTAGGCGACGTGAAACCAAGATGGCGCACACTTCGTCGCCATTTTGTCCTTCATAAAATGTAACAAGGAATTACTTTAAATGCTGATACATAATTCGCATAATTCCATATAACTCAAATTGGTAAACAAGAATACATAACATAAAATAATCAACATATAACAGATGTAGACTAAGCCAATTTATTTTATTTAAGATATTATCAACACCGATCAGCAGTGATCATAATTTTGTGTTCCACATACGTGTTAGCTTAAACAGGCAAAAGCACTTGTCCCAACAATGGTAGTGACTTTAGGGACAAAAACTAGAAATGATCGAAGCTTGGCAACCTTTCTCATCGGAGTAAGCAATGAATTTAAACATCTTAAAGATAATATGATATCGGACAGGAAGATAATGCAATGACTTTAGAAGCCGCATATAACGAATAAAATATGGAGACCTAGTCTCAATCCTTGAACGTTGTCTTTCCACCACTAACCATAAACGTTCATACCTTCGAGTAATTGCATCGTCCAATCTGTGCCCGTCGTCGTTGTGTTTCGGCATCTGTTTATGATGTCCTCAACCTAGCCCCTAATGAGTGTTACGCAATACTCCACCTTAGAGGTATCGGTTGCGGATGGTTTACACTACTCGCATGTCAGGTAGTTACATCTAGCGACCTACTGCAGGATTGGCCACCATCGCAACTCACCACAACACACAAGCAGTGTAGTGTCTCTTCAAGATTCAATAACTGCAGAAGTCCAAGTTCGGCTTGGTAGCAAACACGTTTTTATTCCTCCCAATACACAGTACAAACATCTTCCATCTCTTCTGTTCTCTCCTTCCGTCTCTTCCTTCCTTAGGCTTATATCCTATCTGCCAAGAGGCAGTCACTAACAAGACATGCATTTCCTTATTTAGTTAGGCTATCTGCGCAACTCTCTGGCTAAGCTTTGGACAAGGCTCGGACTCCCCTCTCGGTAGGTCCGAGAGATAATAATAGTCTGGCTGTGCTTCTTCGTATAGTGCGGCTAAGGCCAACTAGAATAGCACTACTGACCCTCCCAGCAGTGCCGCCTACGGCCAACAAGAATAGCAACCCATTATCGTCACTAATAACCTGCAGCCACTAGTCCAGCTATCTACGACTTATTGTGTCTTGCTTCCTATAGTGCTTTCATATCTCTGATTCAAAATATATCCTTGCGATTCTTACATCTCCCCCCCCCCCTAACAAAAGTGAATCCTCTGGATTCACGTCAGGAGAAGAAACCAAGAAGCGGAAGGAATAGAATATAGAGAAGCAACTACCTGCACATAGGAATGGCCAAGCACAAAAAGACTAATAATACACAAGCCATACAACACAAACTAATATATGTAAGCATGCCAACCAACATTGAGAGTATATAATGATATTAATTTAACCGGCCGGTTTAAATTAAATATCGAAGAACACCAAATAAACTGTAAGCAAAAGACATACTCTCAATATACATGCAAGTAAAACCGACAATCCAAATGATAATCATTAAAATCGTAATCAAGCGTAACCAATTACTTATACAAACACCACACATAATATAGCAAGAGCGTAGGGACACGATCAGCACAGACTAGCAGAGAGACTGTGACAGTCAAGACAATCGGCGTCCTACAACAATAATACTAAGTAGTAAAACAAAACATCGATATACACAGCAATTAACACACAAACTTCAAACAAATCGATGCAATAACCAATTATGCGCAAAGGGCCCTTAGACTATTGAATTAGCCACGCCTGGCGTTCTAATGGACATGACGTCCGTTAGATTGAGTAGCCGCGCTACCCAGAGCGAAAAAACTAGAGGAAGGTTCCCCTGGCAAAAGAACAGTATCCCCCGCTCGGAGCGTCTGTGGAGCGGAGCCGACAGGAAGAGTGTGATCGGTGGCAGGCGTGGTATCTGCAGACAAGGGCGTGTCCTGAGGAGTCGGACTAATACCGGTTAGACAAAATTTTGGACGTCCTAGATAGAAATAGACGCCGACACCCGCAACGGTAAACAACATGAGTAACAAGGCAAAATTCAGAAAAGGTAAGTTGTCGACATAACCATCCCAATTAATATCCGAAAATTTGTCGTGGTCCTGCATTTCGAAAAAGGTGTGTAATTTAACATCTGGCAGGACAGGCAACGATTTCCACGCTGCAGCAGGAAAAAGCTTGGTAATGGCTGTGTGACTAACTGTTGTAGACAAATTAAAAGGATGAACAGTGATAATTGGCAACTTCCAGGCCAAAGTGGAAGTCGCCTTGTACAAACGTTGCAATGTCCAAGACTGTCCGCTAATGCGACACCTTGGCTTAACAGTTAACACGGATAAACCCGGCTGCAGAATACCTGTAATACTCGCCTGCCCCGCACAGTAACATTTAAATGGTTCACCCGGTGAGAGAATAGCAAATGTACCTTCCTGTAATTCCTGTATATCGTGCCTTGGCGTCGCATTACCCCTAACTGTAACGAAACATTGTTTGCGATGAGAGTCATCATTAGTTAGAACACCCCTAGGACAACGTAGTCCATTGTTGTTATATATGGGCCCGACATACAGATAGCGGGGTCGCGTCCAACACAGTTCCTAGGGAGAAACATACTACCTACACGTGTATTATATGCCACGGTAGGGGGCAATCTTAATTGCATCGTAAACTTACAGGCCATGTCCAAAAATAATACCTTAAATAGTCGACATTATCGGTTAAAGGTAAGTTTGCTGTAAACACTAGACTCGCATGGTCTTTCCACATTGGTGTAATTATGACATGTTCATAAAACCATTCTAAATGTGGGCTTGAAAATCCCAATGAATTACCTTCGCGTACAATCTTTGGATTATTTTAGTCTTACCGGTCGTTTGATGCTTAACCCACAAGGTGCTACCCCGAATACGAAATACCTCGTATTGCGGGTCCCAGCGGCTTGTGAATGTTAGAGGCTCGGCGGCCAACACAACTACGGAGTCGCCTATTTTTACCTCTTTAGCGGTCGCGCGTGTCTGTATACGTTCCCTGACCTGCGTACGATTATGGGCTGTATTTACCCTGGCTTGTTTGAGAGCCGATGCAAGCTCATCTAAGCGATTCCCAAAATAATGGCTATGACGGGTGGACAGTAATTTAGTAAGTGGCATACGTGGTCGACGGCCATATAACAAATAGAATGGAGAGAAATTTGATGTAGAACTGACACTAATTCGATGCGCCAATAAAACATCCGGCAATTTATTTTCCCAATCGGTTGTTCTGTTAGAACAAAGTTTAGAGATCATATTTGTTATCGTCCTGTGTGATCTCTCATTAATTGCATTGGCATTTAGTCGGTATGGAGGAGTACGACGATGTTCAATACCCAAATTTTGAAGATATGTTTCCCATGCCTGCGCACAGAATTCAAGGCCATTATCAGTTATCAAAATTTGCGGAAATGAATGAACAGGAAAGAAATGAGTTGCAAACGCCGACCACACACTAGCATTAGTCTTATCTTTGATAGGTATCGCTTCCACCCAACCTGTAAGGTGACAGATTATTGTTAATATATAACGATTACCATTCGTGGAACAAATATATGGGCCGCTCAGGTCGGCACTCACAATAGCCATAGGAGAGTTAGGAATTTCCATACTTCCAAAGGGAACCCTGTCCCGGTGTTGTGTATAGAGCTGGCAAATAGGGCATATCTAAATAACATCTTTAATGTCCCGTCTCATGCGTGGCCAGACATACGCCTCTAGTACGCGATTAAAAGTTTTCATAATGGACATATGGCCAACCTCTTTATGCGCCCTGATAATAACATTAGAGCGATACACCTTTGGTAACATTAGCCGCGGATATGTGGCTGACAATGGATTAGGTCTTGCGATACTATATAAGACACCTTTAATCAAGGTAATGTCTGAATCGCCGTCTACAGCGAGCCTACGCTCTCGGGAAAATTCCTTTTCCTGAGCCGTTTTTATCGTGTTTAAATCAATGCCATCATAAATTAACGGTAGTACCTCCTGCATGCGTTGTTCCGGGAAAGCCTCAGGCGAAATCCAATCATCAGAATCTATTATGCCAACATACTCTGTTTTAGCAGCCGATACAGGCATTCTTGACAGGAAATCAGCGCGCACGTTTAGTTTTCCTTTGTGATAGCAAATTTTAGCTCCGAATTCAGAAAGAAGTACACTCCAACGTTGTATACGTGTATTAGCCATTTGCTTAGTGAAAAGAGATTTCAAAGGTTTATGATCGCAAAATATAGTAAATTGAGCGCCATATAAGTACGGACGTAATTTCTCAATTGCATAAATGATCGCATATGCTTCACGTTCAATACATGCCCAACGTCTTTGAACCGGATTTAACGCATGAGAGACGTACTGTATAACTCGTTCTACCCCCTGATTATCATCTTGGACCAAAATAGCTCCCACGGCCACGTCACTTGCGTCTGTGTATAATTTGAACGGTCTACCTAAACGCGGAGCAGCCATTATTCGTCGTGAAATAAGAGCTCGTTTAAGTGCCTTAAACGCGGCTTCCTGTTCCGAGTTCCACTGAAAGCGTACATGTTTTCTAGTAAGGCTCACCAAAGGCTCAGCTAAGTCAGCATAATGTGGAATTAAATCTCTTTAGTAACCTGTCATGCCTACAAAACAGCGGACTTGTTTAATATTGGTAGGGGTGGGAAGGTGTCGTATTGCGTCTACCTTTTCTGGATCAGAAGAAATGCCATCGGCACTAACCATGTGACCAAGCAATTTAATTTGTTTCAAGCCAATGTGACACTTAGTCGGTTTTAATCTTAGACCAGCGGATCGTAAGCGGTCAAAAACCAATTGGAGATGTTTTAAATGGTCCTCGTCATTTTGAGAGAACACAACAATGTCATCAAGATAGACCAAACAAATTTTTCCTATAAGGCCGTCTAAAACATTGTCCATAATGCGTTGAAACCAACTAGGCGCAGTGGCCAAGCCAAAAGGCATTTTGAGAAATTCAAACAACCCTCGGTGACAGCGAAAAGCTGTTTTAGGAATAGTTTCCTGATCCAAGCGGATTTGATGATAACCACTACGTAAGTCTAGTGCACTAAAAACAGTAGAACCTCCTAAACTGTCAAAAATAATTTTGATGTTTCGAATAGGATATTGGTCTTTTACAGTAACATCATTCAGTTTACGATAGTCAACACAAAAACGCGTAGTACCGTCCTTTTTAGGAATCAATGTGACTGGGGCAGCCCAGCTAGAAATACTCGGTCGAATAATATGCTGATTTAACATTTCATCAATAGCGTCATCGACCAGTTGACGTTTATGTGACGGCGTGCGGTAAGCTGGCAAAGAAATCGGAGGCCCGACGGTTTGGATGTGCATCGGAATTTTTTTACAATTTCCGATTGCGTCTTTGTCAACAGAAAACACATCGGCATTTCGTCGGAGTAACTCATTAAACGGCGGGCTGCCAGTGACAGGTAAAACTGACCCTAATCCGGCGATACCAATATCATTGCTAAACAATGACCATGAGTGACCGTGCATTGTCAAAATACGTCTAGACATATCTATCTGAGCTCCAGCTATAACATCGCATCCTAAGATCATGTTCTGATTTAAATCGTCTACAATACGAACTTTAACAGGCTGTCTAACATGATCAATACGTATTTCTGTTTCACCAATTACAGTTACGACCTGTCCATTTACACCTTGCAAATCAGGAGCCGGCTGCACAAATAGTGACCGGTGAGAAGCTCTGGCAATTGTATGATACACATTACGCTGCAACAAAGAGCAAGTAGACCCCGTGTCGATGAGAGCTTTGACTAAGACACCACTTATCGTAATGTTTATGCAGGGTCTTCCTGACGGAGTCTCTGTTGCAGCGGTCGGAAGTTTCCCGGATGTCGTGACGTGTGAGGCGACTGGACTGCGGACATCCGGTAGGAGCGCGGTTGCTTCGCTGACGGGCGATACTCGGTCTGCGCGGCGCGTAGGTGTTCCGGCGGCTGGCGAGCGTCCGTCGTATTGAAGAAGCGTTTGGGACGTTGTAAGACCGGGCATTCTCGCTGAATGTGACCGGCTACACCACAGCGATAGCAAACCGGAAGCGTACGGGGCAGCTGAGATTTACGCGCACCTTCAGTTCCGAATTGTCCGTAATTAATGTCAGGCCTGTGAAAACCACGGGGCGAATTAGCTGCTTCCATTTTAGCAATTTTTGAGGAAATCCTTTCCTGACTATTTAGCACTTTTTTCAGGAGAGCAGAGACGTCCTGCGTGGGGTGATCAGACGGTGATGAAATTATAGGTCCGGCTGACCCCACTTCCATGGGTTCTTCAACCCGCGAATTTAAACCTAGTCTGCTAACAGCATCTTTGCGTTCACTATAGCGTGCAACCCACGCAAGCGCGGCTTCCAAATTTTCAGGATTGCCGTCTTGAATTAGTTTTATTGCCATTTCAGTTGACGCAAGGCCACGAGCATAACTCCGAATTAGAAAGCGCGTTTGATCGGCATTTCGGTCAGCAACCGGAAAAGCCCTGTCCGCGGTATCGCGAAAACGTCGGCCGAAGGACGTGTCAAGTTCGAAAGGTGATTGCTTTATTTTTTCTAATTCATCTCGTAGAGCGCCCTGTTCGTCAACGCACAGAAACGATTGCACGATATGCGCGCGTAACTGAGCCCATGGGACTGCAGAGCGTACAACTTGCTCCCTCGTAACGTAAACCTGAATAAAACGTTCCACCTCATTGCGAAGACTACCTGAAATTGTACTGGTGACAATTTCGATCAGTTGAGTGTCCGGGGCCCGATTGGCAGCAAGAGCAATTTCTTGGAGCCACGTGCGGGTGGAGACAGCCTCAGATCCATCGCAAAGAGAGGTCTGTTTAACAAGCTTATCAACGAGATGGCGTGTCGCCGCCCTTTCAGAATCCAGCTGTCGCTCGGCGCGGTTTTCTTGAAAGTTATTAGCAAAGAAGGTGCAAAAATTACGCAGCTGTTCGTCATTCATATTCGTGGTTTATAGATTCACAGGACAATCGGAACACGGTACGGTAAATATAACAGCAATTACTTACCCCGTCCCGCTTAACGGTCGACGTTTTCTTCATCCGGGCGAAACGCCGACATCTTGCTGATTTTGTCTAGCGCGGACAAGAGGATGGGGTCGTCCGCCGGCAAACGAGGGGTGTAGTCACGCGTGGAAGGCGGTGTAGGTGGTAAAGGAAGGGCACGCGCTTCCTCGAAGGTAAGGAGAGGGTAGTCGATGGTGATGATGGTGTATGGAGGAACGGGAGACGAAGAGCCAGGTTTTACCATTGTGAGTAAACTGGACTTCGTAACGTGCTCCTATATAGCGCTCGCCACTATGATGTCCTCAACCTAGCCCCTAATGAGTGTTACGCAATACTCCACCTTAGAGGTATCGGTTGCGGATGGTTTACACTACTCGCATGTCAGGTAGTTACATCTAGCGACCTACTGCAGGATCGGCCACCATCGCAACTCACCACAACACACAAGCAGTGTAGTGTCTCTTCAAGATTCAATAACTGCAGAAGTCCAAGTTCGGCTTGGTAGCAAACACGTTTTTATTCCTCCCAATACACAGTACAAACATCTTCCATCTCTTCTTTTCTCTCCTCCCGTCTCTTCCTTCCCTAGGCTTATATCCTATCTGCCAAGAGGCAGTCACTAACTAGACATGCATTTCCTTATTTAGTTAGGCTATCTGCGCAACTCTCTGGCTAAGCTTCGGACAAGGCTCGGACTCCCCTCTCGGTAGGTCCGAGAGATAATAATAGTCTGGCTGTGCTTCTTCGTATAGTGCGGCTAAGGCCAACTAGAATAGCACTACTGACCCTCCCAGCAGTGCCGCCTACGGCCAACAAGAATAGCAACCCATTATCGTCACTAATAACCTGCAGCCACTAGTCCAGCTATCTACGACTTATTGTGTCTTGCTTCCTATAGTGCTTTCATATTTCTGCTTCAAAATATATCCTTGCGATTCTTACATGTTGATATCCTAGTGTCTGCTGACATCTTAAACTGCACCTTGTGTGCAGCTTAGTTGAGACCAACTGTCACACAACATTGAGCGTCAAACGTGCATCGTCTGCTGCACTCGACCCCAATCGAACAAACCAAGAAACAGATGAAGTTGGCCTTGCACTGTTAACGAGGAGAACTACATTTTTAACCCAACGATTCCATGCTATTGGTCGTGCGTTCTGACGTAGCAGCAAAACCATTAGGACGCCAGAAGCTATGCCAAGAATGTCCAACACCAATTGACTGATAGCATTGTCTGTGTTAAACTGTGATAATGTCAATGAAGCATGGCAGGTATTACATAATTGCTTTGTATGCCATAAATAGCTTCGACGTTCTTGTAGATATGTGCAAATAGCCATGACCGAATCCATGTGCGAGAGAATGGGTACAAAAAAACGAGTGGCGGGGGAAAACGTGGAGGAAGAGGGGTGTAGACGAGCAGAGAAGAGTGGGAAAGAATAAGGAAAACGGGATAGATATAGTGTGACTCAGAGACAGAGGAGGGAGGATCGGAGGAAGAGGGAGTGAGAGGGAGAGGGGGAGGGAGGATGGAGGAAGGAACGGAGGTAGGAAGGGATGGAGGTAGGAAGAGAGGGAGGGCTGAGGGAGAGAGGGAGGGAGTAATAATTTAATGTTCAAGTTTTATTTAGTTTATATCTTAATGGATGTAGCATTATTGGAAAAGTAAACTATATTTTGTCCCGTAACATGCAGCACTGACATAATTGTTTTGGCGTATCATGTTTATTGAAATATTACAGATATTGATAGTTGGCCGGGATTTTATCGAATCACAAATTTGGAATAACCTGAATACAACTGAGTCAACTGGGCAAAGTAAACCGGTAGATTTAAGTACTGCCGTTACACACACGCATGCATGCATGCATGCATGCACACACACACATACACTCATACACGGTAGACCTAAGTACTGCACACACACCCACACACTCACACACGGTATACCTAAGTACTGCACACACACGCACGTATGCAGTACGCACGCACACACACACACCCACACACCTACACACAAACACACACATACATTACAGTCATACACACACACACACTAACACACACAAACACACACACCCGCACACAAACACACACATACAGTAGTCATACACACACACACACACACACACACACACACACACACACACACACACACACACACACACACACACACACACAACCAACATACACATACCATGTACATACATAAACACACACACACACACACACACACACATCACACAGACACACACTCACACACACACACACACACACACACACACACACACACACACACACACACACACACACACACCATGTAGACACATACAAATCTCATAAATACACACACATCTTACAAACACACACCACACACACCAAATACACACCACATAAACACACAAACACAAATATAAGCACACATAGACTCATTGCATGAAGCTGTTGGAACAGCAGAGAACAGTGGGAAAGTATAAGGGAAACGGGATAGATATAGTGTGACACAGAGACATAGGAGGGAGGATCGGAGGAAAGGGAGTGAGAGGGAGAGAGGGAGCGAGGGAGGAAGGAAGGGAGGTAGGAAGGGATGGCGGTAGGAAGAGAGGGAGGGAGTAATAATTTAATTTTCAAGTTTTATTTAGTTTATACCTTAATGGATGTATAGCATTATTGGAAAAGTAAACTATATTTTGTCCCATAACATGCAGCACTGACATAATTGTTTTGGCGTATCATGTTTATTGAAATATTACAGATATTGATAGTTGGCCGGGATTTTATCGAATCACAAATTTGGAATAACCTGAATCAAACCATAGCCAACTGGGCAAAGTAAACCGTTAGACTTAAGTACGGCCGTTCCACATAAGCACGCACGCACGCACGCACACACGCACGCACGCACACAGACACACACACACACACACACACACACACACACACACACATACAACCAACATACACATACCATGTACATACATAAACACACACACCACACACACATACACAAACATACACAAACACACACATACAGTACAGTCATACACACACACACACACACACACACACACACACACACACACACACACACACACACACACACACACACACACACACACACACACACACACACAACCAACATACACATACCATGTACATACATAAACACACTACACACACACACACACGCACGCACGCACGCACGCACACACACACACACACACACACACACACACACACACACACCTTGTAGACACATACAAATCTCATCAATACACACACATCTTACAAACACACACCACACCACACACACCAAATACACACCACATAAACACACAAACACAAATATAAGCACACATAGACTCATTGCATGAAGCTGTTGGAACAATTCTTCCTAAGAGCACTCTTTTCTCTGAGACGTGGTTGCTGTAGTCTTCACCAAGCTATTCCTCATCCAGATCCTGTTGCAATCCTCGGTGTCATTTCTGAAATTATAATTCAGGATGACATTGACCTTTACCAGAGTTAAAATACAATGAATTATAAACTGATAGAATAGTGTTAATTTAGAATTTAACCTGTAAAACAATCAATCACATAATAAGTTGTGTTTACCCCAAAGAATGCTGCAGGGTCTACAACTAAACTGGATATTATTAGAAACAACTGGAATGTAGGAATGGTACAACGATGTCACTGCAATTTAATAAATTACTGAAACAGTATGTATAATTTCAAAATAAAATTATGATACAAGTACAAAACAAATTAGGCAGAAGATGGTCTTCGTGATTTAGCACTCAGTGTTACACAAACCTGACTTCTGTCTAAAGTCTTAATACAAATTAAGTCACAAAGTAATAAATTGCAATTACCTGTAGAAGTTGCAAACTGTTAAATCAATGATCTTTTAATCCACACACAAAAGCAAGGAGCTGTCTTCCCTATCTAAGACACAGCTTGATCTGAGGTCTGAAAATTCAAATCCTTGCTTAACTACAGGCCAGTAGCTGCCAAGCAGAAGCCTGAAACAATATATACTGTATGCTGCCCAATCTGTTAGGGGTAATTATCCCACCCACTGCTCAACTCCAGGGGTGAAAATGTCCTCCTGGGACAACCCACTTGGACAGAGCCACAGCACTCATTTGATGTCAGCAGGGGAGCTTGTAAGCATATCAAACAAGCCTGTGCAATCAAGGATGTTGGAACTATAGGCACAGGGAAGGGGAATATAAATAAGGAAGTAACTCTAACCAACTTAGGCAGTGCCACCAACTAAGTGTCAGAGGGGAAAGTCATGCAGTAATAATTTGCATTAGTCCTGGGCAACATATCTGGATTTTAGTTATATTAGAAGTTCACTATTATTTAAACAGATACTCCATATTTGAAGTTACATATTTCGAAATATTGAGCACAATATTGGTGATCAGCAGTTATAATTTATAATAGAGTCTACAAATTAATTACTATCTGCATCAACACTTGTAATATAAGTATTTTTTAATTTAACATATTGTATTGAAATATCTGACAGACATGGCGAACAATAAACAGAGAACATACGGTGCTTACATCCACTTACATTACATACTGGTATATATAAAAGTTTTAATAATTATGAATATATATATATATATATATATATATATATAATTAATATATATTTAATAAATTATCATATTAATTGTATATATTAAAACAATTATGTAATATAAACACACATATATACATATATATATATATATATTTTATATATATATATTATATGTGTTATATAGTAATAATTTGCATTAGTATAAATTTATTTTATTATATTAAATTCATAAATTTTTTAAAAAAATAACCAATTAATTTATGTAAGCACCGTATTTCTCTGTTTATTGTTCGCCATGTCTGTCAGATATTTCAATACAATATGTTAAATTAGAAACAATACTCTATTTCATTTCCCCGAAAATACCTTATCCCTGTGAGACAGTGACAGTGTACATAATAATTGCAACCACATGTCAGAGAATGTACAATTATTCTTTAAAAAGAGAGGGCTATTTCTTTGAGCAGATATATGTGGGAGGTTACTAATAGTTAACTGTAAATGTATACTTGATTCCTTTTTGGAAAATTTGGGACAACGTTGGTTTAGGGTGGTTGACCAACGTTGGTCTGTATTGTTATAAATGGATAACACAATTAATGTCCATTCCTCAAAACTATATTACACATGTGACACAATGACAGTGTATGAATAATTGTCATTATTTGCCAGTGAATATTTGTTAAACAGCAATATTTTACTTTGATTGACCGGTAATTTAATTCACTATATACATTAATTGCATCAAGCGTTACATGAATTTGTGTGTGTGTGTGTGTGTGTGTGTGTGTGTGTGTGTGTGTGTGTGTGTGTGTGTGTGTGTGTGTGTGTGTGTGTGTGTGTGTGTGTGTGTGTGTATACATGTTTGTGTATAAGTGTACTTGTGTGCATGTGTGGTGTGTGTGGTGTTTATGTGTTGGTTGTCTATATGTGTATTCTTGCGAATCGATCGGTGTGTGCATACGCATGCACACATACATGTGTGTGCATATATATATATATGTGTGTGCACATGTATGTCATACTAATGTGTGAACACGAGTGTGTGTGCATTTGTGTTTATGCATACATAGGTGTGCATATGTGTGATTATGTGGTGTGTGTGGAATTTGTGTTGTGTGTGTGTGTAAGGGTGTGCGTAAACGCGTATGTGTAAATGTGTATATGTAAATGTGTGTTTAAGTGAGTGAGTATGTCTGTGTGAGTGTGTGTACATGTGTGTGTGTGTGTGTGTGTGTGTGTGTGTGTGTGTTTGTGTGTGTTGTGTGCTATGCTGTTGTGTGTGTGTGTGTAGCTGTGGTGGTGTGTATGTAGATGTGTGTGGGTGTAGTTAAGTGTAGTGATGTGATGGTATCATGTTATGAGCAGTTCCATATTAATAAACCATTATTAAAAATCAAGACCAGTGTGCTATATAACAAACGTGTAGCTTCTAAACATAAGACTAAAAAATATGTTTGTTAATTAAGCCAACGTTGGCCGAACATAAAAACCACATACACATATTTAGCTTATGTTGGCTCAACTTTGGGGCAATGTTGGCCCAACACAAAAAAACATATACTGCACATAAGAAGCTTACATTGGCCCAACATTGGCTCAACACAAAACCAATGTTGGCCCAACATTGGATTATAATTTGCCAACGTTGGCCCAACATAGGGCCAACGAGCAAAATGACATTGGCCCAACGTATGTTGCCAACTTTGGCCCCATGTAAAATGCCAACGTTGGCCCAACGTAGGTCTGCTATCTGGGGCTGATCCAACGTTGGCCCAAATTTGTATAACTGAACATTTTACTGTATAATTATGTGGATTGGGTCATTAATTGAACCATCGCTTTACCAACATTAATAATATCAAACTCAGTTTATTTGAAATTTATGTTGGCGGTACATCGTTGGCCCAACGTTGTTCACCCAATGCTAACATTATGCCAACGGTACCATATTTGGGCCAACGTTGGGCTTGCTATCTGAGCTTCGAATAGTGTGACCTTATTCGCAGAGCTGCTCTGCGAATAGCCAGTCCGATTTATTAACCCATTCACATCGTAAACATTGCATGTAACACGAGAAGCGGGTGGCTGATATCACCAAAATATTACGTCGCTTGACTGCAAGCGGACAACACTCTTCATGGATGATTTCATTGGCCGAGGTTAAGAGGAATTTATGCCAGGGTAGAGAAGAGCTGGTACTGACGTAAACAGCCACAGCGACCCCTGGAGTGCAAGGATGGAAGTTTTGAGCTACCGGGGTGTGCAACTATTTCCAACTAGTATGTAGATAGTTCAACCTTTACCTGATGCAGGAAAATAGTTGTGTTGAAAACAAATGGATAGTTCCCAGAGATCCACTCACTACTCCCACGTCAAATCTAGAGTGACACGACCAGCAGCTTCTTGAGTCTGATCTCTATTGAACTAGCAAGTGTATGCAACGAATATAGACCAATCGATGTGGAGATACAGTTAAACGTCTTGTATTCCAAGAAATAATGCATCCAGTGTCTCTATTGATTTCAACTATTTACAGTACTCGATGTCATGTTCCTACCTGCTGTAATAACTAAGGCACACCGGTAATTATACACTATTCAATAAGGCCTTCGAAACAAGAAGCTTTTTAATGACACTGTTTAACAAAGATATGAACTTGTAAGGAAATTCAAAATATTAAGCAG
>JAODUO010000927.1:0-2500 GCA_025642075.2 Ridgeia piscesae | reverse complement strand
CGGTCCCCCTTTACGAACGCTCTCTGTCTGGACTGGAACACCAAGAGTTTAGCGAGTCTTTCAGCCAGGAGTCGGTGGAACACTCTGGACACAAAGGAGGAGATCGCGATCGGCCGGAACTCCTCCGGGGCCACGGGGACCGCCACTTTCGGGATCAAGACGGTTCGGCTGTGTCGGAACTCGGCCGGCTGGTATCCGGCGTACAACCACAGGTTGAAGTGCGCTTGAAGAGCCCTGGGGTCCACTTTTCGCAAATCGTCACGGGAGATTCGGTCAGTCCCTGCTGCTCCATCCTTGGACTTTTGCAGGGTGGCCAATATCTCCTCCAGCTGAATCGGAGTTACGAGGTCCCACAACACACGGCCCTGAGGCACGGTGGTTCTTTCATCATCGCGGGAGGGTGTTCCAAACACCTCACTCCAGAATGACACCTGGTCATCCAGAGGGATTGTAGGTGCCACACCCTCAACCCACTCACCGCTCAAGACTTTGCGGGCACATTCCGTTCTGCTCGAGTGGTATGCTCTTTGGACCCTCGCGTACTGGGCTCTCCTTCGCTTTCTTCTCCCCATGGCTTCCGCCGGGCCAGGGGCTTCGTTGTTCCGGATCACAGCTTCCCGACGTCTTGCCCTCCGGCGCGGCCCCTTCCGTGACCCGCCTTTAGCCAGCTCGTGCTGTATCCATCGAGTGTACTCTTTGTCGATGTTATTCTTGTCCATCCGACTCAACTGATCGGGTTTGAATCCGATGAACTCCGTGGCGTCCAGCCCAACAAAACAATCCTGTGCTAATAAAAGCGATTCACAGAGATTATGTCTATACAAGTTGTACGACTCCTCAAAGGAGTCAAAAGGATTCGGCGTATTTCCACCATCCTCCCCAGAGGGTCGACTCGCGTCTTCCGACTGGGGATTACACGACGGACTCGCCTCGGCGGGGATGTATAAAACCTCCCTTACATTTTCGTCTTCACCTCTGTCTTCAACAGTCGCCGTCGGTGCTTCAGGGGTCCGGATATCCTGGTTTACGATCATCGCTGGCGAGCCAGGAGACGGCGGGGAACTCGTATCTGTTTCCAACTGGGGACTAGCCCCTCGTTCTGCTACCATGCTGGGCGGACTTTCGACTGGGGCCACTATTCCCCGCACCCGCGATCTACCAAGTAACGCCCTGTACTTGGGCAGCCTTCGCATACCTTTGATCGCTTCTAGGGTGCGGTCAGTGTAATTCCTTGTTAACGTTCTTACAGTTTGTGGCCCTCAGCCTGTCCTCCGCCGCAGCCACCGCGTTCATTTCACCCGCCGTCCAGCGTACCTTCGGACCCTTTCTGTCCATTGGCACAAGGTGTTGGCCGGCGCCTGGCACTTGTGTCCTCAGTGGGGGTGGAGGTAATGTCCCTGCCACCGTCCCCAACCTTGATTCCCAAGGGCGCTCGTAGTCGATTGTGTCCTCGGCCGGTGGGCCGCCTAGCGCTAGAATGTCTCTTAGTTGGCGGTATTTTGGTGTCTTACGAAGGCCCCTGATGGCATCGGCCGACCTCTCCGGGAACGCCCGGAAGAGATCCTGGTTCACTCTAATATTTGCGCTGTTGTTGCCGCATATGATACGCCCTTTCTCCACCAGCCGATTCTCCTCTCGAGCTACGAGCACCATCTCGTCATCGGACCAGCCAGCTCTGGTCAAGAGGTTCATCCTCTTCCCATGGTACCACTCGGGGTGCACCAATCTCTCATGCTGAGATGCACCCCGCGTTGTGGGGAACACGATCCCGCACAACCCACACGTTCCGTAAGTACTGGAGGTTGCCCCTGCCTCCCCACCACCTTCAACACCATCTCCAATGGTGATCTCTGCTTCGGCGCTGCCTGACGCAGTGGCATCAGACTCTCATTTCGAATCGCGCCTTAATACAACTACGCTAGGAACCATGCCCAACGTAGAGGGACAGAACTTTTAGCCACTAGTCTATTACGACTAGTGCCCAGGTTGGACTACGTGGAAGTAGTTCTGCCATCCCAACCCAAGAGAGTCATAGTTACTCCCGCCGTTTACCCGCGCTTATTTGATTCCCCTGGTCCGTACCAGTTCTAAGTCGGCTGTTAGACGCCGGCCGAAGCGACGAGCGCCGCGAGGACGCCGCCGCGCAGCTGAGGCAGTCCACGGACAGGTCCCGGCGACGGTCCGAGCTCGACCTTGCGGCCTCGCCTAGCCCCTGCCGGTTCCCCGGACCGCTTCGTACCCCAGCCCGACCGACCCAGCCCTTAGAGCCAATTCTTGTCCCGAAGTTACGAATCTAATTTGCCGACTTCCCTTACCTACATTATTCCAGTGACTAGAGGCTGTTCACCTTGGAGACCTGCTGCGGATATGGGTACGGCCCGGCACGAAAATCACAAGGGCCGACGAGAGCGCACCGGACACCGCGGGAGGCGCGGTGCTTTACGGAAACAACGTCCCTATCTCCGGGCAAACCGATTCCAGGGAGTCCGTTCCAAAAAAA